>OZ038317.1:24225314-24400314 GCA_964035775.1 Osedax frankpressi
ATTAATAATGAAAGTAAATTTATTACGTAATAGCTTGATGAGCCAAACGAGTTATTATTGCATATCATGTTCTATTATATTCTAGAATGTATCTATATTAAGTCTTGAATCTTGAAATTCATGAATTGGCTGCGCCATCATCGATGATAAGTTTGTTTTTTTTTTGATTTCGCACCTAGCATTGAATGATATTCCAGTTAGAGAATAGCATACTTAAACACTCGTTAGTATGTATTTAATCTATAACACCATAACAAGTTGAATTCATATACATATATCGGCTTAGATAATGATAGTTAGTCTTTAGCTGACAGTAATTGCAGCGATAGGGTAAATTTGCAGATTCCTGTTTCCCGATTGAAATCGCGCTTACTTTTTTTTTGGAATATAGATGGTCATGAAAGAGTTATCAGTTGTGAAAGTTACGTTGTGAATAATTAGATGAGAATCTTTTCCACCTCGTAAAGATGTACTCTCCCTACTCGACATGAAGCAAGGTCATAATCAACATTACGAAATGTTTTTAAGGGATTCGAGTTTCTCAAGTAGTCAGCAGATAACCAATCAGTTACTGTAAAAACACTGGCAAGGAGATACATTCTAAAAGGAGTTTAAATCACCTTGGTATACCTAAGATACATGTCAGATTGGTTTTATTTAAATGAATGGAATACCATGAATAAATAGATAATTTACGGAATTTACCTTTTGCGAGAGAATTTTTATAATTTTTACAATAGTTCTTATGATTAAATACCAACCAATCTTAATAGCTATATTCCAAACAGCTTCTAGTATGGACTGGATTTGCAGTTTTGGATTGCTACAAAAGTGACAGTTAAAGTCATCGAACTGTTAGAGTATGACGTAACCGTAAGAAAGATTTCCATTTTTTTATAACTATTAAATGCTTTCATTTTTTCTAACCAACGGTTCCTTGTCTAGTTGTTAACGTACATTCGTCGCCTTTCACATTTCTTTTACGACTGAAGTTTCAATGTAGGAATATTTACAAATATTCTCTATCTAAAGATCATTTAGTATAGGGACACTATAATTTGGAAAGGATTAATCAATGAATCTGAATAACAGAACACGTTTGTTAAGTCTAACCAGATTCTGGCAAGAGCAAGCATTCGTCTGTGTATTGCGAATGATCTCGAGATTGTAATCTAAAGTGTACTCTTGTAATCTATGTTCGTTCTATTCTTTGAGATGCAGTTAAATTACAGAGTTATAAAATTTGGTCGGAAATATAATTGGATTACTCATGTAACCTTTTTGTAAATTGGAATTTTTTGCTAGATATCTTTTTAGTGGAACATCAATTTGAATACATTCTACTTAACTTGAAGATTTATTGGATATATTTTCTATTTTTGTTTATTAAGATATATATATTCAAGTTTATCGAAATTTATGAAAGTTTTCGTAGCGTTTTACAGCTTATTAGTGATGTCGTATATATGTTGTATATATTGTAATATACCATATCACTGTTAAAGTCACACCGTCACCATTTAAATAGTCATTATATAACATATGACAGATGACACTCTGGAACTTGACTGACATTAATAAATGAATCTATAAAAATCGTAAACTATAAATTATATTATTATTTTTACTTTATTTATTATATTCTAACATTATTATATAAATATATAATTTATATCGTATAGTTTATTATGTCGATTGGTCATTATTCTACATGTTATATTTCACCATTCTATCCATACATCAACTAATTAAATTGAATAGTTTTTAAACACAAACATGATATTATAATTGTTCTAACTTATTTGAGAGGAGAGTTCAAAATAGTTATTATAATGAAAAACTTCTACAACTACAACTATCAAAATGATTATAAATACTCGATCTCAGTTTGATGGTAATGCCCTTAAAATTAATAATAATGTGTTGTTAGCGGGTTATTTAGGATGTAATTCTTATTAAGATATACACATTATTCTATAAGCGAAATACGTTGTAAGATGAAACTTACCATGAAATTAGTAAAATATTAGTAATTAAAATACATTAACATAAACTAAAATTAATAATTATTAAAAATTCTTAATTACTAAACTACTAGTATCTAAAACTACTAATTACAACAATTACTAGTTAATAAATATACTTTTAAATAAAACTATCAATTACTAAAATTAGTAATTATAAAAAACAATTAGTAACTAAAACTATTAGTAATTCAAGTATTTATTGAAAAAAACTACTAATAGTAATTAAAGTAATTAGCAATTAAAACTTATTAGTAATTAAAACTACTATTGAGTTGCATTACTTGTAATTAAAAATACTAGTAATTAAAACTACTAGTAAGTAAAGTACTAGTAATTAAAACTACTAGTAATTAAAACTACTAGTAATTAAAACTACTAGTAATTTAAAATACAATTAATTAAAACTACTAGTAATTAAAACTACTATTAATTAAAACTACTAGTAATTAAAACTACTAGTAATTAAAACTACTAGTAATTAAAATCACTAGTAATTAAAACTACTAGTAATTAAAACTACTAGTAATTAAAATTACTAGTAATTAAAAATACTAGTAATTAAAACTTCTAGTAATTAAACTACTAGCAATTAAAACTACTAGTAATTAAAACTATTATTAATTAAAACTAGTAGTAATTAAAACTACTAGTAATTAAAACCACTAGTAATTAAAACTACTAGTAATTAAAACTACTAGTAATTAAAACTACTAGTAATTAAAACTACTAGTAATTTAAATTACTAGTAATTAGAACTACTAATGAGTAAAACTGCTAGTGAGTAATACTACTAGTAACTAAAATTACTAATAATCTAACTACTAATTGAGTACAACTACTAATTACTAATACTTGTAGTAACTAAAACTATTTGTAACTAATACTACTAATAATCTAACTACTAGTGAATACAAATACTAATTACTAATAATTGTAATAACTAAAACTATTATTAACTAATACTACTAATAATTCAACTACTAGTGAGTACAAATACTAATTACTAATACTTGTAATAACTAAAACTATTATTAACTAATACTACTAATAATCTAACTACTAGTGAGTATAGCTACTAATTACTAAAACTATTATTAATTAAACAACTATTAACTAAAACTACTAATAACTATAATATTAGTAAGTATAACTATACTACTAATAAGTATAACTACTAATTACAAAAATTACTAACAATTTCTGATAACTTAACATACACAAAACAACTTTTATACATAATTTAAAAAGTGAAACAGTTTTTGTTATGCTCGTAGTATGTAATTGGTAAACGTTTATATCCAGGCACTTATTTGCAGTATTTTCCACCAGGGGTATTTTTCGCTCGCTTCTAGTTGTATTGTTTTTATATGTATAGAATCTATTTACAATTCGCACCGACTATTATAAGCCCATCTAGTATTTAGGAAACACTGATTGTGTTTGTTTTTTGGTTGTTATGTGTGAAGGTGCGAGTAAGTTAGAGAGTGTGTGTAAATATGAGGGTGTGTGTAAGTGTGAGGCTGTGTGTAAGTGTGAGGCTGTGTGTAAGTGTGAGTGTGCGAGTAAGTGTAAGTGTGAGGGTGTGTGTAAGTGTGAGGGTGTGTGTAAGTGTGAGGCTGTGTGTAAGTGTGAGGCTGTATGTAAGTGTGAGGCTGTATGTAAGTGTGAGGGTGTGTGTAAATATTAGGGTTTGTGTAAGTGTGAGGGTTTGTGTAAGTGTAAGTGTGAGGGTGTGTGTAAGTGTGAGGGTGTGTGTAAGTGTAAGTGTGAGGGTGTGTGTAAGTGTAAGTGTGAGGGTGAGTGTAAGTGAGAGGGTGTGTGTAAGTGTGAGGGTGTGTGTAAGTATGAGGGTGTGTGTAAGTGTAAGTATGAGGGTGTGTGTAAGTGTAAGTGTGAGGGTGTGTGTAAGTGTAAGTGTAAGGGTGTGTGTAAGTGTAAGTGTGTGTGTAAGTGTAAGTATGTGGGTGTGTGTAAGTGTAAGTGTGAGGGTGTGTGTAAGTGTGAGGGTGTGTGTAAGTGTAAGTGTGAGGGTGTGTGTAAGTGTGAGGGTGTGTGTAAGTGTGAGGATTTGTGTAAGTGTAAGTGTAAGGGTGTGTGAAAGTGTGAGGGTGAGGGTGTGTGTAAGTGTAAGTGTGTGTGTGTGTAAGTGTAAGTGTGAAGGTGTGTGTAAGTGTAAGTGTGTGGGTGTTTGTAAGTGTAAGTGTGAGGGTGTGTGTAAGTGTGAGGGTGTATGTAAGTGTGAGGGTGTGTGTAAGTGTAAGTATGTGGGTGTGTGTAAGTGTAAGTGTAAGGGTGTGTGTAAGTGTGAGGGTGTGTGTAAGTGTGTGGGTGTGTGTAAGTGTAAGTGTGAGGGTGTGTGTAAGTGTGAGGGTGTGTGTAAGTGTAAGTGTGTGTGTGTGTAAGTGTAAGTGTGAAGGTGTGTGTAAGTGTAAGTGTGTGGGTGTTTGTAAGTGTAAGTGTGAGAGTGTGTGTAAGTGTGAGGGTGTATGTAAGTGTAAGTATGTGGGTGTGTGTAAGTGTAAGTGTGAGGGTGTGTGTGAGTGTGAGGGTGTGTGTAAGTGTGTGGGTGTGTGTAAGTGTAAGTGTGTGGGTGTGTGTAAGTGTGAGGGTGTGTGTAAGTGTAAGTATGTGGGTGTGTGTAAGTGTAAGTGTAAGGGTGTGTGTAAGTGTGAGGGTGTGTGTAAGTGTGTGGGTGTGTGTAAGTGTGTGGGTGTGTGTAAGTGTAAGTGTGAGGGTGTGTGTAAGTGTAAGTGTAAGGGTGTGTGTAAGTGTGAGGGTGTGTGTAAGTGTGTGGGTGTGTGTAAGTGTAAGTGTGAGGGTGTGTGTAAGTGTAAGTGTAAGGGTGTGTGTAAGTGTGAGGGTGTGTGTAAGTGTGTGGGTGTGTGTAAGTGTAAGTGTGAGGGTGTGTGTAAGTGTAAGTATGTGGGTGTGTGTAAGTGTAAGTGTAAGGGTGTGTGTAAGTGTAAGTGTAAGGGTGTGTGTAAGTGTAAGGGTGTGTGTAAGTATGTGGGTGTGTGTAAGTGTAAGTGTAAGGGTGTGTGTAAGTGTAAGTGTAAGGGTGTGTGTAAGTGTGAGGGTGTGTGTAAGTGTGTGGGTGTGTGTAAGTGTAAGTGTGAGGGTGTGTGTAAGTGTAAGGGTGTGTGTAAGTGTGAGGGTGTGTGTAAGTGTAAGTGTGTGTGTGTGTGTAAGTGTAAGTGTGAAGGTGTGTGTAAGTGTAAGTGTGTGGGTGTTTGTAAGTGTAAGTGTGAGGGTGTGTGTAAGTGTGAGGGTGTGTGTAAGTGTAAGTGTGAGGGTGTGTGTAAGTGTAAGTGTGAGGGTGTGTGTGAGTGTAAGTGTAAGGGTGTGTGTAAGTGTGAGGGTGTGTGTAAGTGTGAGGGTGTGTGTAAGTGTGTGGGTGTGTGTAAGTGTAAGTATGTGGGTGTGTGTAAGTGTAAGTGTGAGGGTGTGTGTGAGTGTAAGTGTAAGGGTGTGTGTAAGTGTGAGGGTGTGTGTAAGTGTGAGGGTGTGTGTAAGTGTGTGGGTGTGTGTAAGTGTAAGTGTGAGGGTGTGTGTAAGTGTAAGGGTGTGTGTAAGTGTGTGGGTGTGTGTAAGTGTGTGGGTGTGTGTAAGTGTAAGTGTGAGGGTGTGTGTAAGTGTAAGGGTGTGTGTAAGTGTGTGGGTGTGTGTAAGTGTAAGTATGAGGGTGTGTGTAAGTGTAAGTGTGAGGGTGTGTGTGAGTGTAAGTGTAAGGGTGTGTGTAAGTGTGAGGGTGTGTGTAAGTGTGAGGGTGTGTGTAAGTGTGTGGGTGTGTGTAAGTGTAAGTGTGAGGGTGTGTGTAAGTGTAAGGGTGTGTGTAAGTGTGTGGGTGTGTGTAAGTGTAAGTATGAGGGTGTGTGTAAGTGTAAGTGTGAGGGTGTGTGTGAGTGTGAGGGTGTGTGTAAGTGTAAGTGTGTGGGTGTGTGTAAGTGTAAGTATGTGGGTGTGTGTAAGTGTAAGTGTGAGGGTGTGTGTGAGTGTAAGTGTAAGGGTGTGTGTAAGTGTGAGGGTGTGTGTAAGTGTGAGGGTGTGTGTAAGTGTGTGGGTGTGTGTAAGTGTAAGTGTGAGGGTGTGTGTAAGTGTAAGGGTGTGTGTAAGTGTGTGGGTGTGTGTAAGTGTAAGTATGAGGGTGTGTGTAAGTGTAAGTGTGAGGGTGTGTGTGAGTGTGAGGGTGTGTGTAAGTGTAAGTGTGTGGGTGTGTGTAAGTGTGAGGGTGTGTGTAAGTGTAAGTATGTGGGTGTGTGTAAGTGTAAGTGTAAGGGTGTGTGTAAGTGTAAGTGTGAGGGTGTGTGTAAGTGTAAGTGTAAGGGTGTGTGTAAGTGTAAGGGTGTGTGTAAGTGTGAGGGTGTGTGTAAGTGTAAGTGTGAGGGTGTGTATAAGTGTAAGTGTGAGGGTGTGTGTAAGTGTAAGTGTGAGGGTGTGTGTAAGTGTAAGGGTGTGTGTAAGTGTAAGGGTGTGTGAAAGTGTAAGTGTGAGGGTGTGTGTAAGTGTAAGTGTAAGGGTGTGTGTAAGTGTAAGGGTGTGTGAAAGTGTAAGTGTGAGGGTGTGTGTAAGTGTAAGTGTGAGGGTTTGTGTAAGTGTGAGGGTGTGTGTAAGTGTAAGTGTGAGGGTGTGTATAAGTGTAAGTGTGAGGGTGTGTGTAAGTGTAAGGGTGTGTGTAAGTGTGAGGGTGTGTGTAAGTGTAAGTGTGAGGGTGTGTATAAGTGTAAGTGTGAGGGTGTGTGTAAGTGTAAGTGTGAGGGTGTGTGTAAGTGTAAGTGTGAGGGTGTGTGTAAGTGTAAGGGTGTGTGTAAGTGTGAGGGTGTGTGTAAGTGTGTGGGTGTGTGTAAGTGTAAGTGTGAGGGTGTGTGTAAGTGTGTGGGTGTGTGTAAGTGTGAGGGTGTGTGAAAGTGTAAGTGTGAGGGTGTGTGTAAGTGTAAGTGTGAGGGTGTGTGTAAGTGTGTGGGTGTGTGTAAGTGTAAGTGTGAGGGTGTGTGTAAGTGTGTGGGTGTGTGTAAGTGTGAGGGTGTGTGAAAGTGTAAGTGTGAGGGTGTGTGTAAGTGTAAGTGTGAGGGTGTGTGTAAGTGTGAGGGTGTGTGTAAGTGTAAGTGTGAGTGTGTGTGTAAGTGTAAGTGTAAGGGTGTGTGTACGTGTAAGGGTGTGTATAAGTATGTGGGTGTGTGTAAGTGTAAGTATGAGGGTGTGTGTAAGTGAGAGGGTGTGTGTAAGTGTAAGTGTGAGGGTGTGTGTAAGTGTGTGGGTGTGTGTAAGTGTAAGTGTGAGGGTGTGTGTAAGTGTGTGGGTGTGTGTAAGTGTAAGTGTGAGGGTGTGTGTAAGTGTGAGGGTGAGGGTGTGTGTAAGTATGAGGGTGTGTGTAAGTGTGAGGGTGTGTGTAAGTGTGAGGGTGTGTGTAAGTGTAAGTGTGAGGGTGTGTGTAAGTGTGTGGGTGTGTGTAAGTGTAAGTGTGAGGGTGTGTGTAAGTGTGAGGGTGAGGGTGTGTGTAAGTATGAGGGTGTGTGTAAGTATGAGGGTGTGTGTAAGTGAGAGGGTGTGTGTAAGTGTAAGTGTGAGGGTGTGTGTAAGTGTGTGGGTGTGTGTAAGTGTAAGTGTGAGGGTGTGTGTAAGTGTGTGGGTGTGTGTAAGTGTAAGTGTGAGGGTGTGTGTAAGTGTAAGTGTAAGGGTGTGTGTAAGTGTAAGGGTGTGTGTAAGTGTGAGGGTGTGTGTAAGTGTAAGTGTGAGGGTGTGTATAAGTGTAAGTGTGAGGGTGTGTGTAAGTGTAAGTGTGAGGGTGTGTGTAAGTGTAAGGGTGTGTGTAAGTGTAAGGGTGTGTGAAAGTGTAAGTGTGAGGGTGTGTGTAAGTGTAAGTGTAAGGGTGTGTGTAAGTGTAAGGGTGTGTGAAAGTGTAAGTGTGAGGGTGTGTGTAAGTGTAAGTGTGAGGGTTTGTGTAAGTGTGAGGGTGTGTGTAAGTGTGAGGGTGTGTGTAAGTGTAAGTGTGAGGGTGTGTATAAGTGTAAGTGTGAGGGTGTGTGTAAGTGTAAGGGTGTGTGTAAGTGTGAGGGTGTGTGTAAGTGTAAGTGTGAGGGTGTGTATAAGTGTAAGTGTGAGGGTGTGTGTAAGTGTAAGTGTGAGGGTGTGTATAAGTGTAAGTGTGAGGGTGTGTGTAAGTGTAAGGGTGTGTGTAAGTGTGAGGGTGTGTGTAAGTGTGTGGGTGTGTGTAAGTGTAAGTGTGAGGGTGTGTGTAAGTGTGTGGGTGTGTGTAAGTGTGAGGGTGTGTGAAAGTGTAAGTGTGAGGGTGTGTGTAAGTGTAAGTGTGAGGGTGTGTGTAAGTGTGAGGGTGTGTGTAAGTGTAAGTGTGAGTGTGTGTGTAAGTGTAAGTGTAAGGGTGTGTGTACGTGTAAGGGTGTGTATAAGTATGTGGGTGTGTGTAAGTGTAAGTATGAGGGTGTGTGTAAGTGAGAGGGTGTGTGTAAGTGTAAGTGTGAGGGTGTGTGTAAGTGTGTGGGTGTGTGTAAGTGTAAGTGTGAGGGTGTGTGTAAGTGTGTGGGTGTGTGTAAGTGTAAGTGTGAGGGTGTGTGTAAGTGTGAGGGTGAGGGTGTGTGTAAGTATGAGGGTGTGTGTAAGTGTGAGGGTGTGTGTAAGTGTGAGGGTGTGTGTAAGTGTAAGTGTGAGGGTGTGTGTAAGTGTGAGGGTGTGTGTAAGTGTGTGGGTGTTTGTAAGTGTAAGTGTAAGGGTGTGTGTAAGTGTAAGTGTGAGGGTGTGTGTAAGTGTAAGTGTGAGGGTGTGTGTAAGTGTAAGTGTGAGGGTGTGTGTAAGTGTGAGGGTGTGTGTAAGTGTAAGTGTGTGGGTGTGTGTAAGTGTAAGTGTGAGGGTGTGTGTAAGTGTAAGTGTGAGGGTGTGTGTAAGTGTGAGGGTGTGTGTAAGTGTGAGGGTGTGTGTAAGTGTGTGGGTGTTTGTAAGTGTAAGTGTAAGGGTGTGTGTAAGTGTGAGGGTGTGTGTAAGTGTAAGTGTGAGGGTGTATGTAAGTGTAAGTGTGAGGGTGTGTGTAAGTGTAAGTGTGAGGGTGTGTGTAAGTGTAAGTGTGAGGGTGTGTGTAAGTGTGAGGGTGTTTGTAAGTGTAAGTGTGAGGGTGTGTGTAAGTGTAAGTGTAAGTGTAAGTGTGAGGGTGTGTGTAAGTGTGAGGGTGTGTGTAAGTGTGTGGGTGTTTGTAAGTGTAAGTGTAAGGGTGTGTGTAAGTGTAAGTGTGAGGGTGTGTGTAAGTGTAAGTGTGAGGGTGTGTGTAAGTGTAAGTGTGAGGGTGTGTGTACGTGTGAGGGTGTGTGTAAGTGTAAGTGTGAGGGTGTGTGTAAGTGTGAGGGTGTGTGTAAGTGTGTGGGTGTTTGTAAGTGTAAGTGTAAGGGTGTGTGTAAGTGTGAGGGTGTGTGTAAGTGTAAGTGTAAGGTTGTGTGTAAGTGTAAGTGTGAGGGTGTGTGTAAGTGTAAGTGTGAGGGTGTGTGTAAGTGTAAGTGTGAGGGTGTGTGTAAGTGTGAGGGTGTTTGTAAGTGTAAGTGTGAGGGTGTGTGTAAGTGTAAGTGTGAGGGTGTGTGTAAGTGTAAGTGTGAGGGTGTGTGTAAGTGTGAGGGTGTTTGTAAGTGTAAGTGTGAGGGTGTGTGTAAGTGTAAGTGTGAGGGTGTGTGTAAGTATGAGGGTGTGTGTAAGTGTGTGTAAGTGTAAGTGTGTGGGTGTGTGTAAGTGTGAGGGTGTGTGTAAGTGTAAGTGTGAGGGTGTGTGTAAGTATGAGGGTGTGTGTAAGTGTGTGTAAGTGTAAGTATGTGGGTGTGTGTAAGTGTGAGGGTGTGTGTAAGTGTGAAGGTGTGTGTAAGTGTAAGTGTGAGGGTGTGTGTAAGTGTAAGTGTGAGGGTGTGTGTAAGTGTGAGGGTGTGTGTAAGTGTAAGTGTGAGGGTGTGTGTAAGTGTGAGGGTGTGTGTACGTGTAAGGGTGTGTGTAAGTGTAAGGGTGTGTATAAGTGAGAGAGTATGTGTAAATATGAGGGTGTGTGTAAGTGTAAGGTTGTGTGTAAGTGTGAGGGTGTATGTAAGTGTGAGGGTGTGTGTAAGTGTGAGGGTGTGTGTAAGTGTGAGGGTGTGTGTAAGTGTGAGGGTGTGTGTAAGTGAGAGAGTATGTGTAAATATGAGGGTGTGTGTAAGTGTAAGGTTGTGTGTAAGTGTGAGGGTGTGTGTAAGTGTGAGGGTGTGTGTAAGTGTGAGGGTGTGTGTAAGTGTGAGGGTGTGTGTAAGTATGTGGGTGTGTGTAAGTGTAAGTGTAAGGGTGTGTGTAAGTGTAAGTGTAAGGGTGTGTGAAAGTGTGAGGGTGTGTGTAAGTGTGAGGGTGTGTGTAAGTGTAAGTGTGAGGGTGTGTGTAAGTGTAAGTGTGAGGGTGTGTGTAAGTGTAAGTATGAGGGTGAGTATAAGTGTGTGTAAGTGTAAGTGTGTGGGTGTGTGTAAGTGTGAGGGTGTGTATAAGTGTAAGTGTGAGGGTGTGTGTAAGTGTAAGTGTGAGGGTGTGTGTAAGTGTGAGGGTGTTTGTAAGTGTGAGGGTGTGTGTAAGTATAAGTATGAGGGTGTGTGTAAGTGTAAGGGTGTGTGTAAGTGTAAGGGTGTGTGTAAGTGTGAGGGTGTGTGTAAGTGTAAGTGTGAGGGTGTGTGTAAGTGTAAGTGTAAGGGTGTGTGTAAGTGTGTGTAAGTGTGAGGGTGTGTGTAAGTGTGTGTAAGTGTGAGGGTGTGTGTAAGTGTAAGTGTAAGGGTGTGTGTAAGTGTGAGGGTGTGTGTAAGTATGAGGGTGTGTGTAAGTGTGTGTAAGTGTAAGTGTGAGGGTGTGTGTAAGTGTGAGGGTGTGTGTAAGTGTGAGGGTGTGTGTAAGTGTAAGTGTGAGGGTGTGTGTAAGTGTGAGGGTGTGTGTAAGTGTGAGGGTGTATGTAAGTGTGAGGGTGTGTGTAAGTGTAAGTGTGTGGGTGTGTGTAAGTGTAAGTGTGAGGGTGTGTGTAAGTGTGAGGGTGTGTGTAAGTGTGAGGGTGTGTGTAAGTGTAAGTGTGAGGGTGTGTGTAAGTGTGAGGGTGTGTGTAAGTGTAAGTGTGAGGGTGTGTGTAAGTGTGAGGGTGTGTGTAAGTGTAAGTGTGAGGGTGTGTGTAAATGTGAGGGTGTGTGTAAGTGTGAGGGTGTTTGTAAGTGTAAGTGTGAGGGTGTGTGTAAGTATGAGGGTGTGTGTAAGTGTAAGTGTGAGGGTGTGTGTAAGTGTGAGGGTGTGTGTACGTGTAAGGGTGTGTGTAAGTGTAAGTATGAGGGTGTGTGTAAGTGAGAGAGTATGTGTAAATATGAGGGTGTGTGTAAGTGTAAGGTTGTGTGTAAGTGTGAGGGTGTGTGTAAGTGTGAGGGTGTGTGTAAGTGTGAGGGTGTGTGTAAGTGTAAGTGTGAGGGTGTGTGTAAGTGTGAGGGTGTGTGTAAGTGTGAGGGTGTGTGTAAGTATGAGGGTGTGTGTAAGTGTGTGTAAGTGTAAGCGTGAGGGTGTTTGTAAGTGTAAGTGTGAGGGTGTGTGTAAGTGTAAGTGTGAGGGTATGTGTAAGTATGAGGGTATGTGTAAGTGTGTGTAAGTGTAAGTGTGAGGGTGTTTGTAAGTGTAAGTGTGTAGGTGTGTGTAAGTGTAAGTATGTGGGTGTGTGTAAGTGTAAGTGTGAGGGTGTGTGTAAGTGTGAGGGTGTGTGTAAGTGTGAGGGTGTGTGTAAGTATGAGGGTGTGTGTAAGTGTGTGTAAGTGTAAGTGTGAGGGTGTTTCTAAGTGTAAGTGTGTAGGTGTGTGTAAGTGTAAGTGTGAGGGTGTGTGTAAGTGTAATTGTAAGGGTGTGTGTAAGTGTGAGGGTGTGTGTAAGTGTAAGTGTGTAGGTGTGTGTAAGTGTAAGTGTGAGGGTGTGTGTAAGTGTAAGTGTAAGGGTGTGTGTAAGTGTGAGGGTGTGTGTAAGTGTGAGGCTGTGTGTAAGTGTGAGGGTGTGTGTAAGTATGAGGGTGTGTGTAAGTGTGAGGGTGTGTGTAAGTGTAAGGGTGTGTGTAAGTGTGAGGGTGTGTGTAAGTGTAAGTGTGAGGGTGTGTGTAAGTGTGAGGGTGTGTGTAAGTGTGAGGGTGTGTGTAAGTGTGAGGGTGTGTGTAAGTATGAGGGTGTGTGTAAGTGTGTGTAAGTGTAAGTGTGTGGGTGTGTGTAAGTGTGAGGGTGTGTGTAAGTGTAAGTGTGAGGGTGTGTGTGTAAGTGTAAGTAGGTGGGGGTGTGTAAGTGTGAGGGTGTTTGTAAGTGTAAGTGTAAGGGTGTGTGTAAGTGTGAGGGTGTGTGTAAGTGTAAGTGTGTAGGTGTGTGTAAGTGTAAGTGTGAGGGTGTGTGTAAGTGTAAGTGTAAGGGTGTGTGTAAGTGTAAGGGTGTGTGTAAGTGTGAGGGTGTGTGTAAGTGTAAGGGTGTGTGTAAGTGTGAGGGTGTGTGTAAGTGTGAGGGTGTGTGTAAGTGTAAGTGTGAGGGTGTGTGTAAGTGTGAGGGTGTGTGTAAGTGTGAGGGTGTGTGTAAGTGTGAGGGTGTGTGTAAGTATGAGGGTGTGTGTAAGTGTGTGTAAGTGTAAGTGTGTGGGTGTGTGTAAGTGTGAGGGTGTGTGTAAGTGTAAGTATGTGGGTGTGTGTGTAAGTGTAAGTAGGTGGGGTGTGTAAGTGTGTGGGTGTGTGTAAGTGTAAGTGTGAGGGTGTGTGTAAGTGTAAGGGTGTGTGTAAGTGTAAGGGTGTGTGTAAGTGTGAGGGTGTGTGTAAGTGTGAGGGTGTGTGTAAGTGTAAGTGTGAGGGTGTGTGTACGTGTGAGGGTGTATGTAAGTGGGAGGGTGTGTGTAATTATGAGGGTGTGTGTAAGTGTGTGTAAGTGTAAGTGTGTGTAAGTGTGAGGGTGTGTGTAAATGTGAGGGTGTGTGTAAGTGTGAGGGTGTTTGTAAGTGTAAGTGTGAGGGTGTGTGTAAGTGTGAGGGTGTGTGTAAGTGTGAGGGTGTGTGTAAGTGTAAGTGTGAGGGTGTGTGTAAGTATGAGGGTGTGTGTAAGTGTAAGTGTGAGGGTGTGTGTAAGTGTGAGGGTGTGTGTAAGTATGTGGGTGTGTGTAAGTGTAAGTATGAGGGTGTGTGTAAGTGTGAGGGTGTGTGTAAGTGTAAGGTTGTGTGTAAGTGTGAGGGTGTGTGTAAGTGTGAGGGTGTGTGTAAGTGTGAGGGTGTGTGTAAGTGTAAGTGTGAGGGTGTGTGTAAGTGTGAGGGTGTGTAAGTGTGAGGGTGTGTGTAAGTGTAAGTGTGTAGGTGTGTGTAAGTGTAAGTGTGAGGGTGTGTGTAAGTGTGAGGGTGTGTGTAAGTGTGAGGGTGTGTGTAAGTATGAGGGTGTGTGTAAGTGTGTGTAAGTGTAAGTGTGAGGGTATTTATAAGTGTAAGTGTGAGGGTGTGTGTAAGTGTAAGTGTAAGGGTGTGTGTAAGTGTGAGGGTGTGTGTAAGTGTAAGTGTGTAGGTGTGTGTAAGTGTAAGTGTGAGGGTGTGTGTAAGTCTAAGTGTAAGGGTGTGTGTAAGTGTGAGGGTGTGTGTAAGTGTGAGGCTGTGTGTAAGTGTGAGGGTGTGTGTAAGTATGAGGGTGTGTGTAAGTGTAAGTGTGAGGGTGTGTATAAGTGTGAGGGTGTGTGTAAGTATAAGTGTGAGGGTGTGTGTAAGTGTGAGGGTGTGTGTAAGTATGAGGGTGTGTGTTAGTGTGTGTAAGTGTAAGTGTGAGGGTGTGTGTAAGTGTGAGGGTGTGTGTAAGTGTGAGGGTGTGTGTAAGTGTGAGGGTGTGTGTAAGTATGAGGGTGTGTGTAAGTGTGTGTAAGTGTAAGTGCGTGGGTGTGTGTAAGTGTGAGGGTGTGTGTAAGTGTAAGTGTGAGGGTGTGTGTGTAAGTGTAAGTAGGTGGGGGTGTGTAAGTGTGAGGGTGTTTGTAAGTGTAAGTGTAAGGGTGTGTGTAAGTGTGAGGGTGTGTGTAAGTGTAAGTGTGTAGGTGTGTGTAAGTGTAAGTGTGAGGGTGTGTGTAAGTGTAAGTGTAAGGGTGTGTGTAAGTGTAAGGGTGTGTGTAAGTGTGAGGGTGTGTGTAAGTGTAAGGGTGTGTGTAAGTGTGAGGGTGTGTGTAAGTGTGAGGGTGTGTGTAAGTGTAAGTGTGAGGGTGTGTGTAAGTGTGAGGGTGTGTGTAAGTGTGAGGGTGTGTGTAAGTGTGAGGGTGTGTGTAAGTGTGAGGGTGTGTATAAGTGTGAGGGTGTGTGTAAGTATGAGGGTGTGTGTAAGTGTAAGTGTGAGGGTGTGTGTAAGTGTGAGGGTGTGTGTAAGTGTGAGGGTGTGTGTAAGTATGAGGGTGTGTGTAAGTGTGTGTAAGTGTAAGTGTGTGGGTGTGTGTAAGTGTGAGGGTGTGTGTAAGTGTAAGTATGTGGGTGTGTGTGTAAGTGTAAGTAGGTGGGGGTGTGTAAGTGTGTGGGTGTGTGTAAGTGTGTAAGTGTAAGTGTGAGGGTGTGTGTAAGTGTAAGTGTAAGGGTGTGTGTAAGTGTAAGGGTGTGTGTAAGTGTGAGGGTGTGTGTAAGTGTGAGGGTGTGTGTAAGTATGAGGGGGTGTGTTAGTGTGTGTAAGTGTAAGTGTGGGTGTGTTTAAGTGTGAGGGTGTGTGTAAGTGTAAAGGTGTGTGTAAGTGTAAGGGTGTGTGTAAGTGTGAGGGTGTGTGTAAGTGTGAGGGTGTGT
The DNA here is from genome assembly GCA_964035775.1 of Osedax frankpressi. Taxonomy (NCBI): domain Eukaryota; kingdom Metazoa; phylum Annelida; class Polychaeta; order Sabellida; family Siboglinidae; genus Osedax; species Osedax frankpressi. Next base: position 24,240,107 of record OZ038317.1, read on the forward strand.
GTAAGTATGAGGGGGTGTGTTAGTGTGTGTAAGTGTAAGTGTGGGTGTGTTTAAGTGTGAGGGTGTGTGTAAGTGTAAAGGTGTGTGTAAGTGTGAGGGTGTGTGTAAGTATGAGGGGGTGTGTAAGTGTATGTAAGTGTAAGTGTGAGGGTGTTTGTAAGTGTAAGTGTGAGGGTGTGTGTAAGTGTAAGTGTAAGGGTGTGTGTAAGTGTAAGTCTGTGGGTGTGTGTAAGTGTGAGGGTGTGTGTAAGTGTAAGTGTGAGGGTGTGTGTAAGTGTGAGGGTGTGTGTAAGTGTAAGGGTGTGTGTAAGTGTGAGGGTGTGTGTAAATATGAGGGTTTGTGTAAGTGTGAGGGTTTGTGTAAGTGTAAGTATGAGGGTGTGTGTAAGTGTGTGGGTGTGTGTAAGTGTGAGGGTGTGTGTAAATATGAGAGTGTGTGTAAGTGTAAGTGTGAGGGTGTGTGTAAGTGTAAGGGTGTGTGTAAGTGTGAGGGTGTGTGTAAATATGAGGGTTTGTGTAAGTGTAAGGGTTTGTGTAAGTGTAAGTATGAGGGTGTGTGTAAGTGTGTGTGTAAGTGTAAGTCTGTGGGTGTGTGTAAGTGTGAGGGTGTGTGTAAGTGTAAGTGTGATGGTGTGTGTAAGTGTAGTGTGTGGGGGTGTGTAAGTGTGAGGGTGTGTGTAAGTGTAAATGTGAGGGTGTGTGTAAGTATGTGGGTCTGTGTAAGTGTAAGTATGAGGGTGTGTGTAAGTGTAAATGTAAATGTGAGGGTGTGTGTAAGTATGAGGGTGTGTGTAAGTGTAAGTGTGAGGGTATGTGTAAGTATGTGGGTGTGTGTAAGTGTGAGGGTGAGGGTGTGTGTAAGTGTGTGGGTGTGTGAAAGTGTGAGGGTGTGTGTAAGTGTGAGGGTGTGTGTAAGTGTAAGTGTGAGGGTGTGTGTGAGTGTGAATGTGTGTGTAAGTGTAAATGTGAGGGTGTGTGTAAGTATGAGGGTATGTGTAAGTGTAAGTGTGAGGGTGTATGTAAGTATGAGGGTGTGTGTACGTGTGAGCGTGTGTGTAAGTGTGAGGGTGTGTGTAAGTGTGAGGGTCTGTGTAAGTGTGTGGGTGTGTGTAAGTGTAAGTGTGAGGGTGTATGTAAGTATGAGGGTGTGTGTAAGTGTGTGTAAGTGTAAGTGTGAGGGTGTGTGTACGTGTAAGTGTGAGGGTGTGTGTAAGTGTGAGGGTGTGTGTAAGTGTAAGGATGTGTGTACGTGTAAGGATGTGTGTAAGTATGTGGGTGTGTGTAAGTGTAAGTATGAGGGTGTGTGTAAGTGAGAGAGTGTGTGTAAATATGAGGGTGTGTGTAAGTGTGAGGGTGTGTGTAAGTGTGAGGGTGTGTGTAAGTGTGAGGGTGCGTGTAAGTGTGAGGGTGTGTGTAAGTGTGAGGGTGTGTGTAAGTGTAAGTGTGAGGGTGTGTGTAAGTGTGTGGGTATGTGTAAGTGTAAGTATGTGGGTGTGTGTAAGTGTAAGGGTGTGTGTAAGTGTGAGCGTGTGTGTAAGTGTGAGGGTGTGTGTAAGTGTGTGGGTGTGTGTAGGTATAAGTGTGTGGGTGTGTGAAAGTGTGAGGGTGTGTGTAAGTGTGAGGGTGTGTGTAAGTGTAAGTGTGAGGGTGTGTGTAAGTGTGACTGTGTAAGTGTAAGTGTGAGGATGTGTGTAAGTGTGAAGGTGAGGGTGTGTGTAAGTGTGAGGGTGTGTATAAGTGTAAATGTGAGTATGTAAGTGTAAGTGTGAGGGTGTGTGTAAGTGTGAGGGTGTGTGTAAGTGTGAGGGTGTGTGTAAGAGTGAGGGTGTGTGTAAGTGTAAGTGTGAGGGTGTGTGTAAGTGTGAGGGTGTGTGTAAGAGTGAGGGTGTGTGTAAGTGTAAGTGTGAGGGTGTGTGTAAGTGTGACTGTGTAAGTGTAAGTGTGAGGGTGTGTGTAAGTGTGAGGGTGTGTGTAAGTGTAAGTGTGAGGGTGTGTGTAAGTGTGAAGGTGTGTGTAAGTATGAGGATGTGTATAAGTGTGAGGGTATTTGTTCCATTGTGTATGTTTGTGTATGTATGTGAGTGTTTGTGAGTATATATGTATGATCGTTTGCTAATATATGTGTATTTATTAGATAGTGACTGTATTATGTATAATCTACTTTTGACATATATTGATTAACAAAAGAATAACAATAGGCTGATTGGTTTTGACCCACTTGGTAAATAATACCTTTAATTGGATATACTTACTGATTATTCTAATTGTGGTCAACTGACCTATATTCGATATGGACAATAATAAGTATATGTTAGGCATTATTGTATAGGCGATGATAATTCTAAAACTATGGTCTCGAAAAGAATAATTTAATCAACTTTACGAATTTCTATAAATAGATTAATTCACACATTCCTATGTATTTACTCACATCTATTCATTGACAAAATGGCGAACAATTCTATTAAAGCGTATGTCATAAACTTAGCCAAAAGAGTATTTAAATACATTATGTTTGTTCCTGTGATGAACATTTTATAAATAAACATTCCACTACTTTATATAACTTAGAAAAATCACTGAACGAACAATACATTATACATTACATTATACAATACAGAAATTTTATGGATCTATACAATTATTTCATTTATAATAAAAGATGAAAAAGTATACAGTTTACAAATTATAATTGATATAATAAATAGTAAAATGATTTATAAATTATAATGATGAATCTATTCACAAATGTAAATTATTTTTACTTAAAAATGTATAAAGTTCTGTATAAATTTTTAATAGGATAAGAATAAATTAATAGTTTAATTTATGATAATAGTATACACTATAACCTACTATAAACTCACTATAAACCTACTATAAACACACTATAAACCTACTATAAACTCACTATAAACCCAATATAAACCTACTATAAACACACTATAAACTCACTATAAACTCACTATAAACTCACTATGAACTCACTATAAACTCACTATTAACTAACAATAAACTCACTATAAACTCACTATAAACTCACTATAAACTCACTATAAACTCACTATAAACTCACTATAAACTCACTATAGACCCACTATAAACCTACTATAAACTTACTATAGACCCCCTATAAACCCACTATAAATTAAATATAAACCCACTATAAATTAAATATAAACCCACTATAAACCCATTATAAACCTACTATTAATTAACTATAGACCCACTATAAACATATTATGAACTCCATATAAACTCACAATAAATAAATCCACTATTAGTGAGTACCTAATAATCTCATAAACTATAAATTGCATTTCTCATTCAACTATTTCAAAAAACTGTTTTACATCACTTTTTACTGACAATCATTTTAGTGATTCAGGTGGTAAATAATACTAGACCATAGTACACAGTGCATTGAATACTGCTATATTTTCATATAGTCGCTGTGCTAATATTGTCAAGGGCCTTCGCTCTTGTAGTAACTGTTTATATATTACAATAACAAGTTTATATGATCTTATTTATTATATTTTTAATTTATTATTTAATATATTTCTAAGTAATCATAGTTCATGTTATATGAATTTAATCTAATTTGAAATCTGTCGTATTTTTTAATATTATATTTATTCGAATAATATTTAATAACATTATCTGAAATTACTTTATGAATCATATTAGTAGGCTAATTAAATGTGAGATCAATCTTATTCGTATTTATCTTAAATATATAAACTTTCAATAGACAAAAAGAGAATCTGTAACTCATGTGATGATATATCAAATGCAAGTTCTAAATGTCAAGAATGTAATGACTTCTTATGTGACAAGTCAGTTATAATTGTTAATTAACAAACCACGCCCACCTAGAACAAAACCACACCCACATATTAAATTCACCGCCTACAAACAATACCTTACTCTTATCCGTCTAAATACGCACTTAAAAAAATCTTATCACTCGCTAATTACACCAAATATTTTATATTACACACAATAACATTACACTAATATTTGAATATGAGATCCTAAGCTAACCATCTCTCCCCGTTTAAATCTATCCGAAAATGCATTCCTAACTATTGCCTTAACTATAGTTGTGTGATGGCACATCTAAGAGTGAGACTTACAAAAGAACATCATATTACCCGTTATCCAGACATCAGCGAATCTTTGGAAAAACTACATATTTCTCCTATTACTCCAACTACCTCACCTCAAGTTAGTTATATGTCCTCCTCCTTACCTCAAGTTAGTTATATGTCCTCCTCTTATTACCTCAAGTTAGTTATATGTCCTCCTCTTATTACCTCAAGTTAGTTATATGTCCTCCTCTTATTACCTCAAGTTAGTTATATGTCCTCCTCTAATTACCTCAAGTTAGTTATATGTCCTCCTCTTATTATCTCAAGTTAGTATTAGTCCTCCTCTTATTACCTCAAGTTAGTTATATGTCCTCCTCTTATTACCTCAAGTTAGTTATATGTCCTCCTCTTATTACCTCAAGTTAATTATATGTCCTCCTCTTATTACCTCAAGTTAGTTATATGTCCTCCTCTAATTACCTCAAGTTAGTTATATGTCCTCCTCTTATTACCTCAAGTTAGTTATATGTCCTCCTCTTATTACCTCAAGTTAGTTATATGTCCTCCTCTTATTACCTCAAGTTAGTTATATGTCCTCCTCTTATTACCTCAAGTTAGTTATATGTCCTCCTCTTATTACCTCAAGTTAGTTATATGTCCTCCTCTTATTACCTCAAGTTAGTTATATGTCCTCCTCTTATTACCTCAAGTTAGTTATATGTCCTCCTCTTATTACCTCAAGTTAGTTATATGTCCTCCTCTTATTACCTCAAGTTAGTTATATGTCCTCTTATTACCTCAAGTTAGTTATATGTCCTCCTCTTATTACCTCAAGTTAGTTATATGTCCTCCTCTTATTACCTCAAGTTAGTTATATGTCCTCCTCTTATTACCTCAAGTTAGTTATATGTCCTCCTCTTATTACCTCAAGTTAGTTATATGTCCTCCTCTTATTACCTCAAGTTAGTTATATGTCCTCCTCTTATTACCTCAAGTTAGTTATATGTCCTCCTCTTATTACCTCAAGTTAGTTATATGTCCTCCTCTTATTACCTCAAGTTAGTTATATGTCCTCCTCTTATTACCTCAAGTTAGTTATATGTCCTCCTCTTATTACCTCAAGTTAGTTATATGTCCTCCTCTTATTACCTCAAGTTAGTTATATGTCCTCCTCTTATTACCTCAAGTTAGTTATATGTCCTCCTCTTATTACCTCAAGTTAGTTATATGTCCTCCTCTTATTACCTCAAGTTAGTTATATGTCCTCCTCTTATTACCTCAAGTTAGTTATATGTCCTCCTCTTATTACCTCAAGTTAGTTATATGTCCTCCTCTTATTACCTCAAGTTAGTTATATGTCCTCCTCTTATTACCTCAAGTTAGTTATATGTCCTCCTCTTATTACCTCAAGTTAGTTATATGTCCTCCTCTTATTACCTCAAGTTAGTTATATGTCCTCCTCTTATTACCTCAAGTTAGTTATATGTCCTCCTCTTATTACCTCAAGTTAGTTATATGTCCTCCTCTTATTACCTCAAGTTAGTTATATGTCCTCCTCTTATTACCTCAAGTTAGTTATATGTCCTCCTCTTATTACCTCAAGTTAGTTATATGTCCTCCTCTTATTACCTCAAGTTAGTTATATGTCCTCCTCTTATTACCTCAAGTTAGTTATATGTCCTCCTCTTATTACCTCAAGTTAGTTATATGTCCTCCTCTTATTACCTCAAGTTAGTTATATGTCCTCCTCTTATTACCTCAAGTTAGTTATATGTCCTCCTCTTATTACCTCAAGTTAGTTATATGTCCTCCTCTTATTACCTCAAGTTAGTTATATGTCCTCCTCTTATTACCTCAAGTTAGTTATATGTCCTCCTCTTATTACCTCAAGTTAGTTATATGTCCTCCTCTTATTACCTCAAGTTAGTTATATGTCCTCCTCTTATTACCTCAAGTTAGTTATATGTCCTCCTCTTATTACCTCAAGTTAGTTATATGTCCTCCTCTTATTACCTCAAGTTAGTTATATGTCCTCCTCTTATTACCTCAAGTTAGTTATATGTCCTCCTCTTATTACCTCAAGTTAGTTATATGTCCTCCTCTTATTACCTCAAGTTAGTTATATGTCCTCCTCTTATTACCTCAAGTTAGTTATATGTCCTCCTCTTATTACCTCAAGTTAGTTATATGTCCTCCTCTTATTACCTCAAGTTAGTTATATGTCCTCCTCTTATTACCTCAAGTTAGTTATATGTCCTCCTCTTATTACCTCAAGTTAGTTATATGTCCTCCTCTTATTACCTCAAGTTAGTTATATGTCCTCCTCTTATTACCTCAAGTTAGTTATATGTCCTCCTCTTATTACCTCAAGTTAGTTATATGTCCTCCTCTTATTACCTCAAGTTAGTTATATGTCCTCCTCTTATTACCTCAAGTTAGTTATATGTCCTCCTCTTATTACCTCAAGTTAGTTATATGTCCTCCTCTTATTACCTCAAGTTAGTTATATGTCCTCCTCTTATTACCTCAAGTTAGTTATATGTCCTCCTCTTATTACCTCAAGTTAGTTATATGTCCTCCTCTTATTACCTCAAGTTAGTTATATGTCCTCCTCTTATTACCTCAAGTTAGTTATATGTCCTCCTCTTATTACCTCAAGTTAGTTATATGTCCTCCTCTTATTACCTCAAGTTAGTTATATGTCCTCCTCTTATTACCTCAAGTTAGTTATATGTCCTCCTCTTATTACCTCAAGTTAGTTATATGTCCTCCTCTTATTACCTCAAGTTAGTTATATGTCCTCCTCTTATTACCTCAAGTTAGTTATATGTCCTCCTCTTATTACCTCAAGTTAGTTATATGTCCTCCTCTTATTACCTCAAGTTAGTTATATGTCCTCCTCTTATTACCTCAAGTTAGTTATATGTCCTCCTCTTATTACCTCAAGTTAGTTATATGTCCTCCTCTTATTACCTCAAGTTAGTTATATGTCCTCCTCTTATTACCTCAAGTTAGTTATATGTCCTCCTCCTATTACCTCAAGTTAGTTATATGTCCTCCTCTTATTACCTCAAGTTAGTTATATGTCCTCCTCTTATTACCTCAAGTTAGTTATATGTCCTCCTCTTATTACCTCAAGTTAGTTATATGTCCTCCTCTTATTACCTCAAGTTAGTTATATGTCCTCCTCTTATTACCTCAAGTTAGTTATATGTCCTCCTCTTATTACCTCAAGTTAGTTATATGTCCTCCTCTTATTACCTCAAGTTAGTTATATGTCCTCCTCTTATTACCTCAAGTTAGTTATATGTCCTCCTCTTATTACCTCAAGTTAGTTATATGTCCTCCTCTTATTACCTCAAGTTAGTTATATGTCCTCCTCTTATTACCTCAAGTTAGTTATATGTCCTCCTCTTATTACCTCAAGTTAGTTATATGTCCTCCTCTTATTACCTCAAGTTAGTTATATGTCCTCCTCTTATTACATCAAGTTAGTTATATGTCCTCCTCTTATTACCTCAAGTTAGTTATATGTCCTCCTCTTATTACCTCAAGTTAGTTATATGTCCTCCTCTTATTACCTCAAGTTAGTTATATGTCCTCCTCTTATTACCTCAAGTTAGTTATATGTCCTCCTCTTATTACCTCAAGTTAGTTATATGTCCTCCTCTTATTACCTCAAGTTAGTTATATGTCCTCCTCTTATTACCTCAAGTTAGTTATATGTCCTCCTCTTATTACCTCAAGTTAGTTATATGTCCTCCTCTTATTACCTCAAGTTAGTTATATGTCCTCCTCTTATTACCTCAAGTTAGTTATATGTCCTCCTCTTATTACCTCAAGTTAGTTATATGTCCTCCTCTTATTACCTCAAGTTAGTTATATGTCCTCCTCTTATTACCTCAAGTTAGTTATATGTCCTCCTCTTATTACCTCAAGTTAGTTATATGTCCTCCTCTTATTACCTCAAGTTAGTTATATGTCCTCCTCTTATTACCTCAAGTTAGTTATATGTCCTCCTCTTATTACCTCAAGTTAGTTATATGTCCTCCTCTTATTACCTCAAGTTAGTTATATGTCCTCCTCTTATTACCTCAAGTTAGTTATATGTCCTCCTCTTATTACCTCAAGTTAGTTATATGTCCTCCTCTTATTACCTCAAGTTAGTTATATGTCCTCCTCTTATTACCTCAAGTTAGTTATATGTCCTCCTCTTATTACCTCAAGTTAGTTATATGTCCTCCTCTTATTACCTCAAGTTAGTTATATGTCCTCCTCTTATTACCTCAAGTTAGTTATATGTCCTCCTCTTATTACCTCAAGTTAGTTATATGTCCTCCTCTTATTACCTCAAGTTAGTTATATGTCCTCCTCTTATTACCTCAAGTTAGTTATATGTCCTCCTCTTATTACCTCAAGTTAGTTATATGTCCTCCTCTTATTACCTCAAGTTAGTTATATGTCCTCCTCTTATTACCTCAAGTTAGTTATATGTCCTCCTCTTATTACCTCAAGTTAGTTATATGTCCTCCTCTTATTACCTCAAGTTAGTTATATGTCCTCCTCTTATTACCTCAAGTTAGTTATATGTCCTCCTCTTATTACCTCAAGTTAGTTATATGTCCTCCTCTTATTACCTCAAGTTAGTTATATGTCCTCCTCTTATTACCTCAAGTTAGTTATATGTCCTCCTCTTATTACCTCAAGTTAGTTATATGTCCTCCTCTTATTACCTCAAGTTAGTTATATGTCCTCCTCTTATTACCTCAAGTTAGTTATATGTCCTCCTCTTATTACCTCAAGTTAGTTATATGTCCTCCTCTTATTACCTCAAGTTAGTTATATGTCCTCCTCTTATTACCTCAAGTTAGTTATATGTCCTCCTCTTATTACCTCAAGTTAGTTATATGTCCTCCTCTTATTACCTCAAGTTAGTTATATGTCCTCCTCTTATTACCTCAAGTTAGTTATATGTCCTCCTCTTATTACCTCAAGTTAGTTATATGTCCTCCTCTTATTACCTCAAGTTAGTTATATGTCCTCCTCTTATTACCTCAAGTTAGTTATATGTCCTCCTCTTATTACCTCAAGTTAGTTATATGTCCTCCTCTTATTACCTCAAGTTAGTTATATGTCCTCCTCTTATTACCTCAAGTTAGTTATATGTCCTCCTCTTATTACCTCAAGTTAGTTATATGTCCTCCTCTTATTACCTCAAGTTAGTTATATGTCCTCCTCTTATTACCTCAAGTTAGTTATATGTCCTCCTCTTATTACCTCAAGTTAGTTATATGTCCTCCTCTTATTACCTCAAGTTAGTTATATGTCCTCCTCTTATTACCTCAAGTTAGTTATATGTCCTCCTCTTATTACCTCAAGTTAGTTATATGTCCTCCTCTTATTACCTCAAGTTAGTTATATGTCCTCCTCTTATTACCTCAAGTTAGTTATATGTCCTCCTCTTATTACCTCAAGTTAGTTATATGTCCTCCTCTTATTACCTCAAGTTAGTTATATGTCCTCCTCTTATTACCTCAAGTTAGTTATATGTCCTCCTCTTATTACCTCAAGTTAGTTATATGTCCTCCTCTTATTACCTCAAGTTAGTTATATGTCCTCCTCTTATTACCTCAAGTTAGTTATATGTCCTCCTCTTATTACCTCAAGTTAGTTATATGTCCTCCTCTTATTACCTCAAGTTAGTTATATGTCCTCCTCTTATTACCTCAAGTTAGTTATATGTCCTCCTCTTATTACCTCAAGTTAGTTATATGTCCTCCTCTTATTACCTCAAGTTAGTTATATGTCCTCCTCTTATTACCTCAAGTTAGTTATATGTCCTCCTCTTATTACCTCAAGTTAGTTATATGTCCTCCTCTTATTACCTCAAGTTAGTTATATGTCCTCCTCTTATTACCTCAAGTTAGTTATATGTCCTCCTCTTATTACCTCAAGTTAGTTATATGTCCTCCTCTTATTACCTCAAGTTAGTTATATGTCCTCCTCTTATTACCTCAAGTTAGTTATATGTCCTCCTCTTATTACCTCAAGTTAGTTATATGTCCTCCTCTTATTACCTCAAGTTAGTTATATGTCCTCCTCTTATTACCTCAAGTTAGTTATATGTCCTCCTCTTATTACCTCAAGTTAGTTATATGTCCTCCTCTTATTACCTCAAGTTAGTTATATGTCCTCCTCTTATTACCTCAAGTTAGTTATATGTCCTCCTCTTATTACCTCAAGTTAGTTATATGTCCTCCTCTTATTACCTCAAGTTAGTTATATGTCCTCCTCTTATTACCTCAAGTTAGTTATATGTCCTCCTCTTATTACCTCAAGTTAGTTATATGTCCTCCTCTTATTACCTCAAGTTAGTTATATGTCCTCCTCTTATTACCTCAAGTTAGTTATATGTCCTCCTCTTATTACCTCAAGTTAGTTATATGTCCTCCTCTTATTACCTCAAGTTAGTTATATGTCCTCCTCTTATTACCTCAAGTTAGTTATATGTCCTCCTCTTATTACCTCAAGTTAGTTATATGTCCTCCTCTTATTACCTCAAGTTAGTTATATGTCCTCCTCTTATTACCTCAAGTTAGTTATATGTCCTCCTCTTATTACCTCAAGTTAGTTATATGTCCTCCTCTTATTACCTCAAGTTAGTTATATGTCCTCCTCTTATTACCTCAAGTTAGTTATATGTCCTCCTCTTATTACCTCAAGTTAGTTATATGTCCTCCTCTTATTACCTCAAGTTAGTTATATGTCCTCCTCTTATTACCTCAAGTTAGTTATATGTCCTCCTCTTATTACCTCAAGTTAGTTATATGTCCTCCTCTTATTACCTCAAGTTAGTTATATGTCCTCCTCTTATTACCTCAAGTTAGTTATATGTCCTCCTCTTATTACCTCAAGTTAGTTATATGTCCTCCTCTTATTACCTCAAGTTAGTTATATGTCCTCCTCTTATTACCTCAAGTTAGTTATATGTCCTCCTCTTATTACCTCAAGTTAGTTATATGTCCTCCTCTTATTACCTCAAGTTAGTTATATGTCCTCCTCTTATTACCTCAAGTTAGTTATATGTCCTCCTCTTATTACCTCAAGTTAGTTATATGTCCTCCTCTTATTACCTCAAGTTAGTTATATGTCCTCCTCTTATTACCTCAAGTTAGTTATATGTCCTCCTCTTATTACCTCAAGTTAGTTATATGTCCTCCTCTTATTACCTCAAGTTAGTTATATGTCCTCCTCTTATTACCTCAAGTTAGTTATATGTCCTCCTCTTATTACCTCAAGTTAGTTATATGTCCTCCTCTTATTACCTCAAGTTAGTTATATGTCCTCCTCTTATTACCTCAAGTTAGTTATATGTCCTCCTCTTTTTACCTCAAGTTAGTTATATGTCCTCCTCTTATTACCTCAAGTTAGTTATATGTCCTCCTCTTATTACCTCAAGTTAGTTATATGTCCTCCTCTTATTACCTCAAGTTAGTTATATGTCCTCCTCTTATTACCTCAAGTTAGTTATATGTCCTCCTCTTATTACCTCAAGTTAGTTATATGTCCTCCTCTTATTACCTCAAGTTAGTTATATGTCCTCCTCTTATTACCTCAAGTTAGTTATATGTCCTCCTCTTATTACCTCAAGTTAGTTATATGTCCTCCTCTTATTACCTCAAGTTAGTTATATGTCCTCCTCTTATTACCTCAAGTTAGTTATATGTCCTCCTCTTATTACCTCAAGTTAGTTATATGTCCTCCTCTTATTACCTCAAGTTAGTTATATGTCCTCCTCTTATTACCTCAAGTTAGTTATATGTCCTCCTCTTATTACCTCAAGTTAGTTATATGTCCTCCTCTTATTACCTCAAGTTAGTTATATGTCCTCCTCTTATTACCTCAAGTTAGTTATATGTCCTCCTCTTATTACCTCAAGTTAGTTATATGTCCTCCTCTTATTACCTCAAGTTAGTTATATGTCCTCCTCTTATTACCTCAAGTTAGTTATATGTCCTCCTCTTATTACCTCAAGTTAGTTATATGTCCTCCTCTTATTACCTCAAGTTAGTTATATGTCCTCCTCTTATTACCTCAAGTTAGTTATATGTCCTCCTCTTATTACCTCAAGTTAGTTATATGTCCTCCTCTTATTACCTCAAGTTAGTTATATGTCCTCCTCTTATTACCTCAAGTTAGTTATATGTCCTCCTCTTATTACCTCAAGTTAGTTATATGTCCTCCTCTTATTACCTCAAGTTAGTTATATGTCCTCCTCTTATTACCTCAAGTTAGTTATATGTCCTCCTCTTATTACCTCAAGTTAGTTATATGTCCTCCTCTTATTACCTCAAGTTAGTTATATGTCCTCCTCTTATTACCTCAAGTTAGTTATATGTCCTCCTCTTATTACCTCAAGTTAGTTATATGTCCTCCTCTTATTACCTCAAGTTAGTTATATGTCCTCCTCTTATTACCTCAAGTTAGTTATATGTCCTCCTCTTATTACCTCAAGTTAGTTATATGTCCTCCTCTTATTACCTCAAGTTAGTTATATGTCCTCCTCTTATTACCTCAAGTTAGTTATATGTCCTCCTCTTATTACCTCAAGTTAGTTATATGTCCTCCTCTTATTACCTCAAGTTAGTTATATGTCCTCCTCTTATTACCTCAAGTTAGTTATATGTCCTCCTCTTATTACCTCAAGTTAGTTATATGTCCTCCTCTTATTACCTCAAGTTAGTTATATGTCCTCCTCTTATTACCTCAAGTTAGTTATATGTCCTCCTCTTATTACCTCAAGTTAGTTATATGTCCTCCTCTTATTACCTCAAGTTAGTTATATGTCCTCCTCTTATTACCTCAAGTTAGTTATATGTCCTCCTCTTATTACCTCAAGTTAGTTATATGTCCTCCTCTTATTACCTCAAGTTAGTTATATGTCCTCCTCTTATTACCTCAAGTTAGTTATATGTCCTCCTCTTATTACCTCAAGTTAGTTATATGTCCTCCTCTTATTACCTCAAGTTAGTTATATGTCCTCCTCTTATTACCTCAAGTTAGTTATATGTCCTCCTCTTATTACCTCAAGTTAGTTATATGTCCTCCTCTTATTACCTCAAGTTAGTTATATGTCCTCCTCTTATTACCTCAAGTTAGTTATATGTCCTCCTCTTATTACCTCAAGTTAGTTATATGTCCTCCTCTTATTACCTCAAGTTAGTTATATGTCCTCCTCTTATTACCTCAAGTTAGTTATATGTCCTCCTCTTATTACCTCAAGTTAGTTATATGTCCTCCTCTTATTACCTCAAGTTAGTTATATGTCCTCCTCTTATTACCTCAAGTTAGTTATATGTCCTCCTCTTATTACCTCAAGTTAGTTATATGTCCTCCTCTTATTACCTCAAGTTAGTTATATGTCCTCCTCTTATTACCTCAAGTTAGTTATATGTCCTCCTCTTATTACCTCAAGTTAGTTATATGTCCTCCTCTTATTACCTCAAGTTAGTTATATGTCCTCCTCTTATTACCTCAAGTTAGTTATATGTCCTCCTCTTATTACCTCAAGTTAGTTATATGTCCTCCTCTTATTACCTCAAGTTAGTTATATGTCCTCCTCTTATTACCTCAAGTTAGTTATATGTCCTCCTCTTATTACCTCAAGTTAGTTATATGTCCTCCTCTTATTACCTCAAGTTAGTTATATGTCCTCCTCTTATTACCTCAAGTTAGTTATATGTCCTCCTCTTATTACCTCAAGTTAGTTATATGTCCTCCTCTTATTACCTCAAGTTAGTTATATGTCCTCCTCTTATTACCTCAAGTTAGTTATATGTCCTCCTCTTATTACCTCAAGTTAGTTATATGTCCTCCTCTTATTACCTCAAGTTAGTTATATGTCCTCCTCTTATTACCTCAAGTTAGTTATATGTCCTCCTCTTATTACCTCAAGTTAGTTATATGTCCTCCTCTTATTACCTCAAGTTAGTTATATGTCCTCCTCTTATTACCTCAAGTTAGTTATATGTCCTCCTCTTATTACCTCAAGTTAGTTATATGTCCTCCTCTTATTACCTCAAGTTAGTTATATGTCCTCCTCTTATTACCTCAAGTTAGTTATATGTCCTCCTCTTATTACCTCAAGTTAGTTATATGTCCTCCTCTTATTACCTCAAGTTAGTTATATGTCCTCCTCTTATTACCTCAAGTTAGTTATATGTCCTCCTCTTATTACCTCAAGTTAGTTATATGTCCTCCTCTTATTACCTCAAGTTAGTTATATGTCCTCCTCTTATTACCTCAAGTTAGTTATATGTCCTCCTCTTATTACCTCAAGTTAGTTATATGTCCTCCTCTTATTACCTCAAGTTAGTTATATGTCCTCCTCTTATTACCTCAAGTTAGTTATATGTCCTCCTCTTATTACCTCAAGTTAGTTATATGTCCTCCTCTTATTACCTCAAGTTAGTTATATGTCCTCCTCTTATTACCTCAAGTTAGTTATATGTCCTCCTCTTATTACCTCAAGTTAGTTATATGTCCTCCTCTTATTACCTCAAGTTAGTTATATGTCCTCCTCTTATTACCTCAAGTTAGTTATATGTCCTCCTCTTATTACCTCAAGTTAGTTATATGTCCTCCTCTTATTACCTCAAGTTAGTTATATGTCCTCCTCTTATTACCTCAAGTTAGTTATATGTCCTCCTCTTATTACCTCAAGTTAGTTATATGTCCTCCTCTTATTACCTCAAGTTAGTTATATGTCCTCCTCTTATTACCTCAAGTTAGTTATATGTCCTCCTCTTATTACCTCAAGTTAGTTATATGTCCTCCTCTTATTACCTCAAGTTAGTTATATGTCCTCCTCTTATTACCTCAAGTTAGTTATATGTCCTCCTCTTATTACCTCAAGTTAGTTATATGTCCTCCTCTTATTACCTCAAGTTAGTTATATGTCCTCCTCTTATTACCTCAAGTTAGTTATATGTCCTCCTCTTATTACCTCAAGTTAGTTATATGTCCTCCTCTTATTACCTCAAGTTAGTTATATGTCCTCCTCTTATTACCTCAAGTTAGTTATATGTCCTCCTCTTATTACCTCAAGTTAGTTATATGTCCTCCTCTTATTACCTCAAGTTAGTTATATGTCCTCCTCTTATTACCTCAAGTTAGTTATATGTCCTCCTCTTATTACCTCAAGTTAGTTATATGTCCTCCTCTTATTACCTCAAGTTAGTTATATGTCCTCCTCTTATTACCTCAAGTTAGTTATATGTCCTCCTCTTATTACCTCAAGTTAGTTATATGTCCTCCTCTTATTACCTCAAGTTAGTTATATGTCCTCCTCTTATTACCTCAAGTTAGTTATATGTCCTCCTCTTATTACCTCAAGTTAGTTATATGTCCTCCTCTTATTACCTCAAGTTAGTTATATGTCCTCCTCTTATTACCTCAAGTTAGTTATATGTCCTCCTCTTATTACCTCAAGTTAGTTATATGTCCTCCTCTTATTACCTCAAGTTAGTTATATGTCCTCCTCTTATTACCTCAAGTTAGTTATATGTCCTCCTCTTATTACCTCAAGTTAGTTATATGTCCTCCTCTTATTACAGTTAGTTATATGTCCTCCTCTCCTTACCTCAAGTTAGTTATATGTCCTCCTCTTATTACCTCAAGTTAGTTACATGTCCTCCTCTTATTACCTCAAGTTAGTTATATGTCCTCCTCTTATTACCTCAAGTTAGTTATATGTCCTCCTCTTATTACCTCAAGTTAGTTATATGTCCTTCTCTTATTACCTCAAGTTAGTTATATGTCCTCCTCTTATTACCTCAAGTTAGTTATATGTCCTCCTCTTATTACCTCAAGTTAGTTATATGTCCTTCTCTTATTACCTCAAGTTAGTTATATGTCCTCCTCTTATTACCTCAAGTTAGTTATATGTCCTTCTCTTATTACCTCAAGTTAGTTATATGTCCTCCTCTTATTACCTCAAGTTAGTTATATGTCCTCCTCTTATTACCTCAAGTTAGTTATATGTCCTCCTCTTATTACCTCAAGTTAGTTATATGTCCTTCTCTTATTACCTCAAGTTAGTTATATGTCCTCCTCTTATTACCTCAAGTTAGTTATATGTCCTCCTCTTATTACCTCAAGTTAGTTATATGTCCTCCTCTCCTTACCTCAAGTTAGTTATATGTCCTTCTCTTATTACCTCAAGTTAGTTATATGTCCTCCTCTTATTACCTCAAGTTAGTTATATGTCCTCCTCTTATTACCTCAAGTTAGTTATATGTCCTTCTCTTATTACCTCAAGTTAGTTATATGTCCTCCTCTTATTACCTCAAGTTAGTTATATGTCCTCCTCTTATTACCTCAAGTTAGTTATATGTCCTTCTCTTATTACCTCAAGTTAGTTATATGTCCTCCTCTTATTACCTCAAGTTAGTTATATGTCCTTCTCTTATTACCTCAAGTTAGTTATATGTCCTCCTCTTATTACCTCAAGTTAGTTATATGTCCTCCTCTTATTACCTCAAGTTAGTTATATGTCCTCCTCTTATTACCTCAAGTTAGTTATATGTCCTCCTCTTATTACCTCAAGTTAGTTATATGTCCTCCTCTTATTACCTCAAGTTAGTTATATGTCCTCCTCTTATTACCTCAAGTTAGTTATATGTCCTCCTCTTATTACTTCAAGTTAGTTATATGTCCTCCTCTTATTACCTCAAGTTAGTTATATGTCCTCCTCTCCTTACCTCAAGTTAGTTATATGTCCTCCTCTTATTACCTCAAGTTAGTTATATGTCCTCCTCTCCTTACCTCAAGTTAGTTATATGTCCTCCTCTTATTACCTCAAGTTAGTTATATGTCCTCCTCTTATTGCCTCAAGTTAGTTATATGTCCTCCTCTCCTTACCTCAAGTTAGTTATATGTCCTCCTCTTATTACCTCAAGTTAGTTATATGTCCTCCTCTTATTACCTCAAGTTAGTTATATGTCCTCCTCTCCTTACCTCAAGTTAGTTATATGTCATCCTCTTATTACCTCAAGTTAGTTATATGTCCTCCTCTTATTACCTCAAGTTAGTTATATGTCCTCCTCACCTTACCTCAAGTTAGTTATATGTCCTCCTCTTATTACCTCAAGTTAGTTATATGTCCTTCTCTTATTACCTCAAGTTAGTTATATGTCCTCCTCTTATTACCTCAAGTTAGTTATATGTCCTCCTCTCCTTACCTCAAGTTAGTTATATGTCCTCCTCTTATTACCTCAAGTTAGTTATATGTCCTCCTCTTATTACCTCAAGTTAGTTATATGTCCTCCTCTTATTACCTCAAGTTAGTTATATGTCCTCCTCCTTACCTCAAATTAGTTATATGTCCTCCTCTTATTACCTCAAGTTAGTTATATGTCCTCCTCTTATTACCTCAAGTTAGTTATATGTCCTCCTCTTATTACCTCAAGTTAGTTATATGTCCTCCTCTTATTACCTCAAGTTAGTT
Source organism: Osedax frankpressi (assembly GCA_964035775.1). Taxonomy (NCBI): domain Eukaryota; kingdom Metazoa; phylum Annelida; class Polychaeta; order Sabellida; family Siboglinidae; genus Osedax; species Osedax frankpressi. The sequence goes on from OZ038317.1 coordinate 24,257,708, forward strand.
ATATGTCCTCCTCTTATTACCTCAAGTTAGTTATATGTCCTCCTCTTATTACATCAAGTTAGTTATATGTCCTCCTCTTATTACCTCAAGTTAGTTATATGTCCTCCTCTTATTACCTCAAGTTAGTTATATGTCCTCCTCTTATTACCTCAAGTTAGTTATATGTCCTCCTCTCCTTACCTCAAGTTAGTTATATGTCCTCCTCTTATTACCTCAAGTTAGTTATATGTCCTCCTCTTATTACCTCAAGTTAGTTATATGTCCTCCTCTTTTTTACCTCAAGTTAGTTATATGTCCTCCTCTTATTACATCAAGTTAGTTATATGTCCTCCTCTTATTACCTCAAGTTAGTTATATGTCCTCCTCTTATTACCTCAAGTTAGTTATATGTCCTCCTCTTATTACCTCAAGTTAGTTATATGTCCTCCTCTTATTACATCAAGTTAGTTATATGTCCTCCTCTTATTACCTCAAGTTAGTTATATGTCCTCCTCTTATTACCTCAAGTTAGTTATATGTCCTCCTCTTATTACCTCAAGTTAGTTATATGTCCTCCTCTTATTACCTCAAGTTAGTTATATGTCCTCCTCTCCTTACCTCAAGTTAGTTATATGTCCTCCTCTTATTACCTCAAGTTAGTTATATGTCCTCCTCTTATTACCTCAAGTTAGTTATATGTCCTCCTCTCCTTACCTCAAGTTAGTTATATGTCCTCCTCTTATTACCTCAAGTTAGTTATATGTCCTCCTCTTATTACCTCAAGTTAGTTATATGTCCTCCTCTTATTACCTCAAGTTAGTTATATGTCCTCCTCTTATTACCTCAAGTTAGTTATATGTCCTCCTCTCCTTACCTCAAGTTAGTTATATGTCCTCCTCTTATTACCTCAAGTTAGTTATATGTCCTCCTCTTATTACCTCAAGTTAGTTATATGTCCTCCTCTTTTTTACCTCAAGTTAGTTATATGTCCTCCTCTTATTACATCAAGTTAGTTATATGTCCTCCTCTTATTACCTCAAGTTAGTTATATGTCCTCCTCTTATTACCTCAAGTTAGTTATATGTCCTCCTCTTATTACCTCAAGTTAGTTATATGTCCTCCTCTTATTACATCAAGTTAGTTATATGTCCTCCTCTTATTACCTCAAGTTAGTTATATGTCCTCCTCTTATTACCTCAAGTTAGTTATATGTCCTCCTCTTATTACCTCAAGTTAGTTATATGTCCTCCTCTTATTACCTCAAGTTAGTTATATGTCCTCCTCTCCTTACCTCAAGTTAGTTATATGTCCTCCTCTTATTACCTCAAGTTAGTTATATGTCCTCCTCTTATTACCTCAAGTTAGTTATATGTCCTCCTCTCCTTACCTCAAGTTAGTTATATGTCCTCCTCTTATTACCTCAAGTTAGTTATATGTCCTCCTCTTATTACCTCAAGTTAGTTATATGTCCTCCTCTTATTACCTCAAGTTAGTTATATGTCCTCCTCTTATTACCTCAAGTTAGTTATATGTCCTCCTCTCCTTACCTCAAGTTAGTTATATGCCCTTCTCTTATTACCTCAAGTTAGTTATATGTCCTCCTCTTATTACCTCAAGTTAGTTATATGTCCTCCTCTTATTACCTCAAGTTAGTTATATGTCCTCCTCTTATTACCTCAAGTTAGTTATATGTCCTCCTCTTATTACCTCAAGTTAGTTATATGTCCTCCTCTTATTACCTCAAGTTAGTTATATGTCCTCCTCTTATTACCTCAAGTTAGTTATATGTCCTCCTCTTATTACCTCAAGTTAGTTATATGTCCTCCTCTTATTACCTCAAGTTAGTTATATGTCCTCCTCTTATTACCTCAAGTTAGTTATATGTCCTCCTCTCCTTACCTCAAGTTAGTTATATGTCCTCCTCTTATTACATCAAGTTAGTTATATGTCCTCCTCTTATTACCTCAAGTTAGTTATATGTCCTCCTCTTATTACCTCAAGTTAGTTATATGTCCTCCTCTTATTACCTCAAGTTAGTTATATGTCCTCCTCTTATTACCTCAAGTTAGTTATATGTCCTCCTCTCCTTACCTCAAGTTAGTTATATGTCCTCCTCTTATTACATCAAGTTAGTTATATGTCCTCCTCTTATTACCTCAAGTTAGTTATATGTCCTCCTCTTATTACCTCAAGTTAGTTATATGTCCTCCTCTCCTTACCTCAAGTTAGTTATATGTCCTCCTCTTATTACCTCAAGTTAGTTATATGTCCTCCTCTCCTTACCTCAAGTTAGTTATATGTCCTCCTCTTATTACCTCAAGTTAGTTATATGTCCTCCTCTTATTACCTCAAGTTAGTTATATGTCCTCCTCTTATTACCTCAAGTTAGTTATATGTCCTCCTCTTATTACCTCAAGTTAGTTATATGTCCTCCTCTTATTACCTCAAGTTAGTTATATGTCCTCCTCTTATTACCTCAAGTTAGTTATATGTCCTCCTCTTATTACCTCAAGTTAGTTATATGTCCTCCTCTTATTACCTCAAGTTAGTTATATGTCCTCCTCTTTTTACCTCAAGTTAGTTATATGTCCTCCTCTTATTACCTCAAGTTAGTTATATGTCCTCCTCTTATTACCTCAAGTTAGTTATATGTCCTCCTCTTATTACCTCAAGTTAGTTATATGTCCTCCTCTTATTACCTCAAGTTAGTTATATGTCCTCCTCTTATTACCTCAAGTTAGTTATATGTCCTCCTCTTTTTACCTCAAGTTAGTTATATGTCCTCCTCTTATTACCTCAAGTTAGTTATATGTCCTCCTCTTATTACCTCAAGTTAGTTATATGTCCTCCTCTTATTACCTCAAGTTAGTTATATGTCCTCCTCTTATTACCTCAAGTTAGTTATATGTCCTCCTCTTATTACCTCAAGTTAGTTATATGTCCTCCTCTTTTTACCTCAAGTTAGTTATATGTCCTCCTCTTATTACCTCAAGTTAGTTATATGTCCTCCTCTTATTACCTCAAGTTAGTTATATGTCCTCCTCTTATTACCTCAAGTTAGTTATATGTCCTCCTCTTATTACCTCAAGTTAGTTATATGTCCTCCTCTTATTACCTCAAGTTAGTTATATGTCCTCCTCTTATTACCTCAAGTTAGTTATATGTCCTCCTCTTATTACCTCAAGTTAGTTATATGTCCTCCTCTTATTACCTCAAGTTAGTTATATGTCCTCCTCTTATTACCTCAAGTTAGTTATATGTCCTCCTCTTATTACCTCAAGTTAGTTATATGTCCTCCTCTTATTACCTCAAGTTAGTTATATGTCCTCCTCTTATTACCTCAAGTTAGTTATATGTCCTCCTCTTATTACCTCAAGTTAGTTATATATCCTCCTCTCCTTACCTCAAGTTAGTTATATGTCCTCCTCTTATTACCTCAAGTTAGTTATATGTCCTCCTCTTATTACCTCAAGTTAGTTATATATCCTCCTCTCCTTACCTCAAGTTAGTTATATGTCCTCCTCTTATTACCTCAAGTTAGTTATATGTCCTCCTCTTATTACCTCAAGTTAGTTATATGTCCTCCTCTTATTACCTCAAGTTAGTTATATGTCCTCCTCTTATTACCTCAAGTTAGTTATATGTCCTCCTCTCCTTACCTCAAGTTAGTTATATGTCCTCCTCTTATTACCTCAAGTTAGTTATATGTCCTCCTCTTATTACCTCAAGTTAGTTATATGTCCTCCTCTTATTACATCAAGTTAGTTATATGTCCTCCTCTTATTACCTCAAGTTAGTTATATGTCCTCCTCTTATTACCTCAAGTTAGTTATATGTCCTCCTCTTATTACCTCAAGTTAGTTATATGTCCTCCTCTCCTTACCTCAAGTTAGTTATATGTCCTCCTCTTATTACCTCAAGTTAGTTATATGTCCTCCTCTTATTACCTCAAGTTAGTTATATGTCCTCCTCTTATTACCTCAAGTTAGTTATATGTCCTCCTCTCCTTACCTCAAGTTAGTTATATGTCCTCCTCTTATTACCTCAAGTTAGTTATATGTCCTCCTCTTATTACCTCAAGTTAGTTATATGTCCTCCTCTTATTACCTCAAGTTAGTTATATGTCCTCCTCTTATTACCTCAAGTTAGTTATATGTCCTCCTCTTATTACCTCAAGTTAGTTATATGTCCTCCTCTTATTACCTCAAGTTAGTTATATGTCCTCCTCTCCTTACCTCAAGTTAGTTATATGTCCTCCTCTTATTACCTCAAGTTAGTTATATGTCCTCCTCTTATTACCTCAAGTTAGTTATATGTCCTCCTCTTATTACCTCAAGTTAGTTATATGTCCTCCTCGTATTACCTCAAGTTAGTTATATGTCCTTCTCTTATTACCTCAAGTTAGTTATATGTCCTCCTCCTTACCTCAAGTTAGTTATATGTCCTCCTCTTATTACCTCAAGTTAGTTATATGTCCTCCTCTTATTACCTCAAGTTAGTTATATGTCCTCCTCTCCTTACCTCAAGTTAGTTATATGTCCTCCTCTTATTACCTCAAGTTAGTTATATGTCCTCCTCTTATTACCTCAAGTTAGTTATATGTCCTCCTCTTATTACCTCAAGTTAGTTATATGTCCTCCTCTTATTACCTCAAGTTAGTTATATGTCCTCCTCTCCTTACATCAAGTTAGTTATATGTCCTCCTCTTATTACCTCAAGTTAGTTATATGTCCTCCTCTTATTACCTCAAGTTAGTTATATGTCCTCCTCTCCTCACCTCAAGTTAGTTATATGTCCTCCTCTTATTACCTCAAGTTAGTTATATGTCCTCCTCTTATTACCTCAAGTTAGTTATATGTCCTCCTCTTATTACCTCAAGTTAGTTATATGTCCTCCTCTCCTTACCTCAAGTTAGTTATATGTCCTCCTCTTATTACCTCAAGTTAGTTATATGTCCTCCTCTCCTTACCTCAAGTTAGTTATATGTCCTCCTCTTATTACCTCAAGTTAGTTATATGTCCTCCTCTCCTCACCTCAAGTTAGTTATATGTCCTCCTCTTATTACCTCAAGTTAGTTATATGTCCTCCTCTTATTACTTCAAGTTAGTTATATGTCCTCCTCTTATTACCTCAAGTTAGTTATATGTCCTCCTCTTATTACCTCAAGTTAGTTATATGTCCTCCTCTTATTACCTCAAGTTAGTTATATGTCCTCCTCTTATTACCTCAAGTTAGTTATATGTCCTCCTCTCCTCACCTCAAGTTAGTTATATGTCCTCCTCTTATTACCTCAAGTTAGTTATATGTCCTCCTCTTATTACCTCAAGTTAGTTATATGTCCTCCTCTCCTCACCTCAAGTTAGTTATATGTCCTCCTCTTATTACCTCAAGTTAGTTATATGTCCTCCTCTTATTACTTCAAGTTAGTTATATGTCCTCCTCTTATTACCTCAAGTTAGTTATATGTCCTCCTCTTATTACCTCAAGTTAGTTATATGTCCTCCTCTTATTACCTCAAGTTAGTTATATGTCCTCCTCTTATTACCTCAAGTTAGTTATATGTCCTCCTCTCCTCACCTCAAGTTAGTTATATGTCCTCCTCTTATTACCTCAAGTTAGTTATATGTCCTCCTCTTATTACCTCAAGTTAGTTATATGTCCTCCTCTTATTACCTCAAGTTAGTTATATGTCCTCCTCTTATTACTTCAAGTTAGTTATATGTCCTCCTCTTATTACCTCAAGTTAGTTATATGTCCTCCTCTTATTACCTCAAGTTAGTTATATGTCCTCCTCTCCTTACCTCAAGTTAGTTATATGTCCTCCTCTTATTACCTCAAGTTAGTTATATGTCCTCCTCTCCTCACCTCAAGTTAGTTATATGTCCTCTTTTCATCAGTTTATAATCACTTCATTAGACTTCATAACCCTCCCTCAGACATCTTAACCCTCCCTCAGACATCTTAACACTCTTTCAGACTCTAATCGTGCTGAACAGCCCCATCAAGACGGTACCGTCCACCTCGAGCTCCATGGGTCCAGGACCTAGCGGCGTTACCCTATCTACTATGTCAACAGCTGCGGGAGATCGTAACGTTTCCTTCTGCTCCGTGCATTGTAGTGAAGTAGTTACGTTATTCTGCGACACCTGTTCCCAACCGTCTTGCGGAAAGTGCACTATGGAAAATCACATAGGACATAATTTCATCTATATGCAGGTAGATTGTGTTACTAGTAATATATCATAGATTACGTAAGGTTACGCAATCTAATTTACGATGTTATTTTACATCTTTTCACCTTTATTAATTTCATATTCTATTTTGTTTAGTATTCAATAATTGTGTTCACTTTTACCGCCATTAACAGGATGCAGTTGCAAATGCAAAGTCTTTGACTTACAAGCTATTAGCGGATGCTAGGGCAGGTATCAAAGCAATTGAGGAGAGCCTTCAAAGAGCTAATATTACTACAAATAGAATTGAAGCACAGGTCAAATAGAATAATTGTGATTTAATTTCATGTTTTCATTATTCATTTGGAAATTATTATAATAAATATTATAATTATTTTAAGTAAATTAAATTTCGGGCTTTCTTTTTAAAAAACTTAATATATATTTTATTAAAATAATAGATGATATAGCATTTCATTAAACTGATGGTATATTAAGTAACTATTACATAATAGGTTCAGCAAGTTAGTTCTGACATCAGAGAGACTACGTCCAGGCACAGATTAGCATTAGATAATCGTGAAATTGATCTCTTACACCGATTGGATAACATAAGACAGGTAGAGATAATTTGGCTTTAATTATATTTATACTATCAATTCAATTAAAATTATATTACTGTGTATTATACAAATTTGATGAAGTCATTATTTTAAATAGGTAAATAAAAAATTGAAATATATTAATAGAATTTTAACGAGAGAGTAAATCTAAATAAATTTAACTTTCTAGTATTTGCATCTCGAATATCAAATCTAAAATAACAATTGATTAACGTTTACATTTTATTATTAAATATTTTACTAAGGTTAAAGGTCAATCATTAAGTATGCAAATGGATGAATTGAAACATGGACTAGGACGCCTTACAGCAACTGTGGAGTCGGCTAGGATTTCACTGGAGTCTGGCAATGACATAGATATTCTAAACACTAAGGCTTGCTATGAACAACCAATTGAAGAGTATTAAGAGTTTGATATATTTTAGTATGAAACAAATGCCATCGGATCATTGGATTATTTTATAAAAAATATCAATTTAATATTTTGTATTGTTTAATTTACAGAATACAATAAGATAAAATGGTAATTTGTTTAAAATAAAACCTAGTTCTTCTTCCTTGTATGTTATGAAAGACAATGCTCGCATCTCACAGGATCGAATTCTGTCGGATATGGCGGATATGCGAAGAGGATTGAAAGTGTTCTTGATCCCTCACGAAGATGCACAGATAGAGTACACTCCACCTGATGCTGCACTGTTTGTAGCTATATCGAGAATGGGAGTGGTGGGAAGTGCAGGTAAACATTTCCTTTGTCTCCATAGCATTTCATGGCTAATGCCTGCTAAGTCTACATTTTAATAACTTAAGTACTAATAACTTAAGTTCATATAACTTAAGTATACTAATAACTAAAGTATAAATAATTTAAGTACTAATAACTTAAGTACAAATAACTTAAGTAATAATAACTTATGTATTAATATTTTAAATACTAATAACATATGTACTAATAAGTTATATACTAATAATGTAAGATCTAATAACTTAAGTAGTATGATTTAAGTACTAATAACTTAAGTACTAATAACTTAAGTATTAATAACTTAAGTACTAATAACTTAAGTAATAATAACATAAATACTAATAACTTAAGTACTAATAACTTATATACTAATAAATATGTATTCATGACTTAAGTACTAATAACTAAAGTACAAATAACTTATGTACTAATAACTTAAGTACTAACAATTCAAATACTAATAACTTAATTACTAATAACTTAAGTACTAATAACATATGTACTAATAAGTTATATACTAATAACTTAACTAAGTATAAGTACACATAACTTATATACTATTAACTATGTACTAATAATTTAAGTACAAATAACCTTATTACTAGTAGCTTAAGTACTAATACTTTAAGTACTAATAACTTATTTACTAATAACTAAATTATGTACTAATAAGTTAAATATAAATAACTTGCGAACTAATAATATTTGTAATAATAATATTAATTTAGAACAATTTACATGTAGCCTTTGCTCCTCATTGTACTGCTGATGGAAGTGGTTTAAAAAGAGCAATGAAAGGAAAGGTTTTCATATCGCAATCTATTCCAATGAATTAACATTTGAAATTCTGTTTCTTTGTGATTTCAATTTATAAAAGTACAAATTTCATATTTTAGTAAACTTAGATATTTCATATAGGTTGCAAACTTTAATATTCAAGCCAAGGACCACACCGGGGAAAGAAGAGCAGTTGGAGGAGATCCTTTTGAGGTAATAAATAACATTCAAGTCAATTTAATTAATTTGGAACTATTTCAATAACAATTTTATTAAATGTTAAAGATGTATTGATGATAATTAATAACTATAAATATATATTCAAATAAGTGGTTTTATTTATTAAGTTGTTAAATTAGTATAATATTTTAACTACAAATACTATTTAAGGTATTATCAAACGTGCTTTATTTTATAAAAAAGCACAACGAATGTGCTCAGCATGTATTGATTACTTAACTTACAAAGGTTTTAGTTCAAACTCCAGACGGAATCGTGTACCGTGCCGAGATCTGCGACCGTCGTAACGGAATTTACAACGTGAATTACAGACCTCAGACTGTTGGACGGTTTTCAATCTCCGTGGTGATAAGGGGACAACATATTCTGGTTTGTAGAGGCCGAAATACCCGTATCTAAATACTCGAAGAGCTCTTAATCATTTGATATATTTACTAAATAGTATAAACTGAAGATGAATTATATTTATCTTTAGTAACAGCTTATAAATAACATAGCTGCGTTACTTAGATATCGATAAAAAAGTTTATTTTATGGTAATTGCATATTTTATCTCAGAAAAGTCCTTTTTACGTCGCTGTCTCCTACGGGAGAGACTACTCGAAGATCGGAGAGATCCAGAGTACTTTTGGAGTCGAAGGTAACAACCCTGGAGAATTATGTAGGCCGTGGGGCATCTGTATAGATAAACAAGGACGTTTTATCATTGCGGACCGGAGTAATAATAGAGTACAGGTTTAATTTCTAGTATTTCCTATTATTTACTTCCTAGTGTTTAATTCCTAAAATAATCTATCTGTTATTTGCTAGTTCACGAATTCTCTAAGGCTCCCTAATTCTCTCTGATCCATTTTGACCCCATCTTGACCTCAGATATTCCAAAGTGATGGCAAATTTAGTCACATGTTCGGTAGCAGCGGGACTAGGGCTGGTCAGTTTGACCGTCCGGCCGGAGTCTGTTGCGACGGTAGGATCATTGTAACCGATAAAGACAACCATCGAGTACAGGTCATATTCAAGTTTATAATATTCTGTAAATTACAAGAGATTTCTAAATTATCTCAATTTACATTTTTTTTCGCGGATTTAAAAATATTTAAATATTCAGATATTTGCCAAAATCGATTTTTTTTATTTTAATAGATTTTTCAAGCTGATGGTACCTTCTTATTTAAATTCGGAGAGAAAGGTTCTAAGAACGGTCAGTTCAATTACCCATGGGACATAGCGGTCAGCGGTGACGGCCGTATACTGGTGTCAGACACAAGAAACCATCGAGTACAAGTTTATAAAATAATTTTATACCATCTTTAAGATTTAACACTTTTATTATTCTTTATTTCAATGGTAATTATTACTTTTCAGGTCATTTCTATTCCAGTTATTTGCGTAGTTATGTACGTAGATATTTTACAACTATTTGTACATTTAGTTTCGCATTAATATTATATTAAATTCATATATTGTTGATATTATATTTGAATAGTTGTTTTCTTCAACGGATGGCAACTTTTTAAACAAGTACGGATTTGACGGTGCTTTATGGAAATATTTTGATTCCCCGCGCGGAGTTTGTTTCTCTTGCGATGGACAGGCTGTTGTCACCGACTTCAATAACCACCGTATTCTAGTAATCCAGGCAGATTTCCAGGTATACATTTATATTTTGTAGTTAAAACTGTAATTCGTAGTTAACTCTGTAATTTTTAGTTAAAACTGTAATTTGTAGTTAACACTGTAACTTGTAGTTAAAACTTTAACTTGTAGTTGAAACTATAACTTGTAGTTAAAACTGTAACTTGTAGTTAAACTGTAATTTGTAGTTAAACTGTAATTTGTAGTTAAAACTGTAATTTGTAGTTAATATGTAAATTTGAGTTAAAACTGTAATTGGAGTTAAAACTGTAACTTGTAGTTAACACTGTAATTTGTAGTTAAACTGTAATTTGTAGTTAAAACTGTAATTTGTAGTTAATATGTAAATTTTAGTTAAACTTGTAATTATAATAATAATATTTGTAATTGATAATTAAAATTGTTATTTATAATACAATTTGTAATTTGTTTGCAGTTATAAATGGACTATTGCTCCCAGGTATATGAATATTTACTAGAATATATTTACTGAGTTTTATTTAATGCAGACTGCTAGGTTTCTTGGGTCCGAAGGATCAGAACCTGGTCAGTTCTTACGACCTCAAGGAGTTGCGATTGATGCCGAGGGTAATATCATAGTTGCAGATTCTCGTAATCATCGTATTCAGGTTGATAAAGTAGTAATCTACGAGTATTACTAACTGGTAGCCAGTTGGACTCGAGAGAGTTATTTCAGTTCTTTAGGGGAGCTAGTAGCAATCTTATAGTCTAATATAACTGATAATCATTCAGCGAGTAACGATGTATTCAGTAACACTTGTTAAATAAACTACATCTGCATTACTTAATCCAAATCTCTCTTAATTTCTGTAACCTAAATATAATTGATATCCTCTTAAAATAAACGTAAAACAAACTATTCACGCATAGTTTCTTCTTACGCAGATATTCTCAGCAAATGGACAGTTTATCACAATGTTCGGAGCCTACGGGGTTCACAAGAATCACCTTGACCGTCCATCCGGTGTCGCTATCACCGATGATGGAAAAATCGTCGTCGTCGATTTCGGAAACAATCGAATTCAAATTTATTAACTCCTCCTCGCAATCTCCTCGTTCCGCGAGAAGGTCGACATGCGGGGGGTATGTCTTACGCAACGCGACACCACTCCGTAAACCCCGCTTCAATATCCTATAGGCGCGCCTACTCCGACCCGCTATACAATAATCTACTCCGAGTAGTGTAATCCCAGAAACCCACTTTTCTAACTCGACATGTCATGCGACTTTAAAATTACACCATTGAATGCGTGCGATCCAAAGAACGACGATATTTGTGACTTGTGCTTACAGTTACAATTACATAGTGAAGAACACAACGTACAATATGGTACCTAGTACTATATGCTACGTTGTACAATATGGTACCTAGTACTATATGCTACGTTGTACAATATCGTACCTAGTACAATAAGGTACCTAGTACAGTATGGTACCAAGTACAATATATATAATACCAAGTATAATGTACCTAGTACAATATAGTGTCAAGTACAGTACCTAGTACTATACAGTACCTAGTGGAATAGAGTATAAATTACATTTGCCTATTTCTATGTGATCTATCGTAAAAGGAGGATTTCTTTTAGGTCTCTTTATATTCGCAAACTTCTACGAAAGTTATACGTTTCTTTTTCATAATAGCGATTTTGTACGAGTCATCAATGTTTATATTTTATACATTGCCAGCTACAGAGAACAATTTTTACTATACTCAGGGAGGTCTCGGTATGCTGGCAATACTACATTTGTTTTTATATGGTCTGCCTTACCGCCAAACGATTTTATTCACGTGCAGAATGATTTCCGAGATTGTAAATATTTGTTGTTACGAATAACATCTCGAATGCAATCAATCATTGGTTAAGATCTCGTCTTTTACCTCCCTACACTACCTCCCTACACTACCTCTTAATTCTACCTCTTAACTCTACCTCCGTTAAACCACTGCGTTAGTTTGAAAACTACCTGAAAATTGATTATCAAACATATAGTTTGTATAAATGATGAGACTATTATTGTATAAATCACTTTTGATAAAATTAGTTTAGGATTAATAAATTTTAAATTTAAATTCATTTTATTCTTTTATTAAATATTTTAATTTGTAATTTAAAAAAAAGTTTATTCTATGCTTCATATTTCAAATTATTTTTATAAATATAATATATATATATTTGTTACTTATTATTAATAATAATCTAATATCAGAGGATACCAATATTATTTATTACATAGCTAATATCGTAGTTATTAGATATGGAAAATAATTCCAATCGTTGTTATACTTATTTGTTATGAATATCTATGATTACATTCTACAGTACAATCCAAGGTTACCAAAAAGGTAATCTTGGATTATATCCATAGATTTGTATTTACCGGTAAATACAAATCTATGATTATATCCTTATAGGATTATATCATATGAAATAATTTACAAAAGATAGACATTGGATCAAAGATTTACCTTTTCCTTTCCAAACCCAAATTATAAATCATTGTATAGATAGACTGTGAATTGTGATTATTTATTTATACATACCTTATTTAATTGTTTGTAAAATTGTCATGTATTATATGTATGATTTAATTTTAAGGAAAATATATGATATATTGTTAATTTAAATTTTATAGATTTTTTATAGATATTAATTTTATTTGTTACATGCAGATATTTGCAAATATATATCATAAAGGTAGTATGACAAATTGTAATAATGTAAGTAAATAAAGGTATATTGCGTGTACTAATAGTAGCATATATTATTTAAATAATAATGTGTATTCGTAATCGATGATAAATTCTGGGATAAATTGTAATATTATTATATTTATTTGTTAAATATATTATATAGAAGTAAATATATAATCAAAAAGTAGATATATTATCTATAATATAGTTTAAATACATAAATAAATATTACCCATATATGATCAATCAATACCAAAATTAACGTAATTCATTAATATTGGCTAAGAGTATAAAAATATAATATTTTATACACTTAAGTTTCAAACAGATTATTAGATTTTATATATAAATCACTAAATTTGATCATTAAGGATATATATAATAAACTATATATTTATATTATTAGTATCAATATATATATATATTTCCAAATATATTTCATAAAGATGACACAAACAATTTCCCCATATTATTTCACTATCAATGTTAATTGATAGAAATGTTGAAAAATAATATGAGCCAATATTACCTAATCTCGGTAATCTTGGATATGGGGTAAATACTTATTTTGTTAAAAATATTAAAATGTGTCATATATTGGAAATATATGCGTGTAACAAATAAAAGCTATCTTGATATCAATTCAACACCAATACAATTTAAATTAACAATATATTTGGAAATATCTGTGTTTATATAACAAATAAATATATATCATGATAGATTCAAAATTAACAATATATGACCCACAAAGACATGAAAATTGCAGAAATTACTAAATATATTATATATAAACAAATCAGCAAAGCCTATCTAGGTAATGCCTGTTTTAATATTTTAAATTATGCAAAACTTATCTCCAATAATATATGGACAACTTGAACCAAGAAAATATTCAGATGATAACATAAAAGAATGTATTGATGATAGAGAAATATTTGATATCCTTTAAAAAATTAATATGTATCATAAATCATATATATTTATAATAAACACCAGAATTCGTCATCGTAAATTACATTTACATAATGCGTATTAAGTATTCCCTATTATATAATATATTATGTGTAAACCCAATTAATGTCATCAACATCCCAATGGCAATAAAATAATTTGTTTATTTAAAAAATTAATTATATCCCATTATTTATATTAAATTGAGCTAAATATTTGGTTTTTACCGATTTCAGATTTTTTTCTGTGTTCAGCATAAAGAGGTACGTGTCTTGTATCTCGCAAGTAAAACGTTGTCTTATTTACAAACCATGATTTTAAAATAGATTCACTTTAATGCTATGTATTTAAAAATACCATTTATGGATATTTACATTACTGTAATATTGTATTAGGTAATGCATACTATATGGTACTATATATGAATAATTATAACAAATTATAATATATAGTATATATACTTTTTATATATATATAGTATTCCTAAGAAGTATAAAATTCTATGTATATAAACTATATTAATAATTATAAAAATCGTATTAATCATTTAATGGTAGTAATCATAAATATTCATATAATTTAATCTATGAAAAGTATTAAATTGTATTGTTTTTTAATTATATATTTATATTATTTTTTTATTAATCAATACAAAAAGTATTCACATATATAAGAATAATAAATTTATCTCAATATGAAATTAATTATTCTTATGTATGTGAATATTATTTGTACATTTATAGTTTGTAGTATATGAAATAGGTAACTTTACCATATATAGAATATGCTCCTGTAACATATCATACTATATATACTATGATATTACTTATAATGAATTTAATTCACTCTGTATGTCGGAATTTAGTTTATATATTTTAATTGTTTTCAATCACGCATTATCAAATGTTTTAAAATTGTAATTTGAATAATATTTTTTACAAAAATTGATATTAGAAAAATAATAATTTGTATACAATTGTCAGGTTGACATAAATCACTTTTAACTTATTAATGAAATTATTTATTATTAAATAACAAATTACATATATTATATTTGAAACATATTTTATTATTTTGTAAAAGTTATATTTTATAACCAAAAGCTTCGGTAAATGTCAAATAATTATAATGGATTAAATAAATTGATAAATATTTGCAAAATTAATGTATTGATTTCAATGAGAGTGTCTACATTATAATTAACTGTAAGAAATATCTATTGCATTAATATAATATATATCTATATATCAATTTAATTACCTTAACTAATTCACATCATATCAGACATATTTTAGATCCAGAATATCCATTAACACTGGAACAACTAAATGTAGTTCAATTATCCAACATTACAGTTAGTTATTATATTTGATTACATACTAGTTTAATTTATTCTTTTTATGAGTTTATTTTACATATTTTAATCTTTATTAATTATTTAGTTGGAATCAAATCAAGTTAAAGTGGAATTCATACCAACAATAAAACATTGTTCAATGGCTACTCTAATTGGATTATCAATCAAAGTGAAACTAGAATTCTGTTTACCATCATACTATAAGGTTTTACTTTAAAATATAAAGCCGTCAATAATTACGTTATTTAATACATAGTTTCTAATATATTTAGAATTGCAATAATTAGATTATCTTTGAAAAAAATAGGCACTTGTAATATATATAGTAATATAAATCTATAGTATTTTTTTCATTATATTTATTTAAAATTATTTCAATACACATTTCTCAGCCCTATAATATAATATGCAATTTCTATTTATTAGAATCTTAATCTATTTCATATTTATCAAACTTATAACTCATTCCACACTTGATTATATATACTTATTTTTAGATTGATATTCAAATTAAAAATGGACACCATAATACAGAAGAATTAGGTTTTAATTATATATAAATAAGTTTCTACTTGGTAATCCAGATTTGTATTTATGTAAGGTTCATTATATGTTAGGTCATATATTATACTATATAGATCTGATTTTATATATTTAAGTTATATATTATTCTACGATAGTAAATAAATGTATATATTTAAAACGTTCGAATATATTTGAAATTATTGTTCAATATTTGAAATGTGCATTGAGTTGACTTCTCTATTTTATCTGCCAGTAAACAAACAACTACGAGATAAAGAAAGAGTGAGTGCAGCTTGTGAAAACCCTGTGTTAATGAAAACCATTAAATCCTGTATATTTGACTTTGAATCTAAGATCAAAGATACAAATTCCTGCGATGAAAAGAAACCACCAAAACATCATGATAAATACCAACAGATAATGGATAGGGTAACATACGAATCATCATTGCCTGAATATTCTTTGTTGTATAATTTGAATGAGAAAGATATTGAATTTAAAGAAATATTTAATAATCTGAATATATAAGATCAATGTTTTTATATATAATTTATTACGAAAAGGACCTCAAACATTTATATTGTATTATATTATACCTTATATTATATACATACTATTTATATACACATTGGCTAATAAAACTTTGAAAATCTAAGTATGAATAAAGTAAATAAATAACAAGTAATAATTTTTATTATATATCATGTGTTATATACAGGTATTATGGAATATAATATATTGTTATTTACAGTATTCTCAATATGTCTTCCAAACTTTCGAAGATAACCTGTAAATAATGTCCATTACAGTTCTCTGTATATCAAGTAAAGTATATAATAGACAAATAAACAAATTCCAACAAACTCTTCATTCCAAAAAGAAGCCTTCAGTTTCTTCAATAGCTTGTTTCAGCTTTTCAACGAGTTGTTCGTAACTTTTGTAAGGAGGCAAATCTAGTCGATTAAAGCAAGTATGTGTTCTAGGTAACCAAGTCTCTTTGCCAACTTTCTCAATACAGAAATGCTGAGGTCCGTTACTTCCTATTGTATAGGAAATCATTTTGATGGATTCATGTTAATTCATGTTAATTCACGTTAATTCTTTTTAATCTATTTAATAATTACCCATAAGTTCTTGAAATCCTCCAACTGGTAACCGGCATGTTCCTGTTACAAACTGAAGCAATCTGGATCTTTGTTCATGCTCTAGTTCTCTGACAAACTAGATTAATACATAAAACTAAATTATTCATTTATATATATATGAATGGGAAATGTATATAACATTTCTGAATTTATTATGTATTTAATTGTAATATTAATATTTTTAATTAAAAATGACTAAAAAAAATAATAACCTTCCAAAACCATTGAATTTGTTTTGAATTTCGGTTATAGTGACGATAGATTGCGCTTCTCTCCCAATCGTCGACGTCGATCTCTTGCATTCCGCACAGAATTAACTATAAATTAATTTATAATGAATCAAACATCGAATGCATTAAATAAATATTTATTACAAACCTCCAATTCGCGTTCGTCAAAATACTGTAACCATTGTAGAGGAACAACTTCAGTTAGACCATCGATGAAGGCTTTTGTTTGTTCTTCAATTCCTCGGCTAAATCTCCATTCGGTCATTAACCTTCGTAACGCAAATATGATTACGCGTAAGAAAACAAATTTGATAAGCATACCAACTCGATGTATTCCAATTTATTCTCTTCGCAGACCGCGATATCGCTGCCTCCTTCTTTAAGATCGTGTTGGCTTATTTTACCGAGAATTTCAAAATCAGATGAAAAGAATAATTCCAATTCGTGTTCGGTTAGACAATTATCCCTGAATAAGCAATAAGTGGATGTAAATCTAATTTCAATAATAAAAATGATATTAATTATAAATAACACAAACCTAATCCATATCATAGAATTATAAAATTCGGGGTCAATTGATTCTAAATCTTTTAAGGTTAATTTCTTACTCAACATTTTTTTATAAAATGGCATTGTAAATCCCGAGTCAATGAACTTTCCGTGATATAAAGCCTTTTGTTAAAGAACATTGTTACCAACTGATAAATGAATTACTGTTTAAAATCGATCATTCTATAATTAATAAATAACCATTGCTATAAATCTGCCAACGAATTTAAAATATGCAAGATGGTCAGGATTGATAGACGAAGCAGGATTTATTTGTAGACAGTAATTATTATTATTTGCATATTCAAACAGACAATACATTGGATTTAATACTTCGTGGGATACGTTGAAAAACCATTCCCTGTGTGCGAACGTATGTAATTTTACTAATTATAAAAATCAGAAAATAGTTGTGATATTACCTTGCTACACCTCCATAATCTAATCCATCTTCACCTCCGAATATGATGTACAATCTTCTTCGTAAATCAAATGAATGTAGTCTCATAATCTATTTTTAGATTTTAGGTACATTATAAAATGAAGTACTTTATAAAATATTAAAGATTCAACTGATAAATTAATTTACCTGAGAAAATGAATCTTCGAATAAATTTTCTCTGGAGATGTTGATTTTAACATGACCAGGTAAGGCATTAGATTGACAAAGATATCTGAACTGACCCAACTTCCATCTAAAACTTCTTTCATATTGAATTGGTATACCATAACTTCCTTTTGGTCTATATTAGTTAATTATAGAACAAATTAGATAATAATTCAATATTTAATAACATTATCTATAATATGATTACAAATATTTTTGCAGAATCATATATCCTATCAAACTATTAGAAAATAGTTGATATAAAAAATGTTATTTGATGTAAATTAGATATTTGTAAAAAAATATTTAGCTACATTTTAATTAAATTACAAACTACAAATATTAAAAAATAATTTTAAATAAAAGAAATATAATTTCTCAAAAAAGTGACATATTTAAGTTTCAAAATGAATAGATAATTATCAAAATAATCACATAATAATAATTGAATTGATAAAAGAAGGTAAATCGATAAAATTAATTTATGCATTAATTTATTAATAATATTTATAATGAATTAATTTACATTTAATTGTACCAATGAATTAAAAACAATGTCTATAAATCTTTTTTAATTAAGAAATTATTGTTATCATCATTATTTTTTAAAATGTTTCAATTAATATTTCATAATGGTTTGACAACTTGATTTTTGAATATGAAAATATAATTTAAAGGTATGTTACTAATTAGTTATATATTCAAGGTTATTAAAATCATAAAATTTGTAGATTTGGAATTGTTTATATATGTGAAATAAAAATTTTCTAGAGTTTTATTGACTTAGTAATATTTTGATTTAAAAAATAATTATTTATATTTCATCTTTTTCATCCTTCATTTCAAGTTTTTATTTACTTATAATTAAAGGACTTTTTAAGTAATTATATAATTTATTATTTTTTTCACAAAAAGGAATAGTTTTAAGCATATTATTTTATAAATTTCATAGAGAAAGATTTAACGTTCATTTTATTTTTACTAATTAAAATTAATTATTTTAAAAACTTTTTAATAGTTTTTCATTAATTTTTCTAATATAACTATATTTATTTTTCCTTGTTTATTTTCTGATATTATGTATACATTTTTTGCTAAAATCAAATTAAATCAATTGAATTTTTAAAAAGCAGATTTTATATGGTTACTGTTTGACTATGTATTATAAATAGGAACATAATTTTTTTAAAATCATAATCAAACTATCATTGTCTATTAGCTATTATTAACAATAGTAATATAAATGTTACAATAATTAAATAGAGGTAATTATAACTATATTTAAATGAATACAGTTAAAACATTTTTAAATAATTAATATAATTGTGTTGTTATATAATGCAAGATAATAATTTATTATCATATTTATAAATATTATTTTTATTATGTTTACTAAATCTTATGGGTTAATCAATAAACAACGAACCCTTTCGATGAACCACCCCTGGGGTCTTGAAAAGTCGTACTTCTCGAATTGTGGTCGACAAAATAGCGAATACTTTCTTGAGTATAACGCATTTCCCAACCCTTGGGAAGAGCCTCTTCTTCTAATACTCTGCACACGATAAGATGAGTTAATAATGGTAAGTAATAATGGTAAGTAATCGCCGTCTGTATTCTACAAACCCTTGTTGGCGAGGATCTTCCCATTGCGTTGTTCTGTTTTTATGGTTCACAAAATAACTTCTACCGTTTGAATCAGTTCTTTGTTCTGTTCAAATATAATTAGATTAATATGACTTAAATATAAAACATAACTGATAATAAATATATAACTAATGCATATTATGTGATAATACCCCAGGCTTCATACAGCTCCCCGAGTCCATTGCTATCAGGATTATTTGTAGTAGTAGATGATGCACTCGATTCGGGGTTAACTAAAAATCTATTTGCAAGTTGATTCAATTGGCGGTTTTGTCTCATATGCTGAAATTAAGTCAAAATAAAAATATGAAATATATAGAAATATTTTAATATTAATTTAACTATAATTATAATTTAATATTCTTCATCTGGTTTTTTACATTTAATATAATCCTAAATAACTCTTTTAAAACACCAATGTAGTATTTTAAAACCTCTACATAATTTCCAAAACAAAAACTATACATTACTTCTAAAAATATGATTTCAAATAATTTAATTATTATCATATTTTAAATTTAATAATGATACATTTTCAGTAATAGCCAGAAATAAAATTGTATGAATGTGAATTATTGCAAATTGAAAAATATTAATTATCATAATTATTATCTAAATATCAATTAGTTGAAATAAAATAAATACTTATTTGTTTCTGTTGACTAGTTTAATTACGATTTTATTTGAAAATGAAAATATGATAATTAATTATGCTTCTAAGTAGAGAATTTCAAAATATTTCACTTTTATGTATCATTATTTTAATTAATAAATAGGTCAATCTAGGCTATAATAAATACATTTATAATGATTTCAAATACAGTTATAGTTATTATATTAATATAGTTATAGTTATGATAAACAACTTATAAAAGGTATAGTTTAAAACTTGAAAAGCATCCAAATTATTGATAAGATTTGCATTAGGCCTTTGCCAAGTTGTTGTTCTGGTATTATGATCCACGAAGTAAACCCTTCCCCTGCAATCCACTCTCCTTTCCCAACTGTAAAGAAATTCAACAAATATAAAGGCATGAATATAAATGAAATGCATATTGATAGTAACCCAGATGGTAATGGTGTTGGTTTTTCCCAAGTTGTGGATCTTGTATTATGGTCTACATAATATGACCTTCCGTGTTGATCAACTCTTTTTTCCCAACTGTATATTATAGAGTATATTTATATTGAATTAAATAATATGTATGTTATATTTTTTTTGACACATAATCCAAATCGAATATTTTAATTTTATAAAATACAATAAATAGTTTAAACATATTTAATTGTATTGTATTTATTCGGTGAAATTATATCATACAATACAAGGAAATTTTGAGTTAAAATTATATTATACAATACAAGGACATATTGAGTTAAAATTATATCATACAATACAAGGACATTTTGAGTTAAAATTATAACTATTATAACATGATTTACATTATATGTTGAAACTATGTTGATACTCTCTTCTTGGACCACTCTTAAAAGAAAGGTAAATACTTAGTTAAGCGATATTACATTAACCTAAGCTAATATTATACTATTAATAGCTTAGTCTAGAATACCTTCAATGCCTGTTATGATTGAGATTTTCTGATATTAACAAGAGAATGTAAATTATTTCACCAATCTATCTATTATTTTAAGTATAATTTTTCCGGCAAGAAAATCAAAAATCCAAATCATCCTTGGCATACTATTTGAACTACTGCTTGACTAAATACTTGACTAAATACTCGAACTACAAATTGACCTACTACCTGACCAACTACTTGAGCTACTGCTTGACCAAATACTTGACTAAATACTCGAACTACAATTTGACCTACTACCTGACCAACTACTTGAGCTACTGCTTGACCTACTGCTTGACCTACTACTTGAACTACTGCTTGACCAACTGCTTGACTAAATACTCGAACTACAATTTGACCTACTACCTGACCAACTACTTGACCTACTGCTTGACCTACTGCTTGACCTACTACTTTAACTACTGCTTGACCAACTACTTGACTAAATACTCGAACTACAATTTGACCTACTACCTGACCAACTACTTGAGCTACTGCTTGACCTACTGCTTGACCTACTACTTTAACTACTGCTTGACCAACTACTTGACTAAATACTCGAACTACAATTTGACCTACTACCTGACCAACTACTTGAGCTACTGCTTGACCTCCTGCTTGACCAACTACTTGGCCGACTACTTGACCTACTGATTGACCTACTGCTTGACCTACTGCTTGACCTACTGCTTGACCTACTGCTTGACCTACTGCTTGACCTACTGCTTGACTCATTGCTTGACCTACTGCTTGACTTAAAAATAATAAATTACAAATTACAAAAGTAATTCATTGATATTAAAATAATAATCCTAATTCTAATTTGTCATATTATTACTACTAGTACTGACAATTAAACACAAAAATCAGAAATAAAATTATAATAAAGACTTACCCAGCTGGCACTGTATCATTTTCGACATTAGAGGATGGCAAGATTACTGTACAAATAAATTTAATAATTTATTTTTAATATAGAAAATATAAAAGATGATGTATGCAAATATAAGTTTTGTTCTTAAATTAATTTTGCATATAAATTATTAATATTGATATAATTACTATATAGTAATAATTAATACTCCTCTATAAATAGCTTATTATGTTATAACAATATAAGTTACATATGGTATATAATATAGAACATATCTAAAAGATTACATTGAATGGAATATATGCGAATGACCTTGTGGAGCAGGAGAAGTACTAGGACTGATATTCACAAATTGTTCGCTGGTATTCGCAATACTTTCAGCTGAAGTTGCTAACGCAGATACTGGAGTATCTGTAAATATGATAGGATTACAAATTTGCAATTTCTCACAAAAGTTATATTGTATCTTTGATTATTGATGCTAAGACAATGTTGCTTTGTAAAACTTATTAATAATGTTCGACTTATTCTGGGTAAGAAGTCTACAAAATTAAATTTAAATTTAAATTTAAAATTTGTATTAATTAATAAATAAATAATTAAGAATTATTATTTTATTTTAATTATTTCAGTTAATACGATTATATTAATATTTCGAATGAATCTAGATATTTACATATTATATGACCATTATATTCACCATTGTTAATACATTGTTTTAGTAAATAAGGAGTATATTAATGAAATAAAAAGATAGTTGTTTATAATATTATCAATACATATTATTCATATAATACTCTATTTTATTCATTATGTTTATGAACATTTCTTTAATAAATAATATTGTGATGATTTACTAAATATATTATTTATCTTTAAATAATATATTAAAATACACATAAATTCATATAAATTGATGGTTCATATTTTACAATATTTACAGTAGAACTTTATTGATGATTATTTTTTATAAAATCAAAATTTATATAATGAACACTCAAATGTGCACCATTCATAAATAGAATTTTGGTTCAAATTTATTAACTTTTAATAGATTATATTTTTTAGAAATTAATATTTAATATAGATTAAGGCCATGTTTGGGTTTCAAAATAATTTTTTTGAAATCACGTATTTTAGAAAGTTTAATCTCAAAAATATTAGTTATTAATATTTAACTTTTATAATTTATTGAATAAATTAATTAAATTAAATGAATTCTATAATATTGACCTCGAGATAATAGAACATGTTTTTGAACAGCTCCATTAAATCAACATCACTAAATCATTGATAATAATACACTTTTCTTAGACGATATAAGTGTTATTTGTCTATATATGGAACTTGACTATATTATTTACTATTATATTTATTATGGAATTATATATGATAATAAAGATTTTTATAAATAATATCATTTATTTCATTCAATAACATATATTGCATATTAATTTTTAAATATTTCCAAAATAAAACTTTAAATGGAATTTTGTTTTCAGTATATAAATTCTATAACTTTTTAGTTTATAGTTTAAACAATATTTTCACAGATTATTTATTACAGTAATATCTCAAATAATTGTAATCAACATTTCTAGAATTGTATTATAAATGTGTAATTTTTAATTTTGATGTGGATATTTGTAGACTAAGCTCTTTCATTATTACTTTGCCATTAATTTTTTAGAAATGCAATAAATATTCAGTGAAGAGTAATAATTAGCATAAGAATGAATCCTTGTTCTTTCACATTAGATCATTCAATAAAAATGTTATAATGGATATAACTTTAAATCTTTTTTTATACATTTTTATTAATATGTAATTTAATTTTATAATTTAAAAATCACATATAGTTCATATATATTATTAATTAGGTATATACAAATAATTATATTCAATAATTATATACAAATAAATAATATTCTAATTATGAGTTATATCCTAGAAAATTGATATTTTTCGACATATAGTTTGGTTGCAGGTTATTAAATTATTAAATATTATTAAATTCAATATTTTTGTAGTATTTACTATAATGTATTTAAATAAGTCATTTCAAAATACAAAATATTTGTATGGGTTAAATACTTTATTTACTTCAAAATTGTATTAATAATATTAATAAATAATTAGTAAATTTTAAAATCTAAAAGTTCTGAAAAATAAAAATAAATTAAATACATTTTCTGTGTAAAAACATAAGTGAATAATTTTAATTTTAATTACCTAAATGCATAATTATTAATTAAAATTGTTTTAATAATAATCATTTAATTTAATAATTATATGAAAAATTAAAAAAAAATTATTTATACATTTAAGTTATTATTGAATACAAAAAACATTTGCCTTGAAAAAAGTATCAAAGTAATAATCAGATTTTGTAAGTCATAAGTGAAAATAAAACCTGTAGATATGTTTGCAGTTGTATTTGCAGTTGTATTTGTAGAAGATGAGGCATTTCTATCTTCAATGTAACCTTGCAAAGCATTTGCTGTAACAAGCCCTAGAGTAAATGAATAGATAGTATTATAATATATCTAATAGAGTACAAGCATTATAAGATGTCATTATAATATATATAAGAGAATATGTCAAATATGATAATTAAATTTGAAGTATTGCAAATATTCTAACAAAATGAAATAAAATTATTATTATATAATAAATTAATATCTAGGTTTTGAATTAAAAATTATATTTAATTTGCGAATCGAAATAGTAAAAAACTATTCTTTAAAAAGTATTTTATACTTTAAGTATATTCTACCTTAAGTATATTCTACTTTAAGTATTTTCTACTTTAAGTAGGTTCTACCTTAAGTAGGTTCTACCTTAAGTATATTCTACTTTAAGTATGTTCTACTTTAAGTATGTTCTACCTTAAGTATATTCTACTTTAAGTATTTTCTACTTTAAGTAGGTTCTACCTTAAGTAGGTTCTACCTTAAGTATATTCTACTTTAAGTAAGTTCTACTTTAAGTATATTCTACTTTAAGTATGTTCTAATTTAAGTATGTTCTACTTTAAGTATATTCTACTTTAAGTATGTTCTACTTTAAGTATATTCTACTTTAAGTATGTTCTACTTTAAGTATATTCTACTTTAAGTATGTTCTACTTTAAGTAGGTTCTACTTTAAGTATATTCTACTTTAAGTATATTCTACTTTAAGTAAGTTCTACTTTAAGTAAGTTCTACCTTAAGTATATTCTACTTTAAGTATATTCTACTTTACTCTATAATTTAAATATTTAGACCTTTTTATATATTATTTAAGTTATATCTGATTTCGGTAATATTTGGGTGTGGTTCCCATATATGCATATCTTTTGTAAATTATTTACATAGCGGTCTCAGATTTTGATGAAAATTTCATAGATTGTATATTTTTAGACAAAAAAGTAAGTAAACAAAATATTTTTGCATTTTAAAATTTTTGTTAGATTTTGAAAAATCAAAATAAAATATAAATGTTATCATATTTGTATTATATTCATATTATATTATATAAGAATTTTTAATACAATTGAGAATAAATAAAATAAGTCAACGGATTCAAAGTCAATATTTATTTTATAAATAATAAATATAAACATTCTAAAAATGTCTTAATTTTAAAAACATTGTAAAATTAATGTTAACATTTTTAAAATTGAATATTATTGTCAATTATTAATAATATTTGTAGTTTCTAACATATTTTGATATACAATTTATTTATAAGTCTTCTTTTTCTGTAGATGTGTAAATATATTTTCATTAAGTTTATTAATAAATTTAATGTTTACTAAGAAATATTTAATATTCAATAATTCCTAAACATTTTTATATAAACTATTACGTTAATACTACTTATTAAGTTCAGCATTTACGTTATAATTTGTATAGGAATATGATATCACTATTTATAAATTTCATCTAAAAACTAAAATGATAGTAGATTAAAGCTATGGAATGACCTAATGCCTTTATTTGGAGTACTTTTGTATAACTATTTTCTTAATTAAATGCAATACTATGATTTAATATATAAATAATATCAAAATAGAATAATTTTATATAAATGATGACATTACTATAGGAGTCTTAATGTATTTTATATTATATCTTTACCTGTATCATTATAATATGGCATCAAATTCATTCAGCATTTAAAATAAAATCTAGAGAATGCTAACAAATGCTAACTCATGTTAAATTTTCATATGCATCACCGTAATTATAATAAATTAAATAATTAATTATGACTAAGAAAACAATAGAGCAGAATTGTTAACAATGGTTAGATGTTATACAGGGGCCATTTATGCTAAGGATATTATTATTATTTACACTGGTATGATGCGTAATTAGGCTTTTATTCCAATTAAACCTCGGCATATCATGATAAATAAAATGATGATTTCTGAATAACTTAATTACAGTTTCAGCATCTAAATTATCTTTAATACATTTTAAATATGAAGTTATTAAATTAGGTTTAGCTATAAAATAATGAGGTTTAATATTATCTAATTTAATAATTCTAGCATTCAATTCGTAATTTCTAAATAGACATACCATTAATGATATTAATTCTTTATACATCTAAATCTAATCTATTTACATTGGGAACTCATTAATTTTGTTTAATAATTTGCTTTTATATAAATATACATAAACAGAACATATCTACTATCTGTACTATTTACATAAATATTGCAGATATATTTTTAAATAGTTATAATTAAGTTTTATAAATAATTATTAGAGATACAAACTTTTTATTTTTTTTTATGTATTTTATTTGAATAATTGCAAATATTTATGCAGATACTTAAAAATATTTAATATCTTGAATATAATTTGGTATATAATCTAAAAAAATATTATTTTATATTTTATATTGAAAATATGTTAACTTATGTAAATTATTTTTTTATAAATATAGCTATAATCAGTTAGTATATGCTATTGAATATATAACAATAAAATATATAATATAGATTTTATATATTTATATAATTAAATAAATATATATTTATATACATATTATAATTGTAAATAAATTATACTTTTGTAATATTTTTGAAAATAATATTTATCATCTATTTAATAAATTTGTAATAAGATTACATTTATTTTAATATTTGTATTATCAATTTAACAATTGTGTAATATTATAAATTTGTATAGAAATTTAATAATTTAATAAAATATTCTGATTATATATTCACTGAAATTTTTAATGAATTTAAATTATATCCAATAAAATTCAATACTTTGAATTGCAAATATATTGATAGAATATGATAATAAACCCATCTGCTATTGTTCTAGAATAAAGAATGCATACTTTCTTTATCATTGTATGCAATTATAATTTATTGCATGATATTTATTATCTATGATATGAACAAAACACAATTTTAGAAATATGTGAATGTGTTCTATAGATTTTTATTTTATAAACAGTTGATTTTCATATGTAACTAATCTAAAGGTATTATGTATTATTTTTCTATTGAACATATTTATGATACTTATTTATATTTAAAGATTATATATTTTCTATAAATTATGATTCATAAAAACACTCATAAACAAAAGTCATGATCATTATATTTGACCTTGAATATCCATAAATATTAGTAAAGTTATATTTATAAATATTGTGAATTCAATGGGTATTGTTAAATGTTATACAATTAAAATGTCTTATGTAATAACAAAATTAATTTAAAAATGTTATTAAATTTTACACAATTTAATTTTGCTGTAATTTTTTTCCCAACTCAATTTTTTAATTTGTTTAACAATCTTCGAAATGTTCATCAAAATATGAATAACATATACAGGGATTCATAAATTCCACTTAGACCCATTTATCTCTACCTTAAGTAATATGGAGCTTTATTACTCTGTAGCTTAAATACTATCAACCTTAAATACTCTCTAACTTAAGTACTCTCTAACTTAAGTACTCTCGATCTTAAGTACTCTCTAACTGAAGTACTCTCTAACTGAAGTACTCTCTAACTGAAGTACTCTCTAACTGAAGTACTCTCTAACTGAAGTACTCTCTAACTGAAGTACTCTCTAACTGAAGTACTCTCTAACTGAAGTACTCTCTAACTGAAGTACTCTCTAACTGAAGTACTCTCTAACTGAAGTACTCTCTAACTGAAGTACTCTCTAACTTAAGTACTCTCTAACTGAAGTACTCTCTAACTTAAGTACTCTCTAACTTAAGTACTCTCTAACTTAAGTACTCTCTAACTTAAGTACTCTCTAACTTAAGTACTCTCTAACTTAAGTACTCTCTAACTTAAGTACTCTCTAACTTAAGTACTCTCTAACTTAAGTACTCTCTAACTTAAGTACTCTCTAACTTAAGTACTCTCTAACTTAAGTACTCTCTAACTTAAGTACTCTCTAACTTAAGTACTCTCTAACTTAAGTACTCTCTAACTTAAGTACTCTCTAACTTAAGTACTCTCTAACTTAAGTACTCTCTAACTTGACTACTGTCTAACTTAAGTACTCTTGACCTTAAATACTCTCTAACTAAAGTACTCTCTAACTTAAGTACTCTCTAACTTAAGTGCTCTCTAACTTAAGTACTCTCTAACTTAAGTACTCTCTAACTTAAATACTCTCTAACTTAAGTACTCTCTAACTTAAGTACTCTCTAACTTAAGTACTCTCTAACTTAAGTACTCTCTTACTTAAGTACTCTCTAATTTAAGTACTCTCTAACTTAAGTACTCTCTAATTTAAGTACTCTCTAACTTAAGTACACTCTAACTTAAGTACTCTCTAACTAAAGTACTCTCTAACTTAAGTACTCTCTAACTTATGTACTCTCTAACTTAAGTACTCTCTACCTTGAGTACACTCTACCTAAAGCACTATAAAACATGTAATATATCCTTAATATCTCTTTTAAGTATGATTTATTTTAATAATTATCGACCTTAAAAACTGTTTCAATTAAGTATTATATATAGTACATTAAGTACTATATATAGAATACCATCTGCTTCGAGTAATCTCCAACTAAAACACTATCTAAATTGTATACCCTAATTACAGTAATCATAAATTATTTTCTACTTAAAATAAACATAGTCTTGAGAACTCACTAACATGAGTACTATTTACTTTATGTACTTTCTATATTTTTATATTTACCTATCACTATCTTACATAAATTACTTTACTCTCTGAGTACTCACTATATAAATTACTATTTAATTTAAGAACTAATCTAAATTACTAAATAAATATATTTTATACATTGAAATACTGTATTTCATGTATAAATAACAAAAATTCTTATTCGTACCGACTGCATTCTAATTACTACATACTCAATAATGTAATCACAAACATTTTCGTGTAGATATTATACATTATACTCACAAAGTTACCCTATATTTGTCATTCATATATAAATATGGTAAATATTAATAAATATTATATATACTATACATCATGATTACATTAATATGAAAATATTCAAATTTCTTGATCTATGACAATATTAATTCTTAAATATTTATAAATATCTATGAGTCATATCTATAGATATTGAAAATTCACTGAATGAGATATCAACAACAATTTGATATAATAAAAAAGGAAATAGCAAATCACGCAGAGTATGATTGTATACATAAGGTAGTATATATTCATATATAAACATATATACATATATATATATATATATATATATATAAATATACATATACATATATATATATACATATATATATATATATATATATATATATATATATACTGTTATTACTTTAGTTTAAGAGTTTATAAAGTTAAATTATATAATTTTGTAAGAAGTTTATATTGTTATATAACATCTTACCTATAGAATCAGTTGTTCTTAAATCCATCCCTTTGAATTGTAAATTAGAATTATTTATGTGTATACATAAATAAAAACATTTTAATATATATACTATATAAATTTATAATTTCATAGAAATTGTATAATTTTTATATAGAAAAGAGATTAACATCTTAATAACTGGAAATTTTAATTTAATAACTGTACTACATATAACAGTAAATATAAATAAGTACATTAATATAACCAATGTTTTAAATTTTTAATAAAATATAACGTATAACTATTAAAAAAAATTTTATTTAAAAAATTAAACATGTAAATGAATGTAAAACATAATTAGTAATTTCTTATTTTATATAAAAAATCTTCAAAGTTAATTTCATCAATAAATAAACATGAATATTCATTATATTATTATAATTAATATATTGTACACATATTAATAATTACCATTTAATTTTAACAATAGTTCACCACTTTTGGGAGAATCATTTGCTTCAGAATTTCGTAATGATAATTTCACCTTTTTATTCTCAACTAAATTCAAAAGAAAAATATTAATATAATACTAATACATTGTCTATTTTAGGAATATTATAATATACAGTATATTATAAATAGGTATAATAAATAATTAGATATAGGGAATACTATAATTAACATTTTCCATTTGATGGTATAATTTCTTTGATAGATATTTGACTAAAGCCAATCAAAGAATCAGATTTAAACTGATGATGATTCCATACTTTAAATTCAATGTTACTCTCTTTAGTAACCAACCTGGTATGAAAATAGAATGTTATTGCGTTAGATATTGATTAATCTAATAAATCAACTGATTAAAATGTTTAAAATGACTAACAATGTAAAATCACTTTCCCAAGCTGGATTATTTGATTTCCTTATGGTTTCAGTTTTATGTGTCTACATAAATATTAAATAATACTGTACAGTTAATTTATCATATTAGATTATTAGAAAAATTATAAATATACGAGAATTTTTTTAAATTCCCTAGAAAAACAATTTAATAGATAGCATTGCATAAAAGTAAATAAGGAACCTTTCCATTTAGTGACAATGTAACATATGAGTCTGGTTTTGAGCTAAATAATTTATTACTGCAATTAAATTTTGCAGAAATAACTGAAAAAAGAAATTAATTAATTATATGTTACATTTCATATTTAAATATAAATACAGATATATATATTGATTGTAATATATTATAATAACTTTAAATGTTCAAAATATATTTATAAATAAAAATAATATCATAATTAAATAATATTATAACCAAATATATTCAATTGATGTGTACTCGGAGTCATATCTTAATATTATATCTGTAAATAATAATATAATTAAATGAAACAAGTCATTAAACAAATTATCGAAACAATAGAAAACATTGTATATAAACAAAAATACTTTGAATTGATATTAACTGGATTATTACATATCTTTTATTTTCTATATAGTTTTGATAAAATGAAAAAGTATTTTTTAAATATTATATTATTAAATTGATATAATATGAGTAATATTATAATTATATCTATAAGATCATATGGGATTTTACATAAGGATTAATCTTAATTAATTCAAATATAGAAATAATACATAGAATTTTAAAAAAATATAAAGAAAAGTAAATCACAATATACCAATAAGATATAATTTATTATGATAATTCAAATATCAAATGTATTCGTTAATAACCTATATATAATATATTATACAAATAATTATTAATTTAATTATGATAATAATGTTATATATTAATAATCATTACTATTTATATTATATTTTACATTAAAATATATTTGTATATTATAGACAATTTTAAATATTATGAAAATTAATGTGATATATTGGAAATTATAATTACTAATAAAAAATATATATATATATATATTGTATAATAATTATATATACTTTATAAAATATACTAATTATTATTAATTCATTGATATCGAGAATATAAGTAAAAATCAATAAAAAGAATATACGTAGAAGTAGTAATAGATATATATTATATATAATTATATTAAGTATTAAATTAAATTATAAATATTGTATTAAGTAATATATATGTAATTCAAGAGAAGTGTTAGAATATAATACTTCAAATATTAGATTATTTAAATTGACACACTTTAAATTTGTTGATCATCAACATATATGGATGTGTCATAATCACAAGAAGTTTTTTATAAAAAACAATTTATTAAATTAATTAAATATATTATGCTTTAGAAATTGATTAATTGTACTAATTAAAGATATTATTTTATTTGTTAGGATTATATTAATTAATCTCGCAATAATACTAGGAATATATTAATCTAGGTTGTCTAGTAGATATTATTTCAGGAATTAAATGTATTCATCATTTATAAAATTTAATAAATCATTTAAAAATAAATTATAACATACCACAGAAGTGTTAAATGAAAACATAATATAATTAAAATATAAGTTACATACTCATTGTAACATACATTTTAATCGAGTATTTATACATTAAAAAATAAAATATATAAATATTATGAAATTTAATTGTAAATATATATCACGTGATTCTAAATAATTAGAATATTGTTAATAGATGTCGCAATATGATATGAATCATAATTATAGATACAATTCGTGAATGATGGATATAAGCATAATTAGTAATTATTAAATTAATGTAAAATTAAAATTACTATTAAATCCAAATTTATGTTATAGATCCATATTATGAATATTAACAAATATACAATATTTTGAAAATATTGTATAATATACTAATCACTTATTATAATAGATTTTATTTAAATATTTTTTTATATTTACGATAATATAAGGTAATGGCAGGTTTATATGCTTAATACATAGATTTAAAATTTTCATTAAAATGATTAAAATTAATAGAATAATTCTTACATATTACAATTAATTTTTAAAATATTAATACAAGATAACCAAAGTAATTTTTAATAAAAGAACATTTAAATTTCATATATTTGTAGATTTGATTATATGATTTCAATGGGTAATTTTATAGTAATTCAGCTTATATATATATTCAGGTATATATATATATATACACACATATATATATGTGGTGTATCGTCTACTGTATACTCTTATACATATGATACATATGATACGTATATAATGGTATTATAGTAGCTTATAACTCGTATAAGGCATTTACAAAAAGTCTAGATATAAAGAAATATGTTTATAAATCGCAAATGTTTATTATATGTTTATCGTACTTCAATTTATACTTTTAAAAAACTTTTTATGTTTTAAAACACTTTACTAAATGATAAAAGATCCTACTTGCCTTTCTCATATGTTATCTAAACATAATTACCAAACTAAACTAGTCCTCCATTACTACCACTAATAACGTAATAAGTAGAAAAGAGAGTAGAGATATTAGTGAATATTATATTTAATAATAAAAGATATTAGTCATAGTGAATATTATATCAAAAAGATGGTATACCATTTTTTAGATATAATATAATATAATATAATATCATTATATTGATATTATTATATCATTATATTAATAGTGTATTTCAATAAAGTGTAGTAACACATAGTAATTTCAAATCAATAAATATAATTAGATATAGTGAATGGTATTCTAATAAATAGGTAGTATAATTATAATTAGTCGATTAAATGGCAATAAGAAAATATTAACACTAGTTATAGTAAATTGCATGCCAATAAGAGAGTAGTAAAATTAATCTGGAATATCTTATGAATAATTATATCTGTAATAAATTAGTTTTTATTAATTATGTGCTATTAATATAATTATATATTTATTTAATTAGAAATTTAAAATATAAAGTGTATATTCACAATAAAAATTCATTTACAGTTCATTGTAAAGTTTATTTCTTCCAGAATATTGATATATATATAACACAATATTAATTTATTTAGGCCATGGTTTTGTTTTCCTTGAAATGATTAAATATTCGTAGTATACAACACATGAGGTGACTATTAAATAACAACAAATGGTAACAATACTCAAGTTAATCAATATTATTAATTAAGATTACAAATCTGCAATTAGGTCCTCCTAATACTATGATTTAGATTTATTTTAATAAATAAATAATAATATTTATAATCTTCATATATTTTAAGTATAATATGTATATGTTTTTTATAATTAATAATTTTAGACGTATCATTAAATCTATGCAAATTATTATAATAATTGTAATTAAAAATAAATTTAAAACATTTAATAAAAACCAACCATTATATAAACATTAAATAATAAATTATAAAAGTCTTTAATTATTATTATTTTGTTTAAAATCTATGATTCATACTGGAAATTTGTCTGAAATCTTTGTTGGCGCCATGCTTCCAAAAGAGATTTTAGAGATTTGTCATCATTAAGCTTATTTTGCTGTAATCCTTCATTAGTTATTCTTGAACCTAGTCTATTCTTTAAATTTTCATTCATTTCTGATAGTTGAGATCTTTTTCCAAATCTATTCACATATTTAAAATGTTATTAGAATATGCATATTTAATCAATTATTTTGATAAACATAGATAAATATATACACATATAACCAAGAAAATACTTACTTTCCACACTTACAAATACACACACACACATACACACACACATACACACACACACACACACACACACACACACACACACACACATAAACACAGACACACACACACACACACACACACACACACACTCACTCACTCACATACACTGATGAACAGGATATAATGTATTTAACAGATATTTGTACTGAATAAGATAATCCCTACATAATCCTTATATTATCTCGTACAAAATAATTTAAAAATTCATTATATATAATTCTCTGTCTTGATTAACAACTATTTATAGATATTTAGATCGACACTTTCAATTTGCACTATTCTATATTCTAATTAACATTTGAATAATTTTTTATTGAAATAATTTTAAATTAAACTAATATTATAGATTATCTATCAACTCCGTTATTAATTATCTTCTATCTCTCTCATTGTGGTTATATCGAGTCTATAATACATGTAAGACTTTTATGATATATGATGGATTTACAATATGTAGCATTCTACTAAAGTTGTTAAATAAAATACAGATATTATTTGTATCAGTCATCTATTTTTATATTTTGGATTATGTTATTTCGTTGGTTAAAATATTATTTACTACATTATAATGCTCATTTTGATTGATATAAGGTACATATATTTAACTAACTATTAAACCATTATAGATAAACAATATATATATTAATATAATAATTGGTATATGTTTAAATTAGGCATGTAACAAAAAACATACAAATTTAGAATCTAAATTATAGATTTATTTGCTTATAATATAATGCGATATTTGTAATTAAATTATAGATATTTATATTAATCTTATTTTTAATACACATTGAATAATTTAATCCCAAATATATTTACATAATATCCATAATTTTAATAATATCAAATTATAGATATATACATTAATATTATATATATGTTTATATATATATATATATATATATATATATATATATATATATATGTAATTATAGGAACATCACTAAATATATCAGTAATATTAATGCTAATATTGAAATATTAAAATAGTAATAGGATTTAAGTACAATTCTCCAAAAATAAATATTGATCTCTATATACATGATATATAAATATTAATAAAGCACCCGAGGGAAATATCGACACCACTGTCTCAAAATATACATGTAAATGCTTTAGAACACAATTATTTAAATAGGATATTAGGAATGCAAACATAACAAATATAGTGTATTATTTTTAATTACCGGAATACCAAATGTCACATAATATAAAGATTATTATTTAAATTGATATATAATAACCTATTACATTACGAAATATTACTGACCTTGGACGACCCACTATTGCGTAATAGTCATTTAAAGCTTTTAAGTAATCTCTGAGTTCCTAACAAATTATATAAATTAGTTATTCAATAAATTAAATATAATTAGAATTTACATGAGCAACAGGATTAATTTATCTTATCTAAATATTATATAATTTAAGAAAGAAAGTTATTTACAATTCTATACATATATATCCGTATACATTATAAAAATATTCTACATACATTTTACATACATTCTACATACATTCTACATACATTCTACATACATTCTATATATATATTACATACATTCTACATACATTCTACATACATTCTACATACATTCTACATACATTCTACATACATTCTACATACATTCTACATACATTCTACATACATTCTACATACATTCTATATATATACTACATACATTCTACATACATTCTACATACATTCTACATACATTCTACATACATTCTACATACATTCTACATACATTCTACATACATTCTACATACATTCTATATACATTCTACATCATTTTACATACATTTTACATACATTCTACATACATTTTAAATATATTCTACATACATTCTACATACATTCTACATACATTCTACATACATTCTACATACATTCTACATACATTCTATATATATACTACATACATTCTACATACATTCTACATACATTCTATATACATTCTACATACATTCTACATACATTCTACATACATTCTACATATATTCTACATACATTCTATATACATTCTACATACATTCTACATACATTCTATATACATTCTACATCATTTTACATACATTTTACATACATTCTATATACATTTTACATACATTTTACATATATTCTACATACATTCTACATACATTCTACGTACATTATACGTACATTCTACTTACATTCCACATACATTCTGCATACATTCTACATATATTATACATACATTCTACATACATTCTACATACATTCTAGATATATTCTCCATACATTCAACATACATTCTACATACATTCTACATACATTCTACATACATTATACATATATTCTACATACATTCTACATACATTCTACATACATTCTACATACATTCTACATACATTCTACATACATTCTACATACATTCTACATACATTCTACATACATTCTACATACATTCTATATATATTCTACATACATTCTACATACATTCTACATACATTCTACATACATTCTACATACATTCTACATACATTCTACATACATTCTACATACATTCTACATACATTCTACATACATTCTACATACATTCTACATACATTCTACATACATTCTACATACATTCTACATACATTCTACATACATTCTACATACATTCTACATACATTCTACATACATTCTACATACATTCTACATACATTCTACATACATTCTACATACATTCTACATACATTCTACATACATTCTACATACATTCTACATACATTCTACATACATTCTACATACATTCTACATACATTCTACATACATTCTACATACATTCTACATACATTCTACATACATTCTACATACATTCTACATACATTCTACATACATTCTACATACATTCTACATACATTCTACATACATTCTACATACATTCTACATACATTCTACATACATTCTACATACATTCTACATACATTCTACATACATTCTACATACATTCTACATACATTCTACATACATTCTACATACATTCTACATACATTCTACATACATTCTACATACATTCTACATACATTCTACATACATTCTACATACATTCTACATACATTCTACATACATTCTACATACATTCTACATACATTCTACATACATTCTACATACATTCTACATACATTCTACATACATTCTACATACATTCTAAATATATTCTCCATACATTCTAAATACATTCTATATATATATTCTGCACATATTATGCATATCATATACATCAATGTTTAAGCATATTATCTATACATATATTTCACATATTTATATATTTATATGTTCCAATGTAAATTATTATCAAAACCTGAGGACTCCTAAAATTGTTTGGTCTTTTTGGTGGACCATTCATCTGGGCTTGGGGCCCACCGATTGTACACTGAATTAGTAAATATACCATCAAAATACACTGTATTAACATCCCTGTGAACTTCATTTCAATGATCTAAAGAATAGTAATAACATTAACAATATAAATACTATTAATTTAGCTAATTATTAATTAGTAATACTTATTTATATTGATAACGAGGGAATTAATAACATATAAGAATAAATTATATTCTAGGAATTTATTTAAAAATATATATGCTTTTTAAGAATTGCTTACTTTTTATTTATATTTATAAGGCATTAAACATTTTCATATCTTTCTAAATAATATGTTCACTTTGTATGTTGTACAATGTACATTTTACATCGTGTAATGCACACCTATTAAATAATATTAATACCCAATGTATAAAAGTTGCTTTAATATTATTCACTAGTAATACATTATTGAATTTACATCCCAGCAAACAGTATAATATAATATAATATTTTATAACATCCTTTGTGTTCACAAAAATATAAAATAATATTATAGAAATTGTACAAGACAAAATTGAAATTGCCTGAATTGTTTGTTTGGATTATACTGTTGTGATATTTATTCTAATATAACAATATATGAAATTACTTTATTATGT
Source organism: Osedax frankpressi (assembly GCA_964035775.1). NCBI lineage: Eukaryota > Metazoa > Annelida > Polychaeta > Sabellida > Siboglinidae > Osedax > Osedax frankpressi. Next base: position 24,296,563 of record OZ038317.1, read on the forward strand.
TATATAAATTCGTAATTATATAATATAAATAGTTGTATATTAAATCAGATATTATATAGGTATTTTACTAAGATACTTAATTATATATAATAATAGTCGACATAAATACATAACGACAATTTCTATATAATTTCTATTAATAATAAATGTATATATTTATTTATATTTATATTAATAATAAATAAATTTAAAATGTTATAATTATATAATGATTTATGCTAATAAGTTTTATTATTATTTATTATATTAAGTTATTATTTTCCATTAATCAACATAAAAAAACTACCTGCTGTTATGTTTTCATGTTAAAATAATTAAATTAAATTGAATTTCACGAATTAAAAATTATACATGTAGACCAATAACTAATAATTTATGTTAATATTATGATTAATAAAAACAAGTCAATAGTAAAACAAATGTACATAGTTATATCTCTACAATTAATTTACAAATTATTTGTTATCTCTAGATAGAGAACTCCTTGAGGATAAATATTCCGCATTCTTTACAAATTCACATTTTTCCGAATTTCAACTAAACTCTAAATAAATAACTTAAATTATATACAATTGAATTAGTTTAAAAGGTAATACATAAACGAACTGTTTTAAATTAAATTCTATATAATTTAAACATCTCATATTTATCTCATGCTAATCCTAAATATAATGTTATATTATACACAAATGAAAATAATAAAACGACTTCACCAATTTTAAACTTCCGACAACATAGTATACGAAAACAATTCAATACATAAATGACATTAATTCACATATAAAATCATTATAATCATTTTTCATCATTATAAAATCCCTCAACACATAAAAGTTAATACTATCAGTAAATCAAGTCACGATAAAAATTTAATTCTAGATAATAATTTATAAAAATATAAAAACTATATAGTCTTCTTTTAATCAAAATATATGAAATTATTTGTATAAAACAACTTCTTTCACGCATAGAACTGGTAGGATTTATAATCAATTGTATTATTTATTTATTAATTACAAATTATTAAGGGGCATTCACACCTACGCGATTTTTTCACCCGATTTTTTTCAGCCGATTATGACTCACCGATAAATTAAAGTCGTACGTGTTCCAATTTTATATTACATCGGGGATAAGCTCGATTTTAATTAATTGGAACATGTTCTATTTCAACCGATTTTTTTCACCCGACTTTATTTAGAAACGCCCATTTTTTTGAGATTTGGCCAACCAGAGGAAGGTTCAAATGTCATATTTTATTCATGATATTTTTATTCTTATCTAAATATTTAAGTTTACATTGTATAGTTTATAATTTATGTTTAAAATGAATAATTCGGATAAATTAAAACAAGAAATTAATAATAAATGCATGGAAATAATAAAGGAGGTATATATAATTAAATATATGTTTATTGATTTGCATAGTACAATTATTGAACCTGTCAGCCCTATTCCTGATTTTGAATGTGTTATACTAGTTAATTAGAAACTCCAGTGAGGTTTACATTATTATCTAATTAATTATATTATTTCTATCAATACTAAGTATATTAATTGTAAGATAAATATAACTGGATTAATTGATATGTTAAAACATATTATTTTATTATTTCAAAAAAGTTTAATTATAATTAATATTAATTGTTGTTGCAGGTATAAAAATTTTTTTGAAGAAACAATTGCGTACAATAGTAAACGTGTAGCGAAGGCGGAAAACAATTATTTAGGTGGAATAATTCGGTTACAAATCTCGACAAAGATGTCGCAGATCAAGAATATGCATTAATTATTTGTTTAAGTTTTCCAGTAAAATGTAAAGATTATACTACCGAAAGGAAAAATCAAATAATTAAAATATTGTTTGATGTAATTATGAAAGAATAAAATATTGATATTAATTTAAAATATTTATTGAAATATAATTATTCTCTCTTCGATAGATAATGGTGACAATAATATAAATATTAATGGTGATATTTTCCTGATATCATTTAAAATATATCTTGATCAATTCTTAAATAATTTGAATAGGCCATCACATCTTCTATTGACAATTCTTTAACTAGATTATATTCCACTAGATTGTTTACATATTTCCATCTATTCTCTGCATAATGAATAATTGCATTAAATTTTGTTCTTATTATTTATATATAATATAAAATATTTCTATTATCTTAATATTATAATACTACATTATAGTATTCAAAATACTTATTTATAATAATGTCAATAGTTTAATAATATTATATATATATATATATATATATATATATAGGATGGATATAATTACATGTGATTATAAAGATATTGCAAGTACTGAGAATGGTATACATCAATATTTTAATATGTATATATTACATAATACATACTTGTGATTATCAAAGTTAAAAGGTGCTAATGATAGGCATCAATACTTGATTATGTATTTAATGTTTATATGCAGTATACAATGAATACAATATTGCATTTGGTTACTAAAATGGTTGATAACATTTTGATTACAATATATTATTATATATAGTTCATAATATATCAATATATATATATATCATATATTATGCATGATCAAATAACGTAAATGATCACAATAAAAAAATTATAAAATATATATATAAAGGTTATTGTTTAAATGTTTATTAAATCATATATTATTTGTATAACTTAATTAATAATGTATATATATATATATATATATATATATATATATATATATTTATATATAGCTATAGTAATTAGGTTAAATATTATAATACTAATAATGTATTAAATTAAATAAAATTATTATTATATTTAATATAATTAATATTATATATCATATTATAATATTTATATTAATCATTGATTCAACATATTAATTACCTTATCCAAACTTTACTTTCATTGTTTTCATTCACTTCAAAAGCAGCTAATGCTAAATACAGATTCCTTTTAATTAAACATTTTAAAATTAATATTAATTATTATTTAATTTATTATTTCCTTCTGTAATGTTAGTGTAGGTTCAAATATGTCAAATAAAAATTGGAATTGAGAATAAAAATCGTGCGTTCGAAAATCGTATACGTATGAACGCACATTTATCCAATTTTTTAGGTTAAAATAAAAATTGGACTTATCCCCAATTTTTAATATAAAATTGGAGTTATCCTAAATTTTATCATAACATTTTATCATAAAATCGCGTAGGTGTGAACGCCCCTTTACAAAATATAATATAGATAAACTAATGTAATCTATATTTAATAATATGCAAGATTATTGATATATTTCATAAAGTTAAAATAATTATATAATAAATATTATTTAAAAATAATGATGCAGCAGATTTACTATTTCACTATAGTAATACATATTATTTGACTATAGTAATACATAACTATAGTAATACATGTTAAATATAGATGAAAAAATATACATGAAAAAATAATTAAAGTTACTAACATCCTACAAACACGGATCATAGCAGAGCATTAAAAGTACTATTTTTAATCTACACATGCTTTTATTGTTTATTATTTCTGAATCTAAAAATGGTAATTTTCAATTATTGAAATTACATAATACTTTACCAGATATTACTACTTAATTATAAGTATAATGTAAACTATTCTATTTAATTTATTTCTATTAAAATATAGACCAATGGCTACATATTCTATTTAGTTTTAGAACCTGGATACAACAATATGTGTATAGCTAATATTAATACAACAAACAAGTTACTGGTCATTATATTAATTATAACATTAATATATATATATATATATATATATATATATATATAGCAATATATACTAATATATAATAATAACCCTGATAAACTATTTAAACTTATATTAATTCTTAAGATATATATATATATATAGCTGTAATAAATAAAATCACGTATTAATTAATAGAATATCGTATACGATATATATAATCATATTATAGAATTTTATATAATTATATAATCATATTAAGAATATTTTTATTTAAAAATATAAAAACGGTAACATAATAACAAATTATATATTCTAATTAATAGACACTCATACTTTATATAAATATTTTGAACTTAAAACTGAAATACTGAAATACCCACCTAAAAATACGATATATTTATTAACATTTTGATAATTAAATTATAATAATATGTTAAGTCAATTATTAATATATATTCCAACATTATAGAAAACTATAAATCTTTAAATTAGCTAATTATCAAAACTAGTAAAATCATTGAAATCGTCATTCTATTTACGACTCCATACTGGAATGTTGTACTGAATTAATAGAAACAACACTTAATTAATAAAATGATATCAATATATAACAGAGTAAGTTATTAACACATCAGTTATACCAAAAATTCTTAATGAATTACTCCTCTTTTTAAAAATAATTGTAATCTAGACAATGAACTATAGAAAAACTATTGTTCGATATCCAAACTTCCCTTTATGATAAATAGGTGAAATAATATATATATATATATATATATATATATATATATATATATATATATATGTGTGTGTGTGTGTGTTTGTGTATGTATGTGCGTGTATATATATATATATATATATATATATATATATGTGTGTAAAACACACTGTGTATATAATTAAACAAGGAAAATACTTGAAAACGTTGGTAATGTATTTTTCAATTTATCACAGTTGAATGGACGGATGGATGGATGGATGAATGGATGTATGTATGGATGGATGGATGGATGGATGGATGGATGGAAAGATGAATAAAATTATTCATTCATTTAATAATAAATAAATATTATTAAAATATAATAGATAGTTATTAATATTGTATAATTTAATAATATACGTTATATATAGAATAGATAACTATTATCTTTATTTAATAGTATACATTATATATATAATATATGATCATTATATTTAAGTAATATTATACATACCTATTTATATTAATAAGGAATATTGAAATATGATAAACATTTCTTAATGTTCGATGCCTTAAATAGTTTTTTTATGTGCGTGTGTAGTTGATGGCTGCGCGCTAGTTAAATATATTCAGAAATATACATATACTGAAATCTACATATACGGAAATATACATATACTGAAATATACATATACTAAAATATACATATACTGAAATATAGATATACTAAATATACATATACTGAAATATACATATACTGAAATATACATATACTGAAATATAGATATACTAAAATATACATATACTAAAATATACATATACTAAAATATACATATACTGAAATATACATATACTGAAATATACATATAATGAAATATACATATACTAAAATATACATATACTGAAATATACATATACTGAAATATACATATACTGAAATATACATATACTGAAATATATATACTGAAATATACATATAATGAAATATACATATACTGAAATATACATATACTAAAATATACATATACTGAAATATACATATACTGAAATATACATATACTGAAATATACATATACTGAAATATACATATACTGAAATATACATATAATGAAATATACATACATATAAACGAATTTATTAACATACATACACGCATACAAATATGCACATACAAAATTATAAATATACGCATAACATATGTACACAAATATTTACATATATCCATATACATTCACACATATATACACGCATACACACATACAAATACACGCATGAACATATATATACAAACTAATACTACAATTTAACTTACTGACCCCATTTCACCCCCATTTTAACAAACTCTTACTTAAGAACAAACCCTCACGAAAACAAATATTTAGTTAAGTATGAGATAAATGTGAACTTGTGTGTTTACCATCTTATCTCCCTCAACTCGCTTCACAATATATTTGATGACACATTTAAACTCAATATCCTCATATAAATGCAATCTATATCCTTAATTTCTAATTATGAATTGCGAATTACTTATTATACATAATTATTGATTACTAATGGCTAATTAATAACAATACATAATTATTAATTTGTAATGAATTATTGCTTTATATATATAATTATTAATTTGTAATGGTTAATTTCTATATATACATGATTATGAAATATTATATTATATTTAAATATTATATGTAAGCAATTATTTATGTGAATTAAGGAAATGTATTATATTTATATGGGGATATTAAGTTGAAATGAGTTGTCGAATCTTATTGATAACTACTTAATATATAGTTCATTATTGTATTAATATAGTGTAAATAAGATGTATCTTATTGTATTATTGCAATTGTGTTATCTCATTTCATTATTCTTCCTTGTCTGAGCTATATGTTTCTTCTAATAAATGATTACATTATAGTTTGAATTATAATATTATTAAATATTCTCTTCGTCAATAGCTTTTATATTTATCATAATATTAAATATGTTTATAGAATAAATACTTCGTATTCATATAAATATATGTAATGTTGTTCACTTAACTATTTAAAAAGATAATTAATTCTTTATTTATTAATAACTGTTATTATTATATTATCAGATTATCATCAAATCTTACATATATAACCATATCACCCTTTGAGTATAGAAAACTTATGTAAACAATTGTTTTCCCATTTAAATGTCAATGACTAACAGGACAACAGAAAAAGAAACTAAAGTTTACACAAAATACTCTGTTTTCACTACTAGTTGATACATATTCTACGTGACATAAATTTCTATATACAAATAATTTAAACATCTAAAATCACTATAAGTTTTCACTTTCTTGTATGTATATTATGCGCATCAAATACACGATAATCTAGTTCCCTAAAATAAATTATAATTTATATTGACGAAATTTAAATCAGAAACAAAAATTGTTATGTTACTACAAAACTTTCAATGTACATTTCATAATTTGTTACAAATAATAATTTATCACTAACTTAAAAAATACAGAACTTTTTAATATCAACACAATACATTCTCCTTCTGACTTGCTGAATATATATATATATATATATATATATATAACAATAATATATTACCAACTGAATCACTAAATAAAATGCTTTGTATAACGTAATAATTCCACTTTACTAATAATATAAAATTCGAGAATTCTTTTTAAAAGAAAAACTACTGTTAACTATTTATTTAATTTCAGTTTATATCAACTTCCGACTCCGCTACTTTAACTCAGTATTATCTTTAATAAGTAAATGTAATAGCATACAAGTGACTACCCACCTGCAAGATAGCAATATAATTATAATTTTTTTATCAAATATATACTTCAAACACGTAAGTACGTATACGCACATTGTACGTCATACAGTATATATGAACCCTACACATATATATATATATCAACTGACGTACATACATATTAATTTTTATATACATATATATCTCAGAAAAAAATATATATTTCTTTCCCCATTATAAAAAATAACAAACAAGAATAGTTATATGTTGGTATTCCGACATATTGAATACATCTCTATCCAATTAAAATTATATTTCTAATATTTCTAATATTTTATATTTAACATTTTTATGTTTTAAATGCTAATCCCAAATCGACATTATTTAATTTTCTTTTTAGAAAAATACAAATCTCTATCTATAAACAAAATGTTTTTAGATCCTTAATACAGTAATTATGCCATTATCTTAAAAAAATGTCATTATTTATGATTACCAATACTCACCAATTAAATTAAATACTCATATACAACGGATACAACTGATACAATTCGATACATATTCAGCTTTCGATATTCTGGATATTATACTAAATAAGCTCAATTTACTACACAAAACCATATAACATAAGTTGGTATGTCACCTTCATTATTGTTATAATATATAAAAACTATAAGAATGTTAATTGTTGCACTGTTTAAAAAAATAACTTATATTTAATATGATTTCAATATTAGATACTGATCAGGATTGCTGTTACACTTACAGTACTTGCTGAACTTACATTATTAGTTTGTATTATGTTATTATATGCATATATATCCAAATATATCCATTTATTCTATCCAAATATCAATGCTTATTAATATTAATTCTTATTAATATTGTATATATGTCCACTAAACTAAAATTGGATTAAATAACATATATTAATGCTGATATACAAATAATTTATGTTGACATTATACGCAATAAATCATCTGAGATTCTTATATAAATAGGAATAACGAAGTACATAATATTACCTGATTGCATCTCAGTGTATCGGATACATTTTATTTTCTAAAAAATTCAAAACTATGGCATTCGAATAATAAACATTTTCTGATAAGTTACAATATCATAAGTTACAAAAATAATATAAATATAAAATTAAATGTTTAGGCTGAAAGCTTATAGGCTCTATTATTATGCGTATACAAGTTATTTACTAAATTTAACTAAATTAATAGAAAATCAAATTATTAATATATTCCAGATATAACAAATAATAATAATAATAACAAATAATACATATTATTTAATTCTTCAGCATATGAAAAAAATTGGATTTCCAAAATTTAATATTATTACATTAAAATTTAAAAAAATTTATCTTTAGATAATAACGGTTTTCATAAAATATAATTAATAACGCATTCCTCGATATTTTGAATATTATATTCAATATGTGTACACCATAGTTATTTACTATATATTATGATTAGCATATGAATATCACCAATTGTTAAAATACACAAAATGTAATCAATTACTCCTTAAATTATCAAATGGTCATATATCAAATACTCTTATATTGAGAAAATTAATAGAACTTATAATATTAAAAAACTAAATATAGTTTACAGTTTTTTGGGTTTATAAATAAATCGGGTACCGATCTAAATATTTATATACAAAATATTTATATACAAATTAAAACTAATGTATATAAAAATGAATGAAATTGAAATAAAAATTGTGAAATTATCTACAAATATATACTCAATAATAAAACTATTAAATATCAAATATTTAGTATAAATGTATGAAAAGTTAGATTTGTCAGGTAAAAATACAAATTAGAAGTAACCTTATTAATATTTATTATTTTTTTTCAATATAAGTAAAAATGATTAATATTTAAAACATATTTACTCATTACCAATGGTTTAAATCAAATAATACTAAAAATAAACTTATTAGAATGTTTATATCAACAACATTCTCAATATAAATAAGTAATGTTAAAAACCATTGGGACTAATTTAATTAACTATAATACTTATTAATATATAATATAAAAAACATAATTGTATTATGTAATATTATTTATTATGACAATCGATTAATAGTTTTTTATTGATATATATATATATATATATATATATATATACAATAGTAAAATAGTATAATTTCATTTGAAGTTTCTTAAAAATTAAAATTAATAAAATTAATGATAAAGTATTTAGTTATTTCAATATTTATTTTCGTATATATCAATTTAGTACTATCAATAATAATATAAACACGTAATAAAATGTAGTAATTGTTTAATACACATCACTATGAAACTATATCAAAACATTATTATAATGATGATCCATTAATATATTAATGATATATTTTAAATTTTGTAATACCTAATTTAAGATGTGTGTTACATAGCATATACTATCATGTATTATATATAGTATATGTATTCGTGACTATAGATTATAATTCTAAAGTATAATTGAATCAAAGGATATTTATATTTAGTATTAATTCATTACAAAAATGACAACATCGTATGTAATACAATTATCCGTATCTCAAATGTTCAGCTGGAGTTGTCACATAGTATTTTCTCCGTAAATAATTACATAATCCTTTACTTGGACTTAAATATTATTATATGTAATTTTCACATGCATAAATGATAATATATTAATTAATAATGATAAAATAGTTTATTAAAATTAGATTATTTCAAATGCTATTATAGCTAAGGTATCGATGTTATAGATAATGTAAATATATTAAATACATATTAAGAATATATTAATCATGTGAAGAATATATGATATTTTTTATATCTAAATATATCTGTATATTAATAATTAATAATTAGTTCTAAATATGTATAAACCGAGGTCGTATATTAAAACAGTGCACATATTTAATTATGAGTCACACCATAATAAAAATTAATATTACACTCGTTAATACACAATACATTAAATATAGAAATAATCTATTATATGCACATCTATATTTCTTATGAATATCTAAACTTTACATCTTAAAATCATCAATGCATTATTATAAATTCAATTTTTTTCTAATATTTTAAGCTCATAGCAATGTGATTAATTGTTTCTATTTTTAAAATGGCACAATTTCTAAAATTACTTTTATAATAAATTATAAAAATAGTAACTGAATGTAGATGTTTCAAAAACAATTTATTAATGATATTTAAAATGTTAAGCTAAATTTTCACTATTTGATCATATAATTATTCATTAATGAACTACACAATGTCGAATTATATTAATAATACTAATAATAACATAATATATTTAACATTGTTATATTTTTTAAACGTAAGAGTGATTTTATAAATGACACTATTACAAATAAAAAACCAAGGATTATACCGCGTTAAGCTTATATTTAGCATAACAGTTTATATTTATAATTATATTTTGTTTCTATTATTCAAAATACAAAGTAAATTATATAACATTGCATTAATGTTATGGCATATCAAAACCTATGCAACTATATGTTCTTATTTTTATTGTCACTTGAATCATACTTAGATCATAATGATATCTGGAACATCGGTTTAGAATGTATATTACGGTATAATAATTGATATTGGACTACCATTTAAATTAAAGGTATGTAAGATAGAAACTGACTTAAATAATATAAATAATGATATGATATACTTATTATATGATATATATATTGTACAAATGAGTAATTATTCTTTAAAAATTATTGTTTAAAACAAATAATCTATTCCTAAACTAAATAAAATATCCCTAAACTAAACAATTTAAATCATATATGTATATTACCTACAACAGTGATTACTTATAAAAGTATATTACTTACGAGTATATTACTTATAAGTATATTACTTACGAGTATATTACTTACGAGTATATTACTTACGAGTATATTACTTACGAGTATATTACTTACGAGTATATTACTCACGAGTATATTACTTACGAGTATATTACTTACGAGTATATTACTTACGAGTATATTACTTACGAGTATATTACTTACGAGTATATTACTTACGAGTATATTACTTACGAGTATATTACTTACGAGTATATTACTTACGAGTATATTACTTACGAGTATATTACTTACGAGTATATTACTTACGAGTATATTACTTACGAGTATATTACTTACGAGTATATTACTTACGAGTATATTACTTACGAGTATATTACTTACGAGTATATTACTTACGAGTATATTACTTACGAGTATATTACTTACGAGTATATTACTTACGAGTATATTACTTACGAGTATATTACTTACGAGTATATTACTTACGAGTATATTACTTACGAGTATATTACTTACGAGTATATTACTTACGAGTATATTACTTACGAGTATATTACTTACGAGTATATTACTTACGAGTATATTACTTACGAGTATATTACTTACGAGTATATTACTTACGAGTATATTACTTACGAGTATATTACTTACGAGTATATTACTTACGAGTATATTACTTACGAGTATATTACTTACGAGTATATTACTTACGAGTATATTACTTACGAGTATATTACTTACGAGTATATTACTTACGAGTATATTACTTACGAGTATATTACTTACGAGTATATTACTTACGAGTATATTACTTACGAGTATATTACTTACGAGTATATTACTTACGAGTATATTACTTACGAGTATATTACTTACGAGTATATTACTTACGAGTATATTACTTACGAGTATATTACTTACGAGTATATTACTTACGAGTATATTACTTACGAGTATATTACTTACGAGTATATTACTTACGAGTATATTACTTACGAGTATATTACTTACGAGTATATTACTTACGAGTATATTACTTACGAGTATATTACTTACGAGTATATTACTTACGAGTATATTACTTACGAGTATATTACTTACGAGTATATTACTTACGAGTATATTACTTACGAGTATATTACTTACGAGTATATTACTTACGAGTATATTACTTACGAGTATATTACTTACGAGTATATTACTTACGAGTATATTACTTACGAGTATATTACTTACGAGTATATTACTTACGAGTATATTACTTACGAGTATATTACTTACGAGTATATTACTTACGAGTATATTACTTACGAGTATATTACTTACGAGTATATTACTTACGAGTATATTACTTACGAGTATATTACTTACGAGTATATTACTTACGAGTATATTACTTACGAGTATATTACTTACGAGTATATTACTTACGAGTATATTACTTACGAGTATATTACTTACGAGTATATTACTTACGAGTATATTACTTACGAGTATATTACTTACGAGTATATTACTTACGAGTATATTACTTACGAGTATATTACTTACGAGTATATTACTTACGAGTATATTACTTACGAGTATATTACTTACGAGTATATTACTTACGAGTATATTACTTACGAGTATATTACTTACGAGTATATTACTTACGAGTATATTACTTACGAGTATATTACTTACGAGTATATTACTTACGAGTATATTACTTACGAGTATATTACTTACGAGTATATTACTTACGAGTATATTACTTACGAGTATATTACTTACGAGTATATTACTTACGAGTATATTACTTACGAGTATATTACTTACGAGTATATTACTTACGAGTATATTACTTACGAGTATATTACTTACGAGTATATTACTTACGAGTATATTACTTACGAGTATATTACTTACGAGTATATTACTTACGAGTATATTACTTACGAGTATATTACTTACGAGTATATTACTTACGAGTATATTACTTACGAGTATATTACTTACGAGTATATTACTTACGAGTATATTACTTACGAGTATATTACTTACGAGTATATTACTTACGAGTATATTACTTACGAGTATATTACATGGAAGTATATAACTTGGAAGTATATTACTTGCAAGTATATTATTAGGAAGTATATTACTTGGAAGTATATAACATGGAAGTATATAACTTGGAACTATATTACTTGCGAGTATATTACTTACGAGTATATTACTTACAAGTATATTACTTACGAGTATATTACTTACGAGTATATTACTTGCAAGTTAGTATTTGCAAATATATTACTTGCAAGTATATTACTTGCAAGTATATTACTTATGAGTATATTACTTACGAGTATATTACTTACGAGTATATTACTTACGAGTATATTACTTGCGAGTATATTACTTGCGAGTTAGTACTTGCAAGTATATTACTTGGAAGTATATTACTTGGAAGTATATTACATGGAAGTATATAACTTGGAAGTATATTAATTAGAAGTATATTACTTGGAAGTATATTACTAGGAAGTATATTACTTGAAAGTATAGTACTTGGAAGTATATTACTTGGAAGTATATAACTTGAAAGTATATTACTTGCGACTATATTATCTGGAAGTATATTACTTGCAAGTATATTACTTAAGAGTATATTACTTACGACTATATTACTTACGCGTATATTACTTACGAGTAATATACTTACGAGTATATTACTTACGAGTATATTACTTACGAGTAGTATGTTACTTAAAAGTATGTTACTTAAGAGTATGTTACTTAAAAGTATGTTACTTAAAAGTATGTTACTTAAAAGTATGTTACTTAAAAGTATGTTACTTAAGAGTATGTTACTTAAAAGTATGTTACTTAAAAGTATGTTACTTAAAAGTATGTTACTTAAAAGTATGTTACTTAAAAGTATGTTACTTAAAAGTATGTTACTTAAAAGTATGTTACTTAAAAGTATGTTACTTAAAAGTATGTTACTTAAAAGTATGTTACTTAAAAGTATGTTACTTAAAAGTATGTTACTTAAAAGTATGTTACTTAAAAGTATGTTACTTAAAAGTATGTTACTTAAAAGTATGTTACTTAAAAGTATGTTACTTAAAAGTATGTTACTTAAAAGTATGTTACTTAAAAGTATGTTACTTAAAAGTATGTTACTTAAAAGTATGTTACTTAAAAGTATGTTACTTAAAAGTATGTTACTTAAAAGTATGTTACTTAAAAGTATGTTACTTAAAAGTATGTTACTTAAAAGTATGTTACTTAAAAGTATGTTACTTAAAAGTATGTTACTTAAAAGTATGTTACTTAAAAGTATGTTACTTAAAAGTATGTTACTTAAAAGTATGTTACTTAAAAGTATGTTACTTAAAAGTATGTTACTTAAAAGTATGTTACTTAAAAGTATGTTACTTAAAAGTATGTTACTTAAAAGTATGTTACTTAAAAGTATGTTACTTAAAAGTATGTTACTTAAAAGTATGTTACTTAAAAGTATGTTACTTAAAAGTATGTTACTTAAAAGTATGTTACTTAAAAGTATGTTACTTAAAAGTATGTTACTTAAAAGTATGTTACTTAAAAGTATGTTACTTAAAAGTATGTTACTTAAAAGTATGTTACTTAAAAGTATGTTACTTAAAAGTATGTTACTTAAAAGTATGTTACTTAAAAGTATGTTACTTAAAAGTATGTTACTTAAAAGTATGTTACTTAAAAGTATGTTACTTAAAAGTATGTTACTTAAAAGTATGTTACTTAAAAGTATGTTACTTAAAAGTATGTTACTTAAAAGTATGTTACTTAAAAGTATGTTACTTAAAAGTATGTTACTTAAAAGTATGTTACTTAAAAGTATGTTACTTAAAAGTATGTTACTTAAAAGTATGTTACTTAAAAGTATGTTACTTAAAAGTATGTTACTTAAAAGTATGTTACTTAAAAGTATGTTACTTAAAAGTATGTTACTTAAAAGTATGTTACTTAAAAGTATGTTACTTAAAAGTATGTTACTTAAAAGTATGTTACTTAAAAGTATGTTACTTAAAAGTATGTTACTTAAAAGTATGTTACTTAAAAGTATGTTACTTAAAAGTATGTTACTTAAAAGTATGTTACTTAAAAGTATGTTACTTAAAAGTATGTTACTTAAAAGTATGTTACTTAAAAGTATGTTACTTAAAAGTATGTTACTTAAAAGTATGTTACTTAAAAGTATGTTACTTAAAAGTATGTTACTTAAAAGTATGTTACTTAAAAGTATGTTACTTAAAAGTATGTTACTTAAAAGTATGTTACTTAAAAGTATGTTACTTAAAAGTATGTTACTTAAAAGTATGTTACTTAAAAGTATGTTACTTAAAAGTATGTTACTTAAAAGTATGTTACTTAAAAGTATGTTACTTAAAAGTATGTTACTTAAAAGTATGTTACTTAAAAGTATGTTACTTAAAAGTATGTTACTTAAAAGTATGTTACTTAAAAGTATGTTACTTAAAAGTATGTTACTTAAAAGTATGTTACTTAAAAGTATGTTACTTAAAAGTATGTTACTTAAAAGTATGTTACTTAAAAGTATGTTACTTAAAAGTATGTTACTTAAAAGTATGTTACTTAAAAGTATGTTACTTAAAAGTATGTTACTTAAAAGTATGTTACTTAAAAGTATGTTACTTAAAAGTATGTTACTTAAAAGTATGTTACTTAAAAGTATGTTACTTAAAAGTATGTTACTTAAAAGTATGTTACTTAAAAGTATGTTACTTAAAAGTATGTTACTTAAAAGTATGTTACTTAAAAGTATGTTACTTAAAAGTATGTTACTTAAAAGTATGTTACTTAAAAGTATGTTACTTAAAAGTATGTTACTTAAAAGTATGTTACTTAAAAGTATGTTACTTAAAAGTATGTTACTTAAAAGTATGTTACTTAAAAGTATGTTACTTAAAAGTATGTTACTTAAAAGTATGTTACTTAAAAGTATGTTACTTAAAAGTATGTTACTTAAAAGTATGTTACTTAAAAGTATGTTACTTAAAAGTATGTTACTTAAAAGTATGTTACTTAAAAGTATGTTACTTAAAAGTATGTTACTTAAAAGTATGTTACTTAAAAGTATGTTACTTAAAAGTATGTTACTTAAAAGTATGTTACTTAAAAGTATGTTACTTAAAAGTATGTTACTTAAAAGTATGTTACTTAAAAGTATGTTACTTAAAAGTATGTTACTTAAAAGTATGTTACTTAAAAGTATGTTACTTAAAAGTATGTTACTTAAAAGTATGTTACTTAAAAGTATGTTACTTAAAAGTATGTTACTTAAAAGTATGTTACTTAAAAGTATGTTACTTAAAAGTATGTTACTTAAAAGTATGTTACTTAAAAGTATGTTACTTAAAAGTATGTTACTTAAAAGTATGTTTGCAGATTTAATAACTTTTTATCGTGTGTTAATTACAGATCCATGTATTTTGTTATATAGGTATGTTACTTACAGCTTTGAGTTACTTTCAAAAGTATATTACGTCTAGTTATTTTTTACTTACTTCTGTGTCTCAACCTGTATGTAACATTCTTGTTAAATGCAGCTTTTTGTTATTTTCAGTATTGTGATAATTAAAGATTTGTGTTATTTACAGAAAGGTTTTTACTTACATCTATGTGTTTCTTACAGAATTTAGTAACTTACAACTTTATATTATTTAAAGATATATCTTAATATGTTACGTATTACTAATTAATTAGAAGAGTATTACTAATTACTCGAGTAGGCTAATGGCTAATCAATTGGCATAACAATTTAATATAACACCCAACTATATTTCGTAATAGGTACTGTCTAGTGATATTTCATCTATAGTTGACAGACTAATTAAACTTGTATATTTATGTAAAGGAAAACCTTTTACAAATCCATTAAAGTAAATATTAATAGTTATAAAATCAGGTAGGTCTTTACTTAATTTGAAAATATACGTTATATTCCAAAGTAATTTGTCATAATTAAAAAGTGATGAATACGTTCTTATAACATATGACAGGAAGGACTGCATGCATATAATACGTAGAATTTTGATAAACGTTAAATTTATGATAGATTACATTTAAAATAATGTAATATATTATATTACAGAATAACAAGTGTGCCTTAAGGTAAGTTAATTAACGCACTATAGACATATTCATGAACAAATGAATCCCACACTCAAAAATTTCAAGTTTCGATATGATATTTAATTTGTAAACTTCAAATATTATAAATGAGGAGACTAATGGAAATTCCAGAGTAGCCATCTTTAATATTAATGCAAATATCAAAATTATACAGGTTATTGTTATCAAAAGGGAAAACATTTAAATTTTATTCTAAAATTACAACCATTACCAAGTTGGACATAAACGCTAAGAAAATAAACATCTAAACATGACATAAAGAAAGTATACATCGACTTTCTTTAAACATTAGAGTATGTTTAGATACATTTAGTTTTCACTTATGCTGAATTAAAATCTATCCAGTTTTTACGTATCTGAAGATGTATCCCCAAACATGTACTAATTCAACATAAGAATATGGTCAATTCTAACTAAATAACATTAACTATTTTTAATATTGAAACCATTAATAACTTTGAACTAATCGACATGTTCATTACACTAAGGACAGAGATTACAAATAAAATATTCTTTAATCATGGACTCCAGAATACTTCAAATTATAATTGCCATCAATACAGAAACTGAAAATGATCATACTAAACCACAAAAACTAACAAAATATATAACATGGTAATATATTTCTTAGATCATCTAGCCAATCGTCCTCCATATATATATTCAAACCCAACGATAGCAGAATTAAAAAATGAATTATATCATATAAATATGAAAAATATTGGAATATTGGAAATATTACATAGACAAATCAATTTAGAAATCCATACCTTCATATAAAGTTTAAATGTGTCTAAGTTGATCTAGTATGCAGACATAGTTATCATCAAGAAGAATGGACGAATTACTAATATATCGGACAAAACAAATACCAATTCGCATTAAATTATTATTCTCGTCTAATTCCTAAATGATTGCGAATACATATATGGCTGCATTGAATTGTTAATATTCGACGACTTCGTTGTAAACTAAGAACAAATTTAAATTTCTAACAATACTTCAAGAATTTAAATATTTATCATATGATAAAATAAGTATTCAGAAATAACGTTTACTAACTGATATATTCACACATTTTACAATTAGATAAACAATAAACAAAATGATCAAATCTAAGTGAATTAATAAGTGAAATGGTATGCTTTTAAAAATTGTAAGAGTAAATACCTGAATACTGGGCAAATGAAGAAAGTCCTTTCAAATATTATGAATGTAGGTTACGAATATTACGTTATCATCGACATAATATTCATTAAAATATAACTATGACTAGCAACATATCACATCGTAGAAACATATGTTTAATAGAATTTAACAACAGAATAATAACTTATAATAAAATATATCAACACTAAGTATTGTATATTAAGACGTATTGTATATTCATAGATATGTTATACAAGAAAAATTCTCAAATCACTGTATTCTAGATCGCATTTGAAAATAATCTATACATTGCTAATGAAATGCAAATTGTAGCATGCTGGAAGTTTCAACATCACTTGTAATAAAAAACGGTAATAACAAAACTTTAATGAAGTGAATTCTGACAGGTTCGATGATTACAAAGAAACACTAGTATTCTGGAGATCGTTAATTTATGGGAAATAACTATCCGTACAAATCTATATTTTAAAGAAAAGAAACTTGGTAGCAATAATATACTAGTACACTCTACCCACTAACAAGAGGATAATTTATCACGAATTCAAAACAAATTACAAATCTAAATTATAATTAGTATTAGTTATAATATTTGCATCTAAAATATAACAATTTTATTATAATAGTAAATATAGATTCTATTTTATAAACTTAATCTGAATACACACCAAGATTACCTGATATTTAATACAAATCAATCAAATATACAATAAAAAATATATTTATTTTATAACAAAAATTTATAAATAATCAATTCAAATAATATAAAACAATACTGATAAATACTGGTGTGTTTTAATATTTTATAATTTCACAAATTCCAGACCAATATTGATAAATAATAGCAGAAACTAACAAAGAAAAAGAAACATAGATTGGTAAATATGTTTGTTTAGTTTTCATAATAGTACAACATAATTTATTAGTATCTTGAGTATGAATGAAGGTCTTTTCAGAAAACGGATCAGAGGGGGGAATTCTAGATTGTATCTAAAATGAAATATATACAATTGTGAACATATTATTTACATTAATGTATATTAATATAAAATATAACATTGTAATTATTTTTGTAACAAAAACCCTAGATGTATAATCTTGAAATATTCTTTTCACGTTAGTCATATTGGTTGCTGCCATCATCAGTTTAACCGCTTCACCCTTGCGAATCTTAACAACTCCCGTTATGACATTTGGATTGTTGTAACAACGCTCAAGTGTAGCTATTGCCATTACCTTTAATTGTTTTAAATATATTCAACCAAATAACTCATTTATAATTATAACTAATACTCGGATATAATAAAACATTATTAACCTGCGGAATGGCACAGAAATTAAATATATAAGGATCATCAATTTTAGAAAGATAGTCTATACAATCGGGGATATGTCTGAGGGCATCCGTCACCAATTCATTAAGACAGCGAATAGCATTTACTCTTTGTTCGGGATAAGAAAGTTTCAATAATGTGTTAGCGTACTTTCCCCAAGCCTAAAATATTAATTAATATAAATATTAATTAATATAAATATTAATTAAAATATTAATTAATAAAATAATGCGCGAGGAAAATAATTAATATTTCATAGAGAATATATTAAACAAATAAATACATATAAACTTATTAATTTATCTATAATATTATATAACATTACCTCCTTCGGCCAAAAATCTCTTCCTTCGAGTGTATCCTCTAGAAAATCTCGAATGATATTAGTTTTCTGTAAAAATAGTCCCATGCTATTAGCGCATCCATCACCAGTTATTAAAACTCTTCCTTGCGAATCGACTATGCACAACGGAGATTGTAGTCTTGTTTCTTTACCGGAAGCAATGAAGAGATCCGTTAGGCCCACTCCGACCAGACCAGCAACGTAATGGCAATACTGCGGGGAAATGGTTTTCTAGTTAATCCTATTTCATTAAAACTTATAAATGATATTTTATAAAGATCAATATATATGATAAACAATAATATGCATCCTTACAACTGTACCCTTATTTAGTCTATCAAAAGCGAATATTTAATATTAATATTATTTAGTAATAAATTGAATAAATAATTAAAATTTCACATTGACGTACTATAATATTATGTTTCGTATACTAACAGTGTCCCAATCATGCATAGTGTCTGGTGATTTATCTAAATATTTGATCATTCCATGTCCCATTCGTTTGGTAATATTACTGATTACATCTTGATATTGTTTTTTCAGAGATAAAAATTCTCCAGAAATTATTCCAAATTCCTCTAAGACTTGTTTATCTTTTTCCTAATAATTAATTGTGGTTATTGCGATAGGAAAATTATTTTTGAGAATTAAATAGAAAATCGTCATTGAAAATATATAAACCTGACTAAACATAAATTTCCAATCCATATCATAAAGATATTTATGGAAATCATAAAGCATTGGAATTTTCTTTTCCGTCGAAAGAGTCATATCATCCTCCACGGTATCTAATGCCCTCAATGCTAAGTAAAATATACACACGGCGTGTCTGTAATGTGACATTATTTTACGATATTGGTAAAAGTAAAATATATCGAGAGGTTATTATAATTTCAGTTAAAAGAAAATATTAGTCTTGGATATTTATTGGGATTTACAATTTATATTGTTTATAGTTATGATTAATGCCAAAGCTTCATGTAGAGAATATGAATATGAGAGCAGATACTGTTTTCTTGACAGTTAATATATAATATATTGCTAAAAATAACCTTATATCCCCATCCAAGGCTTGTATAACAACAGCAAAACTTCTGCTGGTACTTTTTAAAAATTCGTACGATTTTCTTTTACGAGGTTCCATTGTTTCCTAAATTTTAATTCATAACATTATATACAAGAAAACAAATAAATAACATTATATATACATATATATATATATATCAAGAATACAATTTAATAACGGTACATATTAAGAAAATAAATTAACAACAATTATAATAATATAATAATTTATAATAATGAATACTATATATTATAACACATTTGTATTGACTAATAGATGTACCATATTGCATTTTGGCATAATGGATTCACATCCCCCAAATTTAAATTTGAAAAGAGCAAGAATTTCATCTGGATGGTGAAGTGCAGAAAGAAACATTTCTGTTAATATAAACATAATTAGTTTCTAATGATTACAAATATATAAATAGTATTGTCAAATAGCATTGTTTGTTGTTTACATGATGGAAATACATGGTAAAGTATATTATATTATTCTATACTCTCTATAGAAATTATGTTTAATAAGAAATATTAAAAATATAATAAATTTACTATCTATATATAATAGAATTCTCTATTTAATATTATATTTATATATATTAATAACATTATTATATGGATAAGTATTGATACAATAATTAATCTTTATATTTCCATTTATTGTTTTATAGTGAACGATTTTTATTAAAATGATCAGTTTTTATAATAAAAAGTATATTTCTTCAGGAAACTGTAGGTAAACAATTACAAAATAAGGATATGAATATAAGGACCACGGAAGGTTAATTTATTACTATAAAAGAAAATATTTGGCTAATAAAGAGATATAATTAATGTTGTTTAATATTTGTATAATCTTCTTTTAAATGATTATTTTTTTTTAAATTATATAATAACATGAATTTTAATGAATCGAATAATGAAATCTTGTATATAAAGTAATTTAGAAAATACATTGAAAATGTGCGATTATTATAAGTTTACTAATTTGTAATGAATTATACAATCTTTATTGTTTTTTGAGTAAAATACTAAATTTAAGATATAATTATTAAAAATATGTATTATTTTTATATATTAATGTATTGGAAATATATATTATGGATGTCATAAAATTATTTTGTTATTTGTTACATATATACAACATAATATATATATAATCAAAATTATATAATTACGTTATTTATTCAACAATATATATTATTGACTATTTAAAATATTAAAACAATTAAATGATCATATTATCGATATCATTTTATAA
This sequence comes from Osedax frankpressi, assembly GCA_964035775.1. Taxonomy (NCBI): domain Eukaryota; kingdom Metazoa; phylum Annelida; class Polychaeta; order Sabellida; family Siboglinidae; genus Osedax; species Osedax frankpressi. The sequence continues at coordinate 24,318,938 of OZ038317.1, forward strand.
AAAAAATTCTATATATGCAACTATATAAATAGTATTTATTAAAAATATTTATTAATTAATTATATACATTATATTAGGTGAATATATATGTAGAGAATGATTATAATTTAGAAATATCATGTTAATACACTATTATATCATTAAGTATGATAAATACTATTTAGTAATTAAAATTATTATTATAATTTATCATTAAATTATTCAATATAATAATTAGTAAAAATAAGTTAAGTTTACATTAATTAGTAACTAAGAAAGATAATCATAATATACATTAATATCCCATATCAAATGTGTAGTATGGAATTTATATAAAATACAAAATATGAACAATAAATTATATACATATGAAAATATTAACCTAAGTTTATAAATGAATGTATGTATTATGAATTTCTAAAAATATATTATAAATTAAAAATAAATTATAATATTACAAGTATGTTGATTGGTTGAAAACAATAGCCTGATACGATTGTCCAATGGTTTACAATCATAGATTTGTAAATCATAAATTAGTAAAAATATTTAAAGAAAGTAAGTATTATCTAAGATTACCTTATTTAATCTTAGGTATTATTATTATTATTATTAATCTCGTACTTATATAATATATTAGTCAATTAATATAAACTAATATAGTATAATATAATGTATATAGTTATGGTATATGTTAAAATAAATATAAATAACCTAGGAAAATTATAAAGGTATTCCTATCATTGGACATATCATATCAACTCTATATTTTATTGGAGGTATATTTTTATGTTTATTTTGTTGGTGATTAGTAGAATAACCAGTGCTAATTATTTTAGTTGAAACAATTCAAATATACATTTTAGGACGAAATGGGTAAGTAGGTGGGTAATAAACTTGGTAAGGAAGTTGATAAATGAGTAGCCAGTTAAGGGGAATATTATATAAGCTACTGCGGTAACAACTTCCATAGATATTTAGACAATATAATGCGAATAATGAGTAGTTTTAGTTTTCTCTAACTCAGGTTTAGCAAAAATTAATCTTTTTGAAATATAGGACGAATGAAACTAAGCTAGTTCTAACTTTTTGCTGCAGTTAGCTGGTTTGCACGAAAGTATGTCATTTGTATTGTAGTATTTAGTTATCTGTCTATATATAACCGTATATATATATATATATATATATATATATATATATATAACTATTATTACTATAGGAGTTCGAAGTTGCATTTTAATGTGTGATAACTTAAACTGTTTCATGTTTGTATGCCAATACATCTGCTTGCATAAACCTCGTGAATGTATTGTTTTGTAATCATGTTTATTTGACAAAGTAATTAGTAAAATAGTTACTTAGTTATGCCTACGAACTATAATATTGTAGTTTACAGGTCTAAATAATTTGATACAAACAAACATATGGGTAATGCCACTCTATCAATGTATATATTTTTAATATCACATATATATAAATAATACTGATTATTATTATATTTAATATATTTGTAGATTGCTATGTAATAATATAACATATTATTAAAGTGTCGTTATCTTAAGATTATTGTTATCTTAAATTTAAGGATTGCCGTATGTAATTGATAATGTATTCAGATCCATAGTGGCTTTTTTGACTTAATTACATAAGAAATTATTATTTACGATTAAGTAATAATGATAATACTAATAAATGGTTACTTAAGCATGTCATAACGGACTAAATTATATTGTAAGTATATTTATTAAATTAATTTAAATTAATAATTTATTCTAAAATTAACTTTTATATTATATTATGTTTAATATAAGTATATTTGCATATGAATATATCTCCATATAACTCACATTCATACTTACACTTATCTCTACTACTAAATTGCCTTATTAGATAATATAAGAACTATTAATATATTTACTATAGAAATATGGATAATAAAATATTTTATAATAGATTTAATTTTTAAAATGTAATTATTTTTCTATGATTTGCTTTTAATTGTAAAAATTCTATTTTGAGTGTTTATAAATATATCCTTAGTGATATAAACATCATAATAATCGTATTATACATGTATAATAATTTAGATATTAATTATATAAAGAATGTTATTAATATTTCAATAGTACGTTTTAAATGCTTTTAAATAGATTTTAAATTTTTAACTTTTATATTTTATAGGTCAAATAGTAGTTTCTATTATATTTATATGATATTATATATATCATATATATTATATATATATAAATTATAATTTATTAATTTAAATGTATTAGATAATAAAATGTCCGAAAGTGAAATATCAACAGAAGTAAAAACTGGATTTTCATCTGATAGTAGTCCTATATTAAGGTTTTAAATATTAATACATCAATCAAATTAATATCAATAATAATATTATTGTTATAACATACATACATATTAGTACATGCATACATACTAATACATACATACATACTATAGTAACATTCTTTTTATATATACTATAGTTAGTATATCTAATAGTATATTTATATTGAGACCAATCAAATATTCATTTATATAAAATATTAGTTTATATATATCAAAATAAAAATTAAATTTCATTTGAAATGGTGATAGATATAAAATGTATATATAAAATGTTGTATGATAAACTGTATGTAAATGTTAATTATTATAAACATTTAATAATAACTGCAAAATACAAACTACAAAAAAGCACCTATATATTTTTTAGGTAAATATCATACAAATATAAAATGTTATCTTTATATTTATATATGAAACTGGTTGTAAATAACGAATTCAAAGTTCTAAATTAAAATCAAAAATCATAATTACGAAAAAGGTATTTGGAATATTTCACGAAATATCCTGATATAAATTATTTACACCATAATATATTTATAATAAATACGAATGCAATATAATGTATTCTTAAATAATATATTCAGTAAAATATTAAATAATATTAACTATGTATATATATATTTATATAATATGATTGTTATTTTAATAGTCTATTATATATAGTTTTGAATTTAAGACAGGAAAATGAGGCAAAGTGTAGATTTGGGTGGAGATTAGTTAAGTCAGCATTACGGGATGGTGTGTCGGTGACAAACAATGCAGATGTCAAGAGACTACAATTGACGCATGGTTTGAGAAGATCCAGAAATGTTGAATTTGTAAGACCAGTAACAGACATACAATATAATAGTACAACTCAAGTTAGTACCGCTCGAGTATAACTCAAACTAGTACAGTATAATCAGTATTAATTCATTTACAACATTCAATAACATATTTATTTTTTGTTTATTGAATCATTCATTACTTATTATATTATTCCTAACTTATTAATAGTAAGTATAATACGTTACTATACTGAGTCTTTACTTAAATACTTATTATATTATTATAATTATTATTACTTGTATGACTCATTAATTATTATACAAAATAATGCCGTACAAACCAATACTATACAAACCAATACTGTACAAACCAATACTGTACAAACCAATACTGTACAAACCAATAGTGTACAAACCAATACTGTACAAACCAATACTGTACAAACCAATACTGTACAAACCAATACTGTACAAACCAATACTGTACAAACCAATACTGTACAAACCAATACTGTACAAACCAATGCTGTACAAACCAATACTGTACAAACCAATACTGTACAAACCAATACTGTACAAACCAATACTGTACAAACCAATACTGTACAAACCAATACTGTACAAACCAATACTGTACAAACCAATACTGTACAAACCAATACTGTACAAACCAATACTGTACAAACCAATACTGTACAAACCAATACTGTACAAACCAATACTGTACAAACCAATACTGTACAAACCAATACTGTACAAACCAATACTGTACAAACCAATACTGTACAAACCAATACTGTACACACCAATACTGTACAAACCAATACTGTACAAACCTATACTGTACAAACCAATACTGTACAAACCAATACTGTACAAACCAATACTGTACAAACCAATACTGTACAAACCAATACTGTACAAACCAATACTGTACAAACCAATACTGTACAAACCAATACTGTACAAACCAATACTGTACAAACCAATACTGTACAAACCAATACTGTACAAACCAATACTGTACAAACCAATACTGTACAAACCAATACTGTACAAACCAATACTGTACAAACCAATACTGTACAAACCAATACTGTACAAACCAATACTGTACAAACCAATACTGTACAAACCAATACTGTACAAACCAATACTGTACAAACCAATACTGTACAAACCAATACTGTACAAACCAATACTGTACAAACCAATACTGTACAAACCAATACTGTACAAACCAATACTGTACAAACCAATACTGTACAAACCAATACTGTACAAACCAATACTGTACAAACCAATACTGTACAAACCAATACTGTACAAACCAATACTGTACAAACCAATAATGTACAAACCAATACTGTACAAACCAATACTGTACAAACCAATACTGTACAAACCAATACTGTACAAACCAATACTGTACAAACCAATACTGTACAAACCAATACTGTACAAACCAATACTGTACAAACCAATACTGTACAAACCAATACTGTACAAACCAATACTGTACAAACCAATACTGTACAAACCAATACTGTACAAACCAATACTGTACAAACCAATACTGTACAAACCAATACTGTACAAACCAATACTGTACAAACCAATACTGTACAAACCAATACTGTACAAACCAATACTGTACAAACCAATACTGTACAAACCAATACTGTACAAACCAATACTGTACAAACCAATACTGTACAAACCAATACTGTACAAACCAATACTGTACAAACCAATACTGTACAAACCTATACTGTACAAACCAATACTGTACAAACCAATACTGTACAAACCAATACTGTACAAACCAATACTGTACAAACCAATACTGTACAAACCAATACTGTACAAACCAATACTGTACAAACCAATACTGTACAAACCAATACTGTACAAACCAATACTGTACAAACCAATACTGTACAAACCAATACTGTACAAACCAATACTGTACAAACCAATACTGTACAAACCAATACTGTACAAACCAATACTGTACAAACCAATACTGTACAAACCAATACTGTACAAACCAATACTGTACAAACCAATACTGTACAAACCAATACTGTACAAACCAATACTGTACAAACCAATACTGTACAAACCAATACTGTACAAACCAATACTGTACAAACCAATACTGTACAAACCAATACTGTACAAACCAATACTGTACAAACCAATACTGTACAAACCAATACTGTACAAACCAATACTGTACAAATTAATACTGTCAATGTCTACATTTACTCTTAGTTTAATCAACTCCAAATCACTTGACATATAAACTTGACATATAAACTTGACATATAAACTTGACATATAAACTTGACATATAAACTTGACATATAAACTTGACATATAAACTTGACATATAAACTTGACATATAAACTTGACATATAAACTTGACATATAAACTTGACATATAAACTTGACATATAAACTTGACATATAAACTTTACATATAAACTTTACATATAAACTTTACATATAAACTTTACATATAAACTTTACATATAAACTTTACATATAAACTTTACATATAAACTTTACATATAAACTTTACATATAAACTTTACATATAAACTTTACATATAAACTTGACATATAAACTTGACATATAAACTTGACATATAAACTTGACATATAAACTTGACATATAAACTTTACATATAAACTTTACATATAAACTTTACATATAAACTTTACATATAAACTTTACATATAAACTTTACATATAAACTTTACATATAAACTTTACATATAAACTTTACATATAAACTTTACATATAAACTTTACATATAAACTTTACATATAAACTTTACATATAAACTTTACATATAAACTTTACATATAAACTTTACATATAAACTTTACATATAAACTTTACATATAAACTTTACATATAAACTTTACATATAAACTTTACATATAAACTTTACATATAAACTTTACATATAAACTTTACATATAAACTTTACATATAAACTTTACATATAAACTTTACATATAAACTTTACATATAAACTTTACATATAAACTTTACATATAAACTTTACATATAAACTTTACATATAAACTTTACATATAAACTTTACATATAAACTTTACATATAAACTTTACATATAAACTTTACATATAAACTTTACATATAAACTTTACATATAAACTTTACATATAAACTTTACATATAAACTTTACATGTAAACTTTACATATAAACTTTACATATAAACTTTACATATAAACTTTACTGATAAACTTTACATATAAACTTTACATATAAACTTTACATATAAACTTTACATATAAACCTTACATATAAACTTTACATATAAACTTTACATATAAACTTTACATATAAACTTTACTCTGAGTATCATAACGATGAAATATATGTTTTCACTGAAAGAGATCAATTTAAAATTTATCACCCATACTAAAACTTTAACAATAAATTTTATGCATGGGTATTCTATTGAGTATCATTGAAATAAACAATATAATCCTACATAACATCGTAATAAACAATATAATCATCCATAACATTGAAATAAACAATATAATCCTCCATAACATTGAAATAAACAATATAATCCTCCATAACATTGAAATAAACAATATAATCCTCCATAACATTGAAATAAACAATATAATCCTCCATAACATTGAAATAAACAATATAATCCTCCATAACATTGAAATAAACAATATAATCCTCCATACCATTGAAATAAACAATATAATCCTCCATAACAATGAAATAAACAATATAATCCTCCATAACATTGTAATAAACAATATAATCCTCCATAACATTGAAATAAACAATATAATCCTCCATAACATTGAAATAAACAATATAATCCTCCATAACATTGAAATAAACAATATAATCCTCCATAACATTGAAATAAACAATATAATCATCCATACCATTGAAATAAACAATATAATCCTCCATAACAATGAAATAAACAATATAATCCTCCATAACATTGTAATAAACAATATAATCCTCCATAACATTGAAATAAACAATATAATTCTCCATAACATTGAAATAAACAATATGATCCTCCATAACATTGAAATAAACAATATAATCCTCCATAACATTGTAATAAACAATATAATCCTCCATAACATTGAAATAAAAAATATAATCCTCTATAACATTGAAATAAACAATATAATCATCCATAACATTGAAATAAACAATATAATCCTCCATAACAATTAAATAAACAATATAATCCTCCATAACATTGAAATAAACAATATAATCCTCCATAACATTGAAATAAACAATATAATCCTCCATAACATTGAAATAAACAATATAATCCTCCATAACATTGAAATAAACAATATAATCCTCCATAACATTGAAATAAACAATATAATCCTCCATACCATTGAAATAAACAATATAATCCTCCAGAACAATGAAATAAACAATATAATCCTCCATAACATTGTAATAAACAATATACTCCTCCATAACATTGAAATAAACAATATAATCCTCCATAACATTGAAATAAACAATATAATCCTCCATACCATTGAAATAAACAATATAATCCTCCATAACAATGAAATAAACAATATAATCCTCCATAACATTGTAATAAACAATATAATCCTCCATAACATTGAAATAAACAATATAATCCTCCATAACATTGAAATAAACAATATAATCCTCCATAACATTGAAATAAACAATATAATCCTCCATAACATTGAAATAAACAATATAATCATCCATACCATTGAAATAAACAATATAATCCTCCATAACAATGAAATAAACAATATAATCCTCCATAACATTGTAATAAACAATATAATCCTCCATAACATTGAAATAAACAATATAATCCTCCATAACATTGAAATAAACAATATGATCCTCCATAACATTGAAATAAACAATATAATCCTCCATAACATTGTAATAAACAATATAATCCTCCATAACATTGAAATAAAAAATATAATCCTCTATAACATTGAAATAAACAATATAATCCTCCATAACATTGAAATAAACAATATAATCCTCCATAACAATGAAATAAACAATATAATCCTCCATAACATTGAAATAAACAATATAATCCTCCATAACATTGAAATAAACAATATAATCCTCCATAACATTGAAATAAACAATATAATCCTCCATAACATTGAAATAAACAATATAATCCTCCATAACATTGAAATAAACAATATAATCCTCCATACCATTGAAATAAACAATATAATCCTCCAGAACAATGAAATAAACAATATAATCCTCCATAACATTGTAATAAACAATATACTCCTCCATAACATTGAAATAAACAATATAATCCTCCATAACATTGAAATAAACAATATAATCTTCCATAACATTGAAATAAACAATATAATCCTCCATAACATTGAAATAAACAATATAATCCTCCATAACATTGAAATCAACAATATAATCCTCCATAACATTGAAATAAACAATATAATCCTCCATAACATTGAAATAAACAATATAATCCTCCATAACATTGAAATAAACAATATAATCCTCCATAACATTGAAATAAACAATATAATCCTCCATAACATTGAAATAAACAATATAATCCTCCATAACATTGAAATAAACAATTTAATCCTCCATAACATTGAAATAAACAATATAATCCTCCATAACATTGTAATAAACAATATAATCCTCCATAATATTGAAATAAACAATATAATCCTCCATAACATTTAAATAAACAATATAATCCTCCATAACATTTAAATAAACAATATAATCCTCCATAACATTGAAATAAACAATATAATCCTCCATAACATTGAAATAAACAATATAATCCTTCATAACATTGAAATAAACAATATAATCCTCCATAGCATTGTAATAAACAATATAATCCTCCATAACATTGAAATAAACAATATAATCTTCCATAATATTGAAATAAACAATATAATCCTCTATAAGATTGAAATAAACAATATAATCCTCCTTAACATTGAAATAAACAATATAATCCTCCATAACATTGTAATAAACAATATAATCCTCCATAACATTGAAATAAACAATATAATCCTCCATAACATTGAAATAAACAATATAATCCTCCATAATATTGAAATAAACAATATAATCCTCCATAATATTGAAATAAACAATATAATCCTCCATAACATTAAATAAACAATATAATCCTCCATAACATTGAAATAAACAATATAATCCTCCTTATCATTGAAATAAACAATATAATCCTCCATAACAATGAAATAAACAATATAATCCTCCATAACAATGAAATAAACAATATAATCCTCCATAACATTAAATAAACAATATAATCCTCCATAACATTGAAATAAACAATATAATCCTCCTTATCATTGAAATAAACAATATAATCCTCCATGACATTGAAATAAACAATATAATCCTCCATAACATTGAAATAAACAATATAATCCTCCATAACATTGAAATAAACAATATAATCCTCCATAACATAGAAATAAATAATATAATCCTTCATAACATTGAAATAAACAATATAATCCTCCATAACATTAAAATAGACAATATAATCCTCCATAACATTGAAATAAACAATATAATCCTCCATAACAATGAAATAAACAATATAATCCTCCATAACAATGAAATAAACAATATAATCCTCCATAACATTGAAATAAACAATATAATCCTCCATAACATTGAAATAAACAATATAATCCTCCATAACAATGAACTAAACAATATAATCCTCCATAACAATGAAATAAACAATATAATCCTCCATAACATTGAAATAAACAATATAATCCTCCATAACATTGAAATAAACAATATAATCCTCCATAACATTGAAATAAACAATATAATCCTCTATAACATTGAAATAAACAATATAATCCTCCATAACATTGAAATAAACAATATAATCCTCTATAACATTGAAATAAACAATATAATCCTCCATAACATTGAAATAAACAATATAATCCTCTATAACATTGAAATAAACAATATAATCCTCCATAACATTGAAATAAACAATATAATCCTCCATAACATTGAAATAAACAATATAATCCTCCATCACATTGAAATAAACAATATAATCCTCCATAACATTGAAATAAACAATATAATCTTCCTTAACATTGAAATAAACAATATACTCCTCCATAACATTGAAATAGACAATATAATCCTCCATAACATTGAAATAAACAATATAATCCTCCATAACATTGAAATAGACAATATAATCCTCCATAACATTGAAATAAACAATATAATCCTCATAACATTGAAATAAACAATATAATCCTCCTTATCATTGAAATAAACAATATAATCCTCCATAACATTGATATAAATAATATAATCCTTCTTATCATTGAAATAAACAATATACTCCTCCATAACATTGAAATAAACAATATAATCCTCCATAACAATGAAATAAGCAATATAATCCTCCATAACATTGAAATAAACAATATAATCCTTCATAACATTGAAATAAACAATATAATCCTCCATAACATTGAAATAAACAATATAATCCTCCATAACATTGAAATAAACAATATAATCCTCCTTATCATTGAAATAAACAATATAATCCTCCATAACATTAAATAAACAATATAATCCTCCATAACATTGAAATAAACAATATAATCCTCCATAACATTGAAATAAACAATATAATCCTCCATAACATTGAAATAAACAATATAATCCTCCATAACATTGAAATAAACAATATAATCCTCCATAACATTGAAATAAACAATATAATCTTCCATAACATTAAAATAAACAATATAATCCTCCTTATCATTTAATCAATATTTCCTATTATATGGTGCACTCACATTTTTATTATTTTCACGCTACAATACTCAAGATAATCTCCACACTTTACGACTTTCATCTCATCAATATTCTTCTAACCAAGTGATTAATACTCACAATCATTTCTCATTTTGTATTATCAACATATGTTAGCTCAATCATCAACTCACTCCGACAATTTCAGAAAATCAACTTCATTTTTTAATTACTTATTATATGTCCCCAATAATTATATATACTTATTATAATTACTATCTATTTAATATACTTAGTATTTACTTAAGTTATGTACTATATATATATATATATATTAATAATTATAAAACCAAATTAAAACCAAAAGTAATATTGAATTCAATATCTTCAATATTCTTCATGCTAATTAGTAAACATTCATGAAAATTATTTAACTAAAATAAATGTAATATGTTATATATTTAAATGTATACAATTGTTTTATAAATATTTTACTTCATTTGAATTCATTAAAGGAATATTACACAATTGATGGATCCTATATTCGTATATTTCGTTGCAATGCACGGAAATTACGACTTATTCAAATGACAGAACATTTTGAGAAATTAATTCAAATACCTTCAATTAATTTATTTGTTGGGTGGAGCGTTGATTCTTTCAAATTAATTGTTTGTTATTATAAACGATATAGCTGTTAAATAATTGTAAATTATAATTGTGTTAATATTTGAAATGTATTGTATAAACCCTAAAATATTGTTAGTTTGATTATTTATTTGTAGTTAATGTCAAATGATTTTGAAGTGATATCAACATCTACAAGTCAATCCAGGGTGAAATCTGCATTATTTAATAAATACTTCGATCATGTCATCATCGGTAGTAAAGGAATTATAACTGTTAGTATGTGTTATATTATTATACTAACATAATATTTTATTTGCAATATAAATTCATTTAAATTTATAAAGTATTTTTTAATAATGTAGTAGGTAAGCCAATTAATATAATGATTATTTATAAATAAGTAATACATTTATTTCAGATTTGGGTTTTCCGTTACGGGGGAAGATATATTTTACCTATGCGATCAATACAACATTCCGATTTAGAAGATAATGTATTCACGCTACTAGCTTTAGAGCCAACTCCTTGTAGGACACAGAGATTGTTTGCTGTATACGATAAGTCTGTTGTGGTCAGTATATGTTAAACAAACTAAACTCGTATCTTTATTTCCTGTTAATATTATAAATATTACAAGTTATAGCATACGTGTAGTGTTGTGTGTTAGTATATGTAATTAATATACTACATACTAGAGTAGTGTTAATATATGTACCTAATATACTACCTAAATAGAGTAGTATTAATATATGTACCTAATATACTACCTAAATGGAGAAGTGTTAGTTTATGTACCTATTATACTACCTAAATAGAGTAGTGTTATTATATGTAATTAATATACTACCTGAATAGAACAGTATTAATATATTTAACTAATATAGTACCGGAATAGAGATGTGTTAGTATATGTACCTAATATACTACCTGAATAGAGTAGTGTTATTATACGTACCTAATATACTACCTAAATAGAGTAGTGTTATTATACGTACCTAATATACTACCTAAATAGAGTAGTGTTATTATACGTACCTAATATACTACCTAAATAGAGAAGTGTTATTATATGTACCTAATATACTACCTACATAGAGTAGTGTTATTATACGTACCTAATATACTACCTAAATAGAGAAGTGTTATTATATGTACCTAATATACTACCTGAATAGAACAGTATATTTAATATATATCTAATATACTACCGGAATAAAGTAGTGTTAGTATATGTACCTAATATACTACCTGAATAGATCAGTGTTAGTATATGTACCTAATATACTACCTGGATAGAACAGTATTAGTATATGTACCTAATATAATATCGGAATAGAGAAGTATTAGTATATGTACCTAATATACTACCTGAATAGAACAGTATTAGTATATGTACCTAATATACTACCTGAATAGAATAGTATTAGTATATGTACCTAATATACTACCAGAATAGAACAGTATTAGTATATGTACCTAATATACTACCTGAATAGAGAAGTATTAGTATATGTACCTAATATACTACCTGAATAGAACAGTATTAGTATATGTACCTAATATACTACCTGAATAGAATAGTATTAGTATATGTACCTAATATACTACCAGAATAGAACAGTATTAGTATATGTACCTAATATTCTACCTGAATAGAACAGTATTAGTATATGTACCTAATATACTATCGGAATATAACAGTATTAGTATATTCGACAGCTTTCAAAAATTGAAATGTTTCTGAGTATTTTAATTAGAGACTACCTATAATTTAATATTTTTCAATATTATACTGCCTGTCAATAGAATACTGCCTGTCAATAATATACTGCCTGTCAATAGAATAGTGCATGTCAATAGAATATTGCCTGTCAATAGAATACTGCCTCTCGTGACACTGGACCGTATATGATATATAGACGTATCTATATACATTCTCTTAAACTAAAATTACTAGATGTAGTATCTCTGAACACATAACGTACTATATTAAACCATAACTACATAAGCCCATTATATTATATAATGTTTCTCCGTGCCACAATAAGCTGCAAATGAATGAAGGCAACACGATTCAGCAAAATCACCAAGACCATCGTCTTATCTCGAATATTAACCTTTGAACCTGCGATGATGGCTGTAAAATTAGCATATCCGTCTTCTTTCGAATTGTAACCTTTGAACCTGCGATAATGACCTCAAACTGAACACATAACTTGCCTTACTTATTCACCTCCGATACGACATTGGTATAATAAATCATCGCCAGGCAATTGCATGTCTAGTTATGCCTTCATTTAAATCTCACTAACATGGATGTCATTCTCTATTGGATATACTCTTAGATACACCTCAGATTTATATTATTGTTTTTATAGTAATTAATAATATGATATAGAACCCCTTAATAAAGTATATCAAACTCCATTATTTACGTGCTTCTCGTACGATCCGCTACTCGCTTATGATATATCTATCTAATTAAGTTCACTTAATTAACAATATAGCCATAGCCTTCCAACTTTTGAAAGCTATTGGATATACTAATATTTCCCTATTCCTCATTGAAATGTATTAATATTACATTATACATATACTATTATATAATACATATTTATCTCTCTAACTTTCAAACGAAATAGCATTATAATAAAACTTTTTTTGAAATTAAAACAAAATTAATATTTCTAAAAATTAATATTTATTATAAAATACCTTTTGCTAATTGAACTGAATTCAAAGATATTTTAGATTATCCTTCATTGTTATTAATTGAAATTAACTTTAACAGGTGTATGTATTTATGTAGACTTATTACATTGAATATATATAAGACTATATTCTAATTATATTAATTTCCTATTTAAATATATAATTTATTATTCTCTCCATAATTGAGTTTAGATTTTCAAATTAAATGATGGAACAATTATGTCAAGAAAAGAAAATATCCATGTCAGAGAGATTACCGCATTATTATTTTTTAATCCATTAAAATATTTAATAACTGCTTCATTTGATGGATCCAGTTAGTTGATATCTAATATCTATTGTAATTTGCATTCGTAAATATCTTATATTAAATATATTGGTTTTAGTTAAAATATGGTCTGAGAATTGGCATTTACAATTGGTTTTTGTCGGTCATTGTGCTCCCATAAGCTCGTTGTCTTTCTTTCCTTATGGACCAATGTTTATATCTGCAAGTGAAGATAAAACTATCCGTGTTTGGAATTTAGAAACGTGTGATCAAGTTGAAAGGTTTATTTCATATCTCTTTTACTCTTTAAGTTGATATATTATCTAAATAAAATAAATATTTATTGTTTTATTATTACTTAAATGAAAATAGTTTAAATAATACATTTTTATATGAACCTTTTATATGTCAATACATTTATATTCAATCTCTATATAATATATTCATATGCGTGCTTAATAATTATTATTAATGCAGTTATACTACTGAAGATAAAGTTCTAGGAATTGATTCAGCAATTAATAGGGATCATTTTTTTTCATACTCTCATTCAAGTATTGATCTGTGGAAAGTTGAAAGTATTTATAAATTACAAACTATAATTGGGTAATTTCAATTACAATTTGTTAATAATATATTCATTTTTAATTACTTTATTTGTTTAATTACTTTATGTGTACCTTATTTAAATAAAGTACAAATAAATAATATAATTTCAATAGAAATTTTTATATAATTATACCTGATATTTGTAATAATATATATTTAGATATTTTATATATATAACTATATATATATATATATATATATATATATATATATATATATATATAGTTACATATATATATATATATATATATATATATATGTATGTGTATACATAACTATATAGATATTAGTTAATATTTTAAATCTCTACTAATAAAATCATTTACTTTAAAAAAATTAGTAATAACTTTTATTATTTGTATTAGTTTATAATATTTTAATTTATTGTAATACATATAATGAAAAAAGTATTCTTATATTTATTTCATTCCAATTGATATTATTTTTAATCTTATACTATTTTCATTTTTATTATGTGGATAAATAAAAACATCATTATATTCATTAAAATATAAATTATATTCAAAATGAATAATACGTTTATATAAACTATGATAGGAAAAATGAATACATATAGAATTATTATGTATTTTATCATATTTTTTTCATTATTAATATTTAAATAAATAATATTATTTACTCAACAGACAAATAGTTTTTCGTTTAAAACCGACTGACCATAAATTGTTTCCAATTCGAGTTCTGGCCCTTGGAAGGGATTCAGCGGTTAGGCTTATTTCTCCAAACGAGGGAGATGTAATAACGACTATGTGCCTTCCTTCTAGCAGGTTTCTTTGTTATCAGTTATGTGTGTTCATTTCTTCATTTCATTACTTTATTGAACTTAAATAGATTTGGTAAGAGAAAACTAATGGATGCCACTTATGCTATAGCTGAAGGTTATATTATTTAATACATTTAATTTTCAGTTATATATCATCAATATTTTGCTTCTCTATGTATATTAATATATATATATATATATATATATATATATATATATATATATATATATATTAATAAGTATTCAAATTTAATAGATACAATGTTTACATTATATGAAACTGGTCATATAGTAAAAAGTAATACCAAAACAAATCCTTGCACAATAGTCAAAGACTATTTACCTGGTAAGTTAAAATTATTTATATCAATTTGTATTATCATTAATTATGTTCTGTATTTTTCAGGATCTATATATACATGCCTGGAAATTTATGAATATGTAATAAACGATTTATGTAATGATGCAACAACTTTATCTATCGCAACAGAAACACCAATGAATGTAGAAACAGTAAATAATAATGAAAATCCTGGTAAATTATTTTATAATTTAAAGTAATTAATGTAGATAGTTATTTTAAATTCAATTTACAGAGATTTCAAAATGTTCTACACCAATTGGGAATAGAACAATTCTGTTAGCAGGAAATGCTGATGGTCATATCAATTTATTAGACTGGAACACTTTAAATATTTTATTTTCAATCGAGGTTTTCAAAATAACTAACATTTATTTCAATTGTATTTCATTTTAATTCAAATCTACAGGCGCATAAAGAAAAAGCAGTACAGAATATTGTCTGTAATGTCGACTTAAACCAAATCATTTCCTCGGGACTAGGTTTGAAATATAAAAGAGTTACATATTAAAGTGTAATTCGAAGCCAATCATCTATAGATAATGTGATAAAGGTGTGGAGAATATTTCCCTATGCGAGAGAGGCTCTTGCCCCGCTGATGTCTTTTTATTGTGGACACCAAGCTGCTTTCCACGAAGTGCTATCTAATCATAGATTGGCGGTCGCCTTTCATCAGCCAATGAGTGCAACCTATACCATAGCCATATACAGCATGCAACATAAAGGTATGGCATACTACGCCATTAACTCCTCTTATAATTGATCGTGATTCACTCTTAATAAATCACGTATTATTAGATAGATTCGATCACTCTCCTACCGACGATCACGACGATACAATCGTAGCAATGGCTTCTTGTAAAATGATGTCAATTTTAGCTACGGCAAGTTTAGATTCAACTATTCGTATTTGGAATGAGAATAGTGATCTACTCAGGTCAATTATAATATAGATAACATAAGTTAAGTACTGTCAACAATCAAATTAGACGATACATTATAGGATATTCACAAATATTTACATTTCTGTTAAAGCATAATATTTATTGCTAGACTATTTATTACTTAATGTATTGTATTCATTTAATTAGAATTCTCAAGATCAGTGGTGTTCCGTCTAGTCTTTGCTTTTCAAGTGAAAACGGTGATTTGCTTGTATCATTATGTAATCATCTTTATAAAATTGATAGTCATAATTGTTGGTATATATATACCATTCATATTCATTTATATATGAATTTATTTTAATACACATTATTAATAAATCTGTTAATTTTTAACATATATGCCTGGCGATTATGAGAAAAATGCTATAACGAAAACGCATATACAACCAATAAAAATTGAAAGAAGTTTGGAATATAATACCAAGATACTTTTAGAATTTAACATTCTTGAAATAAAAAGAATAAAGGCTGCCAGATCAAGTTTCAAGTAAGGCATATTCTTATAGTTAATTTCTTTATAATTATCGCTTTTAATAAATAATAATTTTAATATATTACTGTGACGTTAATTTAATTAATGATATTTAATATAGTTAATATTTTCATTATGTTATATTGTATTTATATTTTAAGGTTTACTCATTTTATTGATGTTTTAACAACCGAAGAGAATAATGAAATGCTTAACGAACAGAGTATTAAAGAAAAGGTATAATTTTACATTTGTAATGCAAATATAGTATCGTTAAATATTATTAACTCATATTTCTTAGGCTTTTGCAAAATTGGAGGAAAGAAATAATGAACTGAATATGTTAAGATATATGTGTCTAGAAACAGGTAAAAAGGTTCGTATTATTCTGATATTGTAACAAATAAATCTAAATATTATATTGAATTATAATTAGCATTAAATTCTAGTGTTAAGCTTGATTTTAATATTAATACTATTTATTATTTAGGTTAAACGATTTAAACCAAAGAAAAAACCTACTAAAAAGACAAAGCGTGAAGCTTTTGAGAGATATTTAGAATTGTTTTATTCGAGAGCTGACATTACAGTTTGTTTTTAATTAACACACAACACCTGAATCATTTAATTAAACTTTATTTTCTATGATGAATTAATTATAATTTCACTTATAGTTTTCCCTTTGTGATTATATTAATATTAATATATTCTATCTATAAGATAGCCAATGATGATGATTTTGAAAAAGAAATTTTAAAACAATCACTAGATAAAGAAAATATAGATGGTTAATAAATTATATATAATAATATAGAAAACATATCAATTTATAATATTTTAATTATTATTTAATTGATATTTTATAATTATATAAATATTTATATAGGAATATAGAAAAACATATTAATTTATAATATATTAATTATCATTAATATTATTATATTATTATAACATCATTAATTATTATTAATTATCATTAATATTATATATGTATAAGAATATAGAGTAACATATTAATTTATTAATTTATATAATAGTAATATATTATTAATTATTATTAAATTCATATTATATAACTATATATCAGAAAGTAACAAATATAGAAATGAGGAAGAACCTACTGGTTTTTTCCCGTCGCAATCTTTAACATCTTCATTTTTAAAAAAATCGCAAGTTATGAATAATAAATCAGGTTTGCAATTATAAACTTGATTTTGTTATGAACATATGAACATATGACTTGTAAATTAAGTGAATAATTAGTTAGCATAATTCAATTATTTTTAATTTATTATTTAGATTCTGAAGATGACTTTGGAGAGGCTATCATATCTTCCGATGGATATATTCCTAATTCTACTTTGGTTTATTTAAAAATATCATTTAAAATATATGTTTTATATGTATAAAGCAAAGATATAAACGTATAGGTTTATATATATACTACTATCTGTTATACGATATATCTCTTTATTTGTATGGTTCTTTATATATATATATATGTATATATATGCATGTGTGTATATGTGTAGTTCCTGAGTATGTGCATGAGTGTGTGAATATATGTTGATGTGTTTTTTCACGAGTCTTTGTATGTATATGTATGAGTGGGTAAGTGCGTGCGTGCATGTGTGTATGTATGTGTTGTATGTATGTGTGTATGCGTGTATGTATGTGTGTATGCGTGTATGTATGTGTATATGCGTGTATGTTTGTAAATATATAGCATAGCTATGACAAATCCATATACTGGAGAATGGATCGTGAATAATTTTTAGAAATTAAATTTAATATACTTAATATAGTCTTATAATATGATTTTTTTAACTATGTAGGTTAAATTACTTTGGCCTAAAAATGTTTTGCAATCTACAAAAGAAAAACGAAATTACATTCCTCCAAAATTTGATGATATTCCTGATTTGGATTCTTCTGAAAATAGTTCCATTTTGGTATTTAATATAAATATATTTCTCATAATTATAGTAACAATAATTACAAATATATAATGAAACAAAAATTATAAATGAGTAGATATTAATATGTATAACAATAATTAAAAGGATTTTCAGAATAACTTTGATTTTTATGTAAGTATTATATTTAATATAATATTTTTATATATTATATTTAATCTAGATAATATTTATAATTGAAATGATAGTTATAATATATATTATGTTCTTTCATTTATTTTAATTTCTATTATATAATAACTGTTGTACTATTATTTATAATAATTTCATTATAGCATCGCTTTTTATTTTATTATATAAAAATATTTCGCAAGTGTTTTTTTATAATTATTCGTTAAACTTTACTATTATTATATTACATTAATAATATTAACAGCAGTAGCTCACAATATTATCATATATTATATTCAATTATATTTGTAAAATTTTACATGCTTATCTCTGGATTATGTAAGTATTTTAAATTTCACACATTATAATTTGCGTAAATATAAATTAAATTATGTTAAGAAAATGAAATATTCGTATACACATCAAATTACTTTAACAGAATATACAAAACAATAAACGTGATAATCGCTTAAATAATTTAAAGAGAGAAGCAACTTTAGAATCAATTTATGATGATGATAACGGTTAATATATCTGGGATACAATACATTTCACTTAACAACATTACATAATAAAATCAAATCAAATTAAATAGAAATTGAAGAACCTAAATCAGACTTCATGGCTCGTATGAACCAAGAAATGGATAGAATTATATCGCCTATATCTGTGGTTAGATACGTATGAGTATATACATTGATTGTATCCTATAAGGATGCATTAATAGTATCCTATAATAATTCACTGAATTTGTTTACTATTTATGATATTTAAACTTATAGCATTACTTTTATTCTCTCAGATTGAATCTAAACCTCCTACTCCCGAAAAGAAAAAGTCTCGTCTTCCTATCGAAAGGAAAATTAAACCAGTTAAAAAACTAGTATCATTAGCTATGACTCCAACTCCGCCAGCTTTAAAATCTCCGCCGATGAGATCTCCCAGAATTCCAAGTGGACAGAAATCTTCAAGTTAATAATGTTTTGTATTTAATATCTCATCAAAATGACATGTTATAAATATCATTTACTCTTAATAATTAGGTTTACCAAAATTAGAAGTCGACCCACCAGTTACATACAAGCAGAACAATAAAAATGATGATCTTATTTATGTTAGTTTATATTTATCATCATAATATATTTATAATATTTATAGAATTAAAAAATAGTGATTTGTATATATTTAAGATTTTATTAAATAATATTTATATATATATAGAAATGTGTTTATTTATTTTATATTCTGATATTATATATATATATATATATATATATATATATATATATATTAATATATATATATAGCAAAATATATAAATAGCAAAATAAATTAAATAAAGAAGATGATGAAATTCCTGTATTTATAACACAATTTTCTGGAGAATTTTGGTTTGATAGAAATTTCCCGGGATGCAATGAGAAGGTATTTTATTAATTATTTATTTAATAAGATAGTATTAGTGTGAAAGATATATATGCTTATATATTGAATTGTATAACATTAATGAAATGAGATTTTAATTGTATTTAATTTATTATATATTTAGCAATTATATTTAAATATATATATATATATATATATATATAGGCAGTGTTGATTATTATACGATTATTACAATATTTTTATTTGCATTATTTTCCAGTAGTTTATTTTATATCATTCATTGTATCTAATTAATAACCCCCGTACCCTGTCAATGTTAAAACCAATACGCCTGATGATTACTACCACTTAATGTTAAGGTATTACCAAAACCCTGGACGATTTCACATTTTACAAACCAGCTTCTTAACGTATTAAATAAAGGATCGTATGGAGATCGAGAAGGAGTTTGCAATGCTTTACACGAACTTCATCAGACCAAGGTGATAATAATTATATTTCTAATCATATCATTATATGTTTAAAAATATAAATCGCCGTTTAGGGTTTATTAGATTTGCATTTCGTCTGCGATACGGTCTACACTTCTATATCAAATGCCCCTCCGATGCCCGTACTAATTGGTTGGTTTATTAGTGTTTCATAAATGTCGTTATTCATTATTTATATTTATTAACTATAAAATTAAAATAAATCACAGGAGACGATTGTACGGATAGTCTTTCTAAGCAGAAATTTCTTGAATCTGCATTAAAACTTTTACATTTCTTGGGAATTAGAGATCGTAGGTTTTTTGTTCAAATGATTGTTGGTTTGATCGACGGAAATCAAACGTTAAGGTTTTAAATTAATTTCTAACTGTATGCAACAGAATATAGTCAGTTAAAAATGTATGTATATGTCATTAATATATTGTAGGGAAACAATCATAACTTTATTACGGACAGCGGGCCTGCAAGATCCTTCTAATCACTTATTAAGAGAAATTGATAGTTGGGATACTTGGTCATTTGAAGCAAGTAATAGAATACTCTCAATTAATGCAATGGTTATTGATTGGTTGAATAAGTTAGTATTAATATAAATAAATATGAGTATTATATTATATTTATATACAATTAACAAAAATCAATAGACAAAAATCAATTGTAAAGATACATTTAGAAGATAGTTCCAATGAAAAATCAAAAGGGTCAGAAATTACCATTGATTGTATATTTTTAAATATTATATATATATCATATTAAAAAATATTTATAATATTACATTAAACTTTAATCTTAAATAATATACTATAAATATTTAAAATAATAATAGAAATTATAAACTATACATATTTATATTTGTATTACTTGATTGTATACTCCTTTAGATAGCTATAATGTTTAATTAAATTCTACTTTAGGATAAGCAATCAAGGTGCATCTATTCTCAAAAGAAATATGGTTACCTACAATACATATCATATAATTTCAGTTATTTATAGAACTTCTTTTTAATATTAAACACTGAATAGATTATAATCAATAGTTCGGTAATACATTTACTTTTTATATATTATTAGGATCTTATATCAGCTGGATCAATTCGAAAATCAGGTTCCATAAAAATGAATAACCAATATTATCTTAATATTGAATATATTACTGAATATATAGAACTTTTATGTATCCCCTTTAGTTAATTTTGAAGTTGATTTAAATAGGATTTCTTATATGGATGCCATGAATCATTTTTGTGAATTAGGAGAAAGTAACAATGTTAACATTTTTAATATATTATATTTAATTCCATATTAATTTTAATAAAAAACAATCAAATTAAGAAGTATATATATTTATCATAGTGATTATTGATACCATTATATATATATATATATAAATAATGTATTTTTCCAAAATGATGATAATCAATAATTATTTATTAGATAAATGGAATCGATATGCAAGCTATGAACCAACAAATAAATGCACAACAAGAGAGTTTAAAGAAGAAAAACACTGTTCTTGTTCTGCCACATATTGACACTAAACAAAGATTAACAAGAATTGGAGAAGTATATCGCAGTAGATGTAGAGACACGTTTGAAACATTACTTCCTGGTTTGTATTAATTTTTTTAATTATATTTCTATATCTTATTTAGTTATATTATAAATGTAATAAAACCACACAGATAAAACGATACCAGCCTCTCTAAATAGAAACATGAAAGGTAACTTATATAAGTTTCCTAATATGTTAAGTCTGCCTATAAATTTTATCTCAATGAATCCATTCCCAACTGAATATGAACAAAAATTGTAAGTAATGTTTATAAACATTGAACTGTATTTGACTTGTTTTTAGACTTCGTATATATATTAAACTAATAATATATTATAAATATAATTTCAGAAAAATATTTCAAGAAAATAATCCATCTTTATTTCTTCTGCAACGATCTTCCAAAAGATTCTTTTCTCCTTGGAAATCTTATATCGATGAAAAGTGAATATGTAAAATTTATAAAGATTATTTAAATAATTATTTCCTAATTTACTATTCATTATAATTTACAAATAAATACATAATTATCATAAATTAAACTGACATATTAGGATCAATATAACTTTTATATGTTAATTAAAAGTGTTTTAAAATTGGAAGCTAGTGTATTATTGTTTACTTATTGTTTCTATAGTAGGTACTATTTAATGTGTTATATTACAAAATGTATTTTACATATATGTCAATAAATAACAATTAATATTTATACATTTTTTTAACATTAATATATTCAATCTGGTCGTGGATATTTGTATTTATTGTTATAAGTTAATTGAAATCATGACTATGTTATTAATGTCCTTTTAAAAGGTGTATATCTGGTGTATATCTCTATTCTACGATATTCTCGAGGCGCGTACTGTGATATATAGTATATTAATTAAAATTCATACACCCTATGATAGTATATGTATAGTAGGATATTTTCTATTATTTGAATAAGTATTTGAATAATATATATATATAGCTTGCATGAACTGGTTATTATTAATAATATGTCGATACAATAAAAGGATATTTGAGAAAAGATTTGTTTAAAGGATATTCTACATTATATATATATATATAGGTATATGTATACCCAATATACTATTAATTCCTTAATAATAGTACTACTCAAGGCAGTTATTAAAATTTATAATGTATACTGCAATTCATATCTGCGTGGTTCTTATAATATTTCATTAAAAAATACAATGCTATATCACATGACTTATACGTGGTGTACGATTTGTATGCGATATGTTTTGCATCGAAAGTGGTGCGATAATTGTCAGGTGCGATAAAAAACTAAACTTCCATTATGATAATATTGATTATAATTATAATTGAACACATTTCAATCCACTAACCACTACAAGTTAGACCCTATTCCTTTTATATTACATCCACTGTCCATGAATCAGATGAAATACCTGAATCAATGCGCCCAGTATCCAAATATTTAGTAACATTCACTTGGTCCCTCTAAGCTCTTCATGTATCCTCCCAAATTATAACGTTCTACGCTGTCCAATATATTAGAATCGGTAGTAAGTGTCTAACTTATGTATTTACTGACATCTTTACAAAATGCATACCTCTCTAATCGTGAGATGGCTCTAAATTGTATTATTTAGTCATAGAAATTTCTTTTGATAATATTACTACACTTGTGTTAGTTATATGATTGTTTTTTAATAAAATATTTTATTAGCAAGCCACATTTATATCAAATTAACTTCATACAAAATTCAAATGGATACGTAGATAATGTAGATTTTATTTTGTTTAACATCTTATTATAATAATGTAAATTATATATTCATTTAATTAGTAAATTAATATTTAAATTTATAAAAATTTAATTTATTTTTTATACTCGACATTATTTAAATATTTAAATTAAATTTTAAAAATATATAGTATTAAAATATGTTACATATATTACATTATATAATTATATACTATAATGTAATGCAACTTATACAAATAAAAGGCTTTACGTTTCATGTCTTGGCATATGAAAATACTGAGTGTTCAATGCGAATATACGATTTAATGAAAACTTGGAAATCTATGATCAAAAACGACACATTGTACGAAACTATGATAGCAAATATTAATAAAGAATTTAAAATAACTAACGTAAACATGGTACAAACGACAATAATGGCGCGTCAACGTAATTCACCAACTATCACAAATAAAACAGACGGTATAAATAAAAATAATCCTATTTTAAAAAACTTCTATGAAAATTTAATCAGATCTACAGATAAATATGGTTAATATATACGACTCTATTTTATATTTTAAATATATAGTAACTAGTTTCAGTAACTAGAATATTCCTGTATTTCATTATTACGTCATTCTTCATTTATCACTAAAATGTTTGCCTCGTGCTATATCTTTTTAAAGTGGTCTAGTTTTCGTATATTATTAGTATGGTTTAATTTTTTTCAATTCTATGTTGGGTTAATTTAATTTGATTTGTCGTAATTGTAATATTGTTTAGCGGTATTGTTTAGCGGTATTGTTTAGCGGTATTGTTTAGTGGTATTGTTTAGCGGTATTGTTTAGTGGTATTTTTAGTGGTATTGTTTAGCGGTATTATTTAGCGGTATTTTTAGTGATATTGTTTAGCGGTATTGTTTAGCGGTATTTTTAGTGGTATTGTTTAGCGGTATTTTTAGTGGTATTGTTTAGCGTTATTATTTAGCGGTATTTTTAGTGATATTGTTTAGCGGTATTTAAGTGGTATTGTTTAGCGGTATCGTTTAGTAATATTGTTTAGTGGTATTGTTTAGCGGTATTTTTAGTGGTATTGTTTAGCGGTATCGTTTAGTAATATTGTTTAGTGGTATTGTTTAGCGGTATTTTTAGTGGTATTGTTTAGCGGTATCATTTAGTAATATTGTTTAGTAGTATTGTTTAGCGGTATTGTTTAGCGGTATTTTGTAGCGGTATTGTTTAGCGGTATTGTTTAGCGGTATTGTTAGTGATATTGTTTAGTGATATTGTTTAGCGGTATTGTTTTCTTAATTTGGGGATAAAACTAAGTGTTTTTTAAATGCTGAGTTATTCTTAATGTGAGTTCATCTACTGTATACAGTATATATAAAAGTGATAGTTTGGCGTCATATGATTTATTTAATATTCTATTATCGTTGTTATTTATCTCCGTGAATCAGTTCATATAGAAGAAGTGTGAACTAAATAGTATGCGAAGTGCCTTGGAAATATAGACTACTTATAGCTCTTTAAATATAGTATTAATGTGAGATCCACACTAATACTATATTTCACATTAGAAGTGTTACATTGGGAGTATTGTATTGCTAGTTTCATATTGCAATATGAAACTAGCAATACAATACTCCCAATGTAACACTTCTAATGTGAAATATAGTATTAGTGTGGATCTCACATTAATACTATATTTAAAGAGCTATCCCATGGGCCTCCCAGAGAGCCTCCCATGGGAGGGTTATATTTGTTACGTCATGTTCTATGTGGAAGAGGTCAAATGTATCACTTTAACATACTTATTTAATGATTACCAAAAACACTTCTGAAACTAACACTATATGTATATATATATACCTATTTATATATATATATATATATATATATATATATATATATACATATATATTATATGTATATATATATATATATATATATATATATATATTATAGAATATCTTATATAAATAGTTATATATCACCACATTATTATACAGATGACTTTGATAATAGTAAATCACTAACACTACATCAATGGCATGCCATTGGATTGAGTATGATTTTATTTATATTTTCACTTGTTATAATCTCGGCCATAATATACGGAATTCCGAAATATAAAAAATCATGTGTTAGTTCATTATCTCTACATGAATGCGATTATTATTTCTAATTATTTAAATTAGAATATATCCTTGAGTAATAATAGAGTTGACACTGTTCTATTTCGTATATACTTGATCTTATTAGAAGGGTGGTCATAGAATTCTATTAAAATTCTATATATTATCTAATATACTAAAATTAAAAAGTCGTACATATTAATCAAAGACCCTCAAAGTGATCTGGGTATAGATAGCATCCCGTATTTGTTATCATATCAAAATATGCTTGGCATGTTATATATATATATATATATATATATGTGTGTGTGTGTGTATGTGTATGTGTGTATGTGTGTGTGTGTATGTGTGTGTGTGTGTGTTTGTGTGTGTGTATATGCGTGTGTATGTGTGTGTGTGTGTGTGGGTTCGTGCGTGCGTGCGTGCCTGTGTGTGTGTATTCATTCCTGTTTACCACAAATGGGCATTATAAAATCTACTTAAAAACAATGATCGTTCAAATAACCAAAAGAGAGTTAATAAAGTTAATACTAGTATTTACCAACAATAATATATATTACTAAATATAAGAGAAGTGTTTGTATTACAATACCTCTCAGCATTTTATAAGAGGCATTGTAAAGCACTTATTGGTCTATTCATTTAAATAAAATATTATTTCTATTATTATAGGAAAGTAAATCAATATTTAAAAGAATGGAATTTATAAATACGAACATAAATGGAGATAAATTAGAATCAAATTCCCATATCAATACTGCCGAATACAGTCATTTGTGAAAGAAATAATATAATGTAATGCATTTTATATAACACTATATTTTTAGTTTATTTATGATATTTGGGACATTTTTATAATTATGAATAGAAATGTATTTTAACATGAATACATTAATATGAAACAAAACGTTGTCAATAAATACAGTATATACTATATAGTATATACTACAGATATCTGTAACAAATAAATAAGTACAAAATGGAATTATTATTTTATTGATCTAATCTATAATACTATACCTAGAATTTATGATCTGTATAATTAATGCATTTTAATTTTAGTTAATTAATATTAAATAAATATTAAATAATAATTAATTAATATATTGATATAACTATATTATAACGTATTAGGATTAATATTTATAATTCAATTCCAAAATATATACTAAAGATATATTATTAATTGTAGAATAAATTAACAGGGTACCTGCTGATACAAATAAGTTCTCAAGGTATTATCTAAAGGATATACAATGGACCGTGTCCATTATCACCATCATTTTTAAATAATAAATTTACCATCAAAATATATTTGACATAATCTTTGTGAGAAATAATATCATTATATATCATATATCTGGTAGATATTGATCAAAAGAGTAATTGTGTATTATATATTAATATATATCCCTGTTAATAGTTGTGGATTAATATATTTTAGAGTCACGCGATAATAAATTGCATAATAATTTTTTAATATTCCATAAATAGTAAAAACTTGGAGAAATAAATTATTATATAAACATCTATAAAATACTTGTTCAAGTTCGCAGAAACCGAATGAAAAATTATATAACCCCTTTTTATAACAAGTTTATTAATAGTACCGAATACGGAGAATACCACATGCAATTTAATTGTTGTCGTAGTTCGGTAATGTATTTTGAGTATACGGTTCAGGGCCAGGTGTTAATTGTATTTTCAAAAGTTGGGATGCTCGCACGACGTGCGACGCACGTCCTATATACAAACACAAATCATTTTAAGTAAATAATTACAATGATTTTGAAATACCGCAAAATGGTTTATGGAAAATATTCTAATTTTATTAAATATATTAAAAAATAAATAAATCATTATATTCGTATTATATTTTATTCGTTTGTTATCAATATAATAACAGATTATGAAAAATAAAGTATATAAATCACATCATAAAATACATATTATTTACAGTTAGATTATTCAATAAACCATAGAATAAAATATAGAAAATAAGTTAATTAAACATCATAACTTAGATAATAACATCATCATTTACAACCTAAATATTTACGAACATGAATATTACAAATATATTTCTATGCTCATCATATTTATCAATACATGTTTAGCAACTAAGCACCAATATAAAGTAATATTATTAAATATTGTGTGGACAGGGTGTGTAATAAATTAGCAATCAAAATAAAAAAAAGATAAATTAATTGAACATCTATTTCGGAACTGCTTTCAATAGTTGAATCAATATTAAAAAGGTTTGTGTTTTACTTTTTCTAACATTAATATAAGAATTCTTATATCCATAGGAATTTATTTATTTTTCTTTTTCTTTTTTAATATCTTTGAAGAACTGGATATTCTTTCTTTTAATGTTATATCTATCTATGTAATATACATAATAAATATAATAAAATTCATATCTAGTTAATTAGTTAATTAATATAATATTTTAAATTAATGTGTTGCCTAGTGTTTTATGGAATTAACTACTTGATTAGTGAGTGGATTAGTGAGGATTGTGTGTGCAAGATGGTGTGGAGATATATACAAAATCTTACAATGTAAGTGAGATGATATTAATATCATAATAGTAAACAATGTTTTACTGGTCTTATGCCCATATGATAAATTTATAATAATTGATTTAGATAAGATAAATTATTCTATATATATTGATTAATTGAGTTTTAAAATAATCTATATTATCTATGTAAAGATTTGGAATTTCTGATTATATAATATAACAAATAGTTACCTGTAAAATATACTCATATATAGAAATTGCAAATTCTGTAATTTGTTTATTTCCATCAAATAAAGAGCAAATGCGGGAAAAATTTATCTCATCAAAATCGTGTAAATAACAAGCATTTAAATAAATTAAAACGCTATCAAATAATTTCGAGCATTTGAAATCAGGAAGACAATCTAACAAATTGATATAGGAGTGACAAAATCATCATATATTCCTCATAAATATATATTCCAAAAATTTATATATACCATCGATTGAATTTCATATATAAACCTTTAATAGCTCCTTTTTCACTTAAAGATAATAAGCAGATGAGTGAATGAGAATATTTTGCAATTGTTTGCAACTCAGAAAATGAATGTAAATAATGCGAATGACTTGGATTATGTACCTTCCTTCTTTTAAATTCATTTAATTTTAAACTTTTGAAACAATCTTTATTAATTATTAATTATTAATTGAAATATAAAATTGTATTATATTTTATTAATATTTAAGAAATTAAATTGATGTTATAATACAGTATTAATATTATAAATAAATAATTCTCTTTAATGATCACTTATTTATCATGTTAACCTTTAGATATACAATTATTGCACCTTTCCAGTAATGAATTGCATACACAGTTTTTTATTGGGCTATCAATTATAGATAATTTGATATAACTCACAATAACGGCCATTATTATAGAACAATTAATTTCTGGTTGTGACTATAGGAAGGGGCACATTGATTGTTATACAAGGGAGTATGTTGGGAGTATATATCTTCTGAATATATAAACAATTTAAAGAATCTAGTGAGATTCAGGAAAATGATATTTAATTAATATAATACATATCTTGTATTAAATGATGCTAATATTTTAACATAAATAATTCAAAATATACATTAATTAATAAATAAATAATAAATAATAATAATTAAATAAATAATAATTAAATAAACTAGTAATATTCTACTTAGACTAACTTTTTTTATCCAAATTAAAATTATTATAAAGAGAAATTGTAATTTTTTATCAACATTCATAATGGAAATTTGTAATTTTTCTAATTTTAAATATTGAAATAAAATTGTAATCCTTTCTTCATTTGATAACTTAATAATAGAGTCTATGGACTTTATGAAGATATTGTTAAAAGCATTAAAATAAAATGTATTAATTAAATATCCGTTATTGTTATTATTATTGTTAAATAAAAAACCTTATATTTATTTTGATTTGGATTTTCCAGGGTGATTTGATTTACTATACTGTTATTTCCGATTCTATCATATTCTTTAACGATACATACTGTCTACCAATAACACTATTATTATAATAATGGTAATTTAATTGATATTAGTGAATAGCAAATACCTCGTGCTGTATTATGATAGAGTAAATAACAAATCTTATGTCTTGAGATGCTTTATAACTTGATACCGAAGACATCAATTCAACTTGACACCCTAACAGCAACTATTTAGTGGATAGCAATTGATATAAATGAGAGGCAATATAATAATCAACTTAAATAATAAAGATACTAACAACTTGAGAAATATACACATTCAAGAGATGTGTTGGCAGTTCTCCTTGGCTTATAGCCCTGAGGAAAGCATCATTGATATACAATGAATGGTAGTTTCGGAGTTGATTTTGATTAGTGTTGGGCATGCACTGAGAGCTCATTTTAGGACACGCATAACTCTCTACTGCTTCACTAATCACTTTTCGAATCAAATCAGAATTTGTAAAGCAATTTTCAATTTCATTTCTTAAATTTTCATACGACCTGATATCAATAAATTGTATAAGAAAATATATATTAACATTAATTAAATATCAATAAACTGTATATAAAAATAAACTAACTTATTTGATTTAATAATCCACGATAAAACACCTAAATAGTCACGCTTATCAGAACCTATCGATACAAGTCGTTTACTACTGTCTGTGTTTATAAATTGTTGTTATGCAAACATATGAGAATAGTTTTGTAAAAAGTGAATCGATACAAACCAAGATGATGATATTTGGGAAATAAAGTTTTGCAATAAAAGTTTTCAAATTGTGATTTAAAAATTCTATCGGTTCCCTGTAAAAATATGATAAATGAATTATTTATAACCGTATAGAATAAACTAAATTCATAAAAGATTAGAAAAATGCAAAATATTCCAAATAAATTGTAGATATTACCAGGGTGTTCTGTTTTTTGACTATTCTTGTAATATAAGATTTTTTGGTTTTTACATTTATTCATATATGATAGAATATAATTGTATTGTATGTCTTGTTATATATAATAACAAATATTGTTAGAATACTCTATAAAAAGTTTTTTTGTTAAAACATAAAAATATATACCCGTTATAACTCAAAATTATCAATTCTAAACCATTATGAATTACTAATTATTGATTATTAGATGCTTTTATAATATAAGTTTAAAAATTAAATTATAATTTACAAATTTTGTATTCAAACTATTACTATATATACTTTATATTAGTATATATCATTTATACAATTCTATTAGTATATTGTCTTCATATATTAATAATAGTAATGTTATTAATTATTTAAAAAAATATAATCTCAATTGAAATCAAATTTGTAAAATATTGTTTCTCCTTTATATTTAATTATATTTCATGTATATCTTTATATTAATATATTTCATGTATATCTTTATATTAATATCTGTCATGTATATCTTTATATTAATATATTTCATGTATATCTTTATATTAATATATTTCATGTATATCTTTATATTAATATATTTCATGTATATCTTTATATTAATATATTTCATGTATATCTTTATATTAATATCTGTCATGTATATCTTTATATTAATATATTTCATGTATATCTTTATATTAATATCTGTCATGTATATCTTTATATTAATATATTTCATGTATATCTTTATATTAATATATTTCATGTATATCTTTATATTAATATCTGTCATGTATATCTTTATATTAATATATTTCATGTATATCTTTATATTAATATATTTCATGTATATCTTTATATTAATATATTTCATATATATCTTTATATTAATATATTTCATGTATATCTTTATATTTATATCTGTCATGTATATCTTTATATTAATATATTTCATGTATATCTTTATATTAATATATTTCATGTATATCTTTATATTAATATATTTCATATATATCTTTATATTAATATATTTCATGTATATCTTTATATTTATATCTGTCATGTATATCTTTATATTAATATATTTCATGTATATCTTTATATTAATATATTTCATGTATATCATTATATTAATATATTTCATGTATATCTTTATATTAATATATTTCATGTATATCTTTATATTAATATATTTCATGTATATCTTTATATTAATATATTTCATGTATATCTTTATATTAATATATTTCATGTATATCTTTATATTTATATCTGTCATGTATATCTTTATATTAATATATTTCATGTATATCTTTATATTAATATCTGTCATGTATATCTTTATATTAATATATTTCATGTATATCTTTATATTAATATATTTCATGTATATCTTTATATTAATATATTTCATGTATATCTTTATATTAATATCTGTCATGTATATCTTTATATTAATATATTTCATGTATATATTTATATTAATATATTTCATGTATATCTTAACGGTTGTTAGGTGAAAATAGTTTTGAAAAAATAAATCAAGACTTTTTTTTTTAATTTTAATTAAAAAAATTTGAGTTTTTGAATAAATAAACAAGAGTTTATAATTTATTTTTGAAATCTTATAGGCATTAATATATATTTTATGATTGAATAATGAAATCAATATTATTCTTTGTCTGAATTTTAAAGCCATTATTGTTTGTTAGGAACAATGCTCAAAAAGCGAAAACATCAACCCTGGGTAATATATAACACGATAAACCATCATATGATAATTAAGTTATATTCTTGATATTCATTATTTCAAAATATAAGAAAATTACGTTGACTTAATAAATACTATTTTAAATATAATATTAGTTTTAAGTAGTAATTTCTATGGATAAATAAGTACTGTACATCTATATACTTAAATTATATAAAAAAACCTGTAAAATACCAAATAAGGCAATTTTTTTATTTATTTCTTTATCTATGCCAATAATTTTTGCAAATTTATCATGATAAAATATTTGTCCATTTAAATAATATTGATCTAAATAATAGATTATCATTAGTACATAATATATTATATAATGTAAAGACATATTGTACAAATTTAAGATAAATTAAAATTAATTTATTAATTTATTACAAATTCAATTTGATCAAATAATAATTGATTCTTTTCATTTATTGCGTAGGTTCAGTAAATCTTAGTTGAATTTTATTCTAGAGAATGGGTGTTATGACTATGTAAGCAAAACTACCAGTTCTATTATTCTAACTAATTAATATATTATTATGTAAGTAAATATATAATTACTATTGAGATTGTAGGATTCAATTAAATTATAAAAATAAATAATTATAAAGATATGAGTTTGAGTTAGTTTGAGTTAATAACGCAAGTTCGTAGTTTTTTAGAAACATATAATATATTTCATTAACTTAAAAACTTATTAGTTTTCCATATGTAGGTAAATTTTAAGTTAATCGTAAAGTTGACCTCTATCATTGACCCCCTTTATCACATTATTTGATTACTTTATAGGGAGTCATATTAATAAAATAATTACAAGTCAAAGAAGTAATATATTAATAGTTTGTAAAATGATAATGGTATAGACTTGTATCCCTCATTATATAATACAAATTGTACAGGTATAGGTATATACAGGTTTTAGTAAAAAGAATCAATTATGCAATTGAATAATTATTTTTAAATAATAATATTTATTATTAAATTTCCATCATTCTAGATTTTATAGCATAGAATGTATAACATGGAATTTAATAAACATAAATAGTCTGGATATAAAGTTGCTTATAAGATAGCTTATTCTAAAATACTGGGAATAATTTATCGGATAAGGTGACTTTAATTATATTATTTACACATTATTGAGATTACTTTATTACGACGTATAATGATTTTAAATGACAATCAACGCAACAAGAAGAGTTATATTTATTTATGAAATTTAATAAATTTGGATTATTAAACGCTACTCGACATTTCAAATACAAACATTTCAATATAAAGTTGTAAATAAAACCTTTTTCGTTGTGCTGTACATTTAGATCCAAATAATCAATTATTATAAATCCTTTAGAGAGCGGGTAAATAAAAAAGTCACTATCATTACTTAAAACAGGAGCACTGTAAATTGAATATAATATAACTAAATTCAATATACTTAATATAGTATTGCTTTCTAAATATCTTAGACAATAACCCAATACTAATGGAAAAGGCTGCAATTTCCTCATCACTTTCAAAATCGCAAACTTTTACCAACTCATTTTTTTCTTGGAATAATTGGATTTCATCTAAAAAAACTTGGTTTGCAAGTATAGGTAATACGTTTCCTCTTTTGCCTATATAAGGAATGTAGAACATGCGATAATAAGTTCATAAAACGAGTTAAGAAAGAAGTGTGACCTGTTGCAGAAGAGTTTGCTCGGTTTCGTCTGTTTCTCAGTCTATTGATTTGCAAAGGAAATTTCTCTACAGTATATTAATCAACGTGTTAATGAATGTAACAATACCGAATGGATGTAGATGCATAAATCAGACGAAATATTGAGAACATTACATATCAACTATATCCATACTTATTACATTTATACGGTCAAATATGATTATAAATAAGATACTAATTAGCTAATTGAATAATAAGTTGTTATGAGTAAGGAAGCAACATACTTTATATGAAATTAATGTTATTTTCTCAGAATAAATACTAAATAGATGAAATATGCCATCGCATAATACAATTACTTACTATCATTGATATCAACAGCACCATCGAAGATAAAAATAGGTTTAATCATTGCTTTCATACACGATTGTAACAAAGTTCTTATAGCTAAAGAAAACTTGACGTAATCACCTCCTGTCCTTACTGAACAATTGTATCTGGGTTTGGATTTGGTTATTATAATAATTAATGCAAAATTAACTAATAAATAATACTATCTATAATATAATATAAGCAAATGTAAATAATTTATTATATAAACATAATAATTTATTATTATGAGAACTTTATATATTTAATATTTAATTGGTAGATTTACCTATAGATTTTAAAGTTGAGTTAATAATAAATAAAATAATATGACTATAAATATATTTATTAATTATAGACCATCATAATATTCAAATCTTTATATATGCTATAGTTATTCAGATACATATTCTCAACAATCTAATTTTAGTAATTACATATTATTATATGTCATATAGTAGATATATATATATATATATATATATATATATATATATATAAAATAAAATTTTACAATACAATTATTATAAATGTTGATGATATTTGTATCATAGGTACATCATGAACTAGTAACTTTACTTGTTACTAAAAAAGGATCAATCACTGAACCATTAGCAGTCTACGAACATCTTCCTGCATACAAACCTTCTACATATATTTAAATAAATCCATCATAAACTTTGTTATTTTTACTTTGAGCATAATAAATATATAATAAAAGTGTATAATCTTTCAAGTGCATTGGAATAATTAATTTCATTCACCTATTATTGTCCTATTATTGTACCTATTATTGTCTTTATAAATAACAGCATAATCAATTTAACAGTTAATGCAATCATTTTTATTTATACGTAATGCTAATTAATGTATTCATAAAACAATATAGCATTTTTTCAAATATATTTATATAACTTCGTATATATTTAATAAACGGTCGAAATTGCACAAAAATTGTAAATATTATTTGGTAAATATTTTATTTAGTAATAAAAGGACATGACACTTAACTTTATAGTGTCACTATCGTAAAAATGTGTACATAAGTGTTTACTATAAGTTGATACAATCATGATAAGTCAATATTTTCAATTTTAACTATATAACTTAATTTGATAACTTATAACTTATTACATATACAATAAATTATATCATTTAAATTATATTACAACTTATATTCAATAATAGTAAATACTATTAATAATATTATTAATATTACATTTTAAATAACAAATAAGATGTCTAGATCTTATCATATTTTTATTATTTAATTAACTATATAATATTTCAAATTAAAAGATATAACAAAAAATATCATATTTGCAATACAATTTTCAAATATCTGAAGAGTTATCTTATTTCTTTAATATATAATATTTTTGATTATCTTGTTAAATTGTTTACAAAAGTTGAAAATTACAATATTTTTATTCAATATTTCATTTTCGCCATCTTTTTATTTATTTAATATTAATTAAATGTATCAAATAATACATTTACAATATTTAATATTACATTTAATAAAATTAGAAGTAATATCAATATACTTTAACATAGTCTACAAATGATATATTGAATAATATTTAATTTTATGAATATATACAATACACTGTTTACACATAGATTTCACATGAAATCATTAATTTTTCAATAAATACAAAATGTTAATATCAAAAAATAGCCGTACTCATAAATTGCCTTATCTTTTATGCATGATTTTAATATGAATAACAATATATATTTAATTGATATGTAATTAGTTATTATTATATATGTGAATATCATGTGTATCATTGATGATATGAAATGCATGAATTCAACACAAAGGAAGTCGACCAGAGTCACTAAATCAGACTATATATCTTAGCTATTACTTCATAGTATAGTATATGAAACATATATAATATTTATATCACATTTAATACACATTTTTTATTTTTAATGTATATTTCACATGAATTTTCATCAAGTATGTTAGCCGAACCGATAAAAAAACATCTTATAACTATAATAAAGTGTTACAATGATATACCTATGATATAAATGTGATATATGTATTATATACTGCAATATAAAGTAATATAAAATATATTGTCGGATATGTGATCAACCGATCACATATCCGTCACTTTACAAATTTGGGTTGACTTCCATAATTGTGAAATCACTTATTTCATTTACTTAATCATAAAAATGATATTCACGTATATAAGAATAATTAATTAAATATTAATAAATAATATAAAAATATATAGTATGGAAGATCTTCCTATATAAATTATTTCATATTTATATCGTAAATAAAAATTCAGCAATTCTATTCATTGATATTTGGACGTGGCTAACTTTTATAAATGTTCAACGACTCATCGTCCATACGCATAGATTTCTATTTTTAAATAAAATCTGTGGCCATAAGTGATCCTATAAATATATTAATATATATATTTTTTAATCCCGTGTTAACTTCAATACGAAAATAAAACTAATATAATATATATTAAATCGCGCAATATTATCTAATATATAACAGATTAATATAATTTTAGTAATGTAATATTACTTACCTATAGTATAAAAAGTGACACAAATTATTCGCATCTATCAATAATGTAGTATTTTGTATTTTTATATCATCTAATACAACTTTAGAATTAGCATCCATAAAACTAGTCAAACCAGGAATACCCATATTAATAATATATTATTATTTTGAATGATTTCTTGTTAAATTAGTTTAATTTATATAATAATTTAAAAGTTATATTTAAAATTAATTTAAAATCTACATGTGCCCTATGGTATTGGTTAGATAGGCCGTGAACTTTGCTGATTTATTTACATATAATATATTTAATAATTTGTTCAATTTTCATGTCTTTGTGGTTAATTTGTGTATACATATTATAATGATATCGATCTAGCTTTTATTTGATTTAAATTTTATAGATGTTGAACTGATCTCACTATATCTTCTATTTGTTATACGCCGATATTTCCAAATATATACCATAAAGATAGTATATAAAATTATAATAGTGTAATATTACAAATAAGCATTTTCCATATATTATTTTATTTTTCAACATTGATATAATAGAAAAATAATATTGGCAAAATCCATAATTGTTTACGATATTAATATGTTACATACCAACTTATGTAACATATAAAGTTAATAACAATGTCCAAGACGCCAATCACGATGTTAGCAGATGTCGGCTAATATCCCTCAAATATATTATTATTTCATATTTACATTCGTATATATAAATATATGGAATAAAGTAAGAATAATAGTATTGACCATAATATATAAAAGTATAATAAATATCTAATAGGATGTTAGAATGATTTTTTATATTATTAAGCTTATATTATAATTCATTAATTAGAAAATAACCGTCAATAGTTTATTTTGTAATAACAATTAAATAATATATTAATATATAGTCATTTTAAAACGAACTTTAACATTATTATATTATTTTTTTGTTTTTTAACAACTTTTGCATACACATTTTACGCATTATTTAACTCCCGTATATATATTTTTTATTACTGAAGTGTAATCAATAAATACAAAAATCAATAAATAATAATAAAAAACGAACATAAAATTAATGTACAGTGTACATTGTACACATTATTTTCATGGTGAATCTAATATGATAATTAATAATTCATAAACATACGTCTGATATTGGTGAATCTATGAATAATAATTTAGTAAATCTACGTACACGGTTACTAAAAAACAAGCCAAGATAACTCTGGAAAAATCGATATTGGCCCAAAATAACTGTTAACACTGACAAAACTTTAGATATTTATTTCGTAATATATTTAATAATTTCTATATACATATATGCACATTGTGCATATATGCATTGCACAATGATAATAGTATTATTACAAGAAATAAATCCATTACATTTCAATATTAATTTTAAATGAATTTGAAGAAACATAAAAATGTTTTAACATATAAAGTATTCTATAGATCGTAGTATGCATATTAAAATTGTATTATGGCATGTTAATTTAAGAACATCTAATAATCTCCTTCATTCACGACAAGAACAACACATTAATCTACATTACTGGTACAATATAGGAAGAATGTTTTTAATAAATACAATAAATGATATCTTTAAAAAAAAGAAATGAGTTATATTTACCGCGTAAACTTCAAATTCAATGTAGATCTATATTGTCTTTTAAAATAACATTATTTTTTAATATGGGATAACCAAGTACATCCCTAATTTAAAAATATGAAAATATGCTAACAAAAAAACTCAAAATAATATTATGAAAAAGTTATTCGTTTGTCTCGTCTCTAACTTAAATAGTTTTATTTTAAAGTATTACTTTTTATGTTACTTAGTCTACTTAAGTAAAGTGACAATCAATTGATTGTTAACATTTTTCTATAATTATGTTATTATATTATTATTATCCCAATGGTTATATCTAATACAATATTAGTTAATATCTAGTAAATAACCTACTTTATATATTTATTACTATACATAAATATATTCAATATAATCAATACTATAACAATGCTACTAATCTAGTTTACCTTTTTGAGATTAGAAAATTACTACCGAATAAAACAATATATTTACCTAACTACGATTATATTTTCTTTCTATCCTCAATGTTGTGCTGTTTATAATATACAAATAATATATATATAAAAGTTATCTATATAAAAACTATTTTAATTTCCCTTTAGATATCATATACTATAGATATATCTATTGTTTAACAAATATCAAGTTATATTTAAGAGAGTATTAGAACAGAAATAATCATTCATTTTCAATTAAGAAATAAGATAGTATAATATAATAATAATAAATAAAATATAATATCATCAATAATTGTACTCAATAATGCTAGAGTCAAATTAATATCATTTCGAATTAGTCAAACAATAACCAGAACATAATAATCAATTATATACAAGTAAATTAAAAGAAAATTCATTTGAGTAAAAACCTATTATTAACCATTTATATTACATTTTGTTTTCAGGATAGATTATTTTTTTTAATCTAAAAATTCTAATGCATGATCCAATGGTTTATATATTGTAATAAAATGATTAACTGCTTAAAAAACATATTTTTTAATAAACATATTAAATAAACCTTTTGTTTTACAAATTGATTTTTTTTAAATCGTCAGATTTTTTATTAAAATTATATTTTAGAATAAAAATAATTCATTATGAAATTTTATAAAATGAAAAAACCTACAATACGGCTATATACCTATATGTATACATACATATATATGGTGTTAGCATGTTCCACGCCATTTATTAATAGTATATATTTACATACATATTTAATACAGTAATTTATTATTTAATAAAGTAAAAATATTAATAAGATTAATTAACGTATTACAATATCTATTAAATCGTAGTCATTTTTAAATAATACAAAATCAGGATAATACTTGATATTATAAATATATCAACAGCGTCTGTTTTGATGATTCCTAATTATCACTGCAATCATATATAATATATATGCCTATGTATATGGCATATGTATATACATATGGCATCCGGAAAGAAGATATTTTGTAGAGTTTATGCGTTAAATTAATTTATACTGTGATCAATTCATAAATCATGGTAATTTTGTTGTATTTAAATTTATAAGTTTTAAATTGACATCCTACTTACAAGATATCAGGTAGAATAATAAATAAGGTATTAGTAGTAATTGTAGTAATGAGAGAGTAGTAATTGCTACTTATCCAAGAAGCGTTGCTATAAATAATACTCACATGACTCTTAAGATGTGCTACTATTGAAATGGAATCAGGAATTACAATAAATTGTTTTTGAACATTGATTTTTCATTATGTTCTCATTTTCAATGTATAATTATGTAGATTAGACTATAGTATTAATATGCACACTTTAAACGAATACTCAATAGAAATCGGTCAGGTAATATTACATATATATGTATTACAAGAACGACTAGAAATAAATCTAATTATAATATTGTTATACGTAAATCAAGCTTATCTCATAATACATTACTACGCCTGTTTATATCCATGTCATATATTTATATTTATTTTAAAATGAGAACTACATTCTCTAGTTCATAGATTAACAATTTCTCCACCTTTATAAAATTGTAAATTATATCTAGGTATATAAAATGCAAGGATTATATATCAAACAAGCACTATAGAGTGGTTGACAGCAAAATAAACAAATATACTTTGAAATATTATTTAATAAATGTTTTGAATAATTCTAATATAAAATCGCTATTCAATATTAATCTCGAGGAATTATATTATAAAAACAAATATTTATGTTTAGTTGTAACCTTAATTCATATAATTAATGTAATTAAGTAATGTATATAATATAATTAATGTAATGTATAATTATATTTTAAATAACAAACAATTAATTTTTACGCTGTGAATACTATTTATTAAAATGATGGAACTTAATTTATCTAGAGTTGATTATTTCCAGGTTATATAGTAATTAATATATCTGAATGATTAAAAAATAACAATTAACAATTTAAATATATATATTAAATATTATATAAATATTATATATATATTATATATATATTAAATATAATATATTTTGGATTTCATTATTAATCATAATAACTTATTAAAATATAACCTATTTGATAAGTTGTTATGATAATAATTACATATATTAGTTATATATAATAGTTATAATATAATACTATTAATATGTGTAATAATTACTATCTATATATATATATATATATATATATTGCTATTATATATGGATATTTTATAAACTTAGAAATAACTTATTATGTATATAACTTATCATAAATAAAATTAGTATCACATATTACATAACATAATAAAAATAATGCATATTTTAGTTTACTAAGAAAAAATAATAAAATAGTGAATATGTTATACTTTTATTCTATAGTTTATATATTGTAGCATTCTAATAA
Organism: Osedax frankpressi; assembly: GCA_964035775.1. Classification (NCBI taxonomy): domain Eukaryota; kingdom Metazoa; phylum Annelida; class Polychaeta; order Sabellida; family Siboglinidae; genus Osedax; species Osedax frankpressi. Next base: position 24,361,825 of record OZ038317.1, read on the forward strand.
TATTAATTATATAAATTATCAATATTCTAATAGAAATTTAATATTTAAAAAATATATATTTAATTTATAAATTATAATATAAATAAATAGTATAAGAATGTTCACAAATCATATTTTCATAATCATGAAAATGGAAGATGAATTAAATGACTTAGAATTACACTTAATAACAATCCAAATGTGTTTTAAGCAATATTATTGCTTTTGAAGAAGTTAATATGTAGATATGTTTGCCATACCTAGTAACCTAGTAACCCTACCAGTAACCTTACCATCTGTTTAGAATTAGGAATTCAATATATTTTAATAAAGTATTTAATTTCCTATCTTGAAGATATTAAATCATTTCTAGTGGTTTTCTTTTTTACTCTGAACTTAACAAATTCGAGATAAAGTAGAAAAAATAATATATTAATACGAATTCTCTTCACTAGATACAGCCTCTCTATCATAATTAAGTACTTCATATTGTAACTTATCTAGTAACCTCTGATAATATAATATCATTTGTAATATCATTTAGCCAAATTAATTGTAACTATTGGTGACTTAATGATGAGTTATTGATGAGTTATTGATAAGTTATTGATGAGTTATTGATGAATTATTGATGAGTTATTTATGAGTTATTGATGAGTTATTGATGAGTTATTGATGAGTTATTGATGAGTTATTGATGAGTTATTGATGAGTTATTGATGAGTTATTGATGAGTTATTGATGAGTTATTGATGAGTTATTGATGAGTTATTGATAAGTTATTGATGAGTAATTGATGAGTTATTGATGAGTTATTGATGAGTTATTGATGAGTTATTGATGAGTTATTGATGAGTTATTGATGAGTTATTGGTGAGTTATTGGTTAGTTGTTGGTGAGTTATTGATGAGTTTTGGTGAGTTATTTGTGAGTTATTGATGAGTTATTGATAAGTTATTGATGATTTATTGATGAGTTATTGATGAGTTATTGATGAGTTATTGATAAGTTATTGATAAGTTATTGATGAGTTATTGATGAGTTATTAGTGAGTTATTTGTGAGATATTTGTGAGCTATCGGTGAGTTATTGGTGAGTTATTGATGGGTTATTGATGAGTTATTGATAAGTAATTGATATAACTCTATCTTATATAAGGTATTCTATTAACTTATTTTTATTCTAGAATCATTTATAATGAATAACATAGAAAATAAAACAACTGATTTTAAATTACTGATTAATTTTGTTTACTATAATTAGTGATTAATATCGAAATCTATCTAATAACATTTGTATTGTTCTTTATATTTATATAATAGGGTATATGCCTATTTTATTATATTTAACAAATATATTTATAAACAATATATAACAAATTTAATATACAGCTTTCTAATATATAATATCTAATGTATAAATAATGTATCTAATATTATTATTGTAATTCATTGTTGATTTACAAGTTTGTAATTATCTTATACTTTTCGTTAATATGATATTAATTATTCAATTAGATTGGAACTACATCAAGAAATTGTTTTCAAGTATTACCTTCAGCAAAACCCAAACAGCAGAATAAGGTTTACATCTGATAGTTTAATCTGATAACAGATTAGTTTTTATTAAATATTAAGAAGATGGAATATATAATTCATTTTATTAATAAGTAATGTTATGATCATTTATTTTTAAGATCGCTATAGCTGATAGAAGTGGAGTATTGCAAATTGTCTCAATCAAAAAATCTGAACCTGTTGTAGCTTTCAAAACGTTACCATCTGCTCCTATCAATTCATTGGTACTCAGCGGCCCCAAAGGTGTGTACTTAACGTTGTTCCTTTATATCTATATAGTGTTTTTATTGATAATAGAATCCTGTTCCAGGAAAAGAAAATGATAGAATTTTTATTGCCACTGGAAATAAGATTTCTGCTTATACAAAAAAGGGAAAACAATTTCTAAATTTAGAAACAAATCTCTCAGAAGAAATAAAATCATTGTTTGTTGCTTATTTTAAATTCAATATTATATGACGGCTTACAAATAATCAGTTGATCATGACGTAGGCACGTCAGTGGAAATGATTTGTTTATGTGCGGAGATTATACATATAATCATTTTCGTGACTGTAAAGATAGGAATTATTATTTGAGCCCCGACCGAATTAATGATGTTTTATCATTAAGTTCCGGTAAGTGTAATAGAAAATGAATACAGTTTAATATATTAATGTTAATGTAGTCGATTGAGTAATATATTCATCTAGACAAAGATACAGATGAAGATCCTCTTATCGCACTTGCTTGTCATGATCGGGTAATACGAATAATTCAGGTAAATATGATAAGATTTTATATTTAATAAAATAAAGATACATTAATAAATAGAAATATTGTAATTTGGTTTTAATTTCATAATTAAAGAATTTAGAATACTAATATATTATATATATATAATTATTTACATAATATATATTTATATTGTATAAAGTACAATTATTTTTATTTCAAATAATTATTTAATTTATCTGTTTTTTTTAGAAATCATCTTTACTATATGAAATAAATGTTCAAGATTCGGTGAAAACACTCTGTTTAAATTCAAATAATCAAGGTAAACAAATTTAAAGTTTCATTGTGGGTATTTTACTTGTACATTCAAATATAGACCAAAAACAAATAATCTACGGAACTTTTGATGGATTCATTGCAATGCTGCAAATAGAAGATGATTCTTTTAACGAGATATGGAATATTGATAATATGGAATGTCTGAGTGGTTAGTAATGCGTGGATTCAAGTAATTATCATGTGTTTATATTCAGAAGAGGATTACCAACACCACTAACAGGAGTAAACTGCATTTGTTGTCACAACATCACCGATAACGAAAATAACGACTTGCTAATCGGTAGAGATGACGGATTAGTCAATGTTTACAGTTTGCCGTCTCAAACTCCATGCGACGAAGAACAGAACCTTATGAATTTCCAAACTTCTCCAACTCTTAAGTATTCCGTAGTTGGTACCGAGCTAACATTAATCTGAATTAAGTACATTATCCCACCCTAAATACTATATTGTAACTCAACTACATGATACATACACAAACTACATGTTAAATACACACCCAGTACACTAATACTGAAAGTAACCCCGTCCACTCCACTCAAGTCTCTCAATGAAAGCGTTACATGTATCAGAGGAGGATATTTCGGAAATGCAGACTATAATGAAATCATATGTACAACATACACAGGTAGTATCCCCTAACAGGAGTAGTGTTTACTAGTTATGGTACAGTAGAGATTGGTAAAAGTTGGCGTGTTTCTAGGAAGTACTTGATATTAGTTCGATGGATCATTGCATATAGACTCGCGCTCTATTAGGTTGGATTATAGGACTGACTACTGAAATTCGGAATAAAACCATTTCTTCTGGTAAACAAACGGATGAACATTCTGAAATCAGTAATAACAAAATTAACAATCTCAGGTTTCATCATTGTTATTTACTAAATCGATAGTTCAATTAAATGATTATAATATTTCAAATATTAAACAGCGTATGTTGTACTAATACCGTCTTTGTTATTAAATATATATATATATATATATATATATATATATATATATATATATTTATATATATATATATATATATCGATGTTAATCAGAAAACAAGTAAACGAATTAACAAATCAAGTTGGAGTAGAAAGAGAAAACTATCAAGCAAGATCAACTAAAGAAGATGCCACTAGTTCAGCTATTGTCTTTCAAACAAATGCTAGCTTCTTATTGAATGGTAAACACGCAAATTATACACTTTCAATTGAAGTGCAGACCGCAATCGACAACATTTTATTGCAGGTGAATAATTCGTTGTTACAAATCATTTTCCGTTAATAACTCTTTATTATAATTATCCTTGTGTAATTTAGAACTTTTTATTATCAGTGCGATGTTCCCGTTGATTTACTGGATGTAGAGAAAAACTCTGCAGTAGTCAGCTATAGTGAATTTAACCCTGGAGAAGGAAATTATCTCTTAGCTACTTACAGGTTAAATATAATATTCCAAATTTTACATTATATTATTTTATTTAAAGTAGTATATTTATTTATTTTCAATTTATATATTTTATATATTGATTATATTTATTTAATACATTACAGTAATAAAACATATTCCTGGGAGTGAATTGATATATACAAACATTATTAAATTTTTGATATTTATTTTATACATTACAGTAATTACAACAGTAAATACAACAACATAATAAGATTGAAGTAATAATATCGAAGTAGGCAGACAAAAAAAATCTTTGATTATCTTTAGAAATATGAATATTGATGTTCAGATTTTGTATATGAATATGTAGGTTATTCCGTAGCCTTACGGAATGAATTATTGAAAGGACCTTTTCGAACTAATTGTAACTGTACACGTGTAGTTCGATTAGTGGGACGATTTCAGATCATATCGTACGCCGTATCTACCATCATTATGATGTCATTCAATATATTTTCAATCTAATCTAGGTGTCAGGCAAATACAACGAGAATAGAATTGAAAATAAGGTCGATCGAAGGTCAATATGGAACATTGCAGGTTATTTATAAATAAAATAACATGTAAGTTTACACAGAGTCATTATATAATATTATTTTAGTGTTACGTTACACCTCGGCTATCACCAAAAACTTGCCAACTATGCACTTTTCAAATCAAAGCAATGAGTCTACATAAGAGAACTCACGATTTCGATGAAGATAGGTTTTGAAGTGCTACATTGTTATATAACTAACCAATGGCTATGTGTTTATTCGCGAGCATTTACAGACCAATGAATTCGCTGCAATTAAAAGGTCAATTTTCAATCGCCGAACTACACTCTTGGTTAATTTTCGCTTTACCAGAAATGCCAGAACGTCCGCCTCACACTACTTCCGATGAAGATATCACTTTTAATTTTATTTCTACCTTTCTGTCAACACAATTGCAATGCAAATACAGGTAAGTGCAAGTACATCTCATGATTATTCGTTATGATATTTGACTACGTATTTCTAGAAAGGGTGAGATGGTAATCAGAAGTGAGAATATATCTACTATCTCTATTCTCAAGGATGTGCTAACTAAAGAGGCAACGAAGAAGAAAAAAAAACTTGAGATATCTTTTGGTTTGCGAATTCTATTTATTTCACATAGTTTATCCTATAGGTTATTTAAACTACATTTACTTATTTGAGCTAGGAATCTTTTCTAAACATATTTTACTATTATTCTATTTTCAATTTAGATATTAATGAAGACTCTATAAGATTCACTTTACAATTACTTCATCCAAAATTGGATTATCTTTTAAAGCTAGCTAAAAATGTTGAATTGGTGGATGCATTAAAGGTCTAGTTATTATATAATTTTTTTTATTTACAAATTTAAATTTTATTAATCTGATGTTATATTTACTATTTAAAGGAATTGATGATACACGAACCGAATATGGATTGTATTTCTAAAGAATATAAAGATATATTAGACAATTCTGAAACTATTATTAATGAAAATAAGAGTCAACCTTGTCATTTGGAAAGAATATATGGTAATATATTAGTGCTTATGCTTGTTCTAATATTACTTTAAATCACCATATATAAATGATTTATAAATGATATATATGATTTATCTTTAATCTATTTTACAGGAATGTTAACTGATCTATATATCGATAAATTTAAATTTCGAGGAATTAATGTAAAATCTAAAATTCCTTCTTTAATGGCGATTTTAGCAGACTATAATCTGCAAGATTTGATTGATTTCTTCGAAACATAATTATATTGATAAATATCTATATTATATTTATATATATTGCTGTTCTATATATTGCATTTGTTTATTATAATAAATATAAGTACAATACAATACTTTTAAATTTGGTTATAAATAATTGGTAATATATCATACAAATCAATAACACTCTTTAGATATCATTTGATGGCATATAGTTAAAGTCTGGTAAAATTGATGCAACTCTTGCTCTCATTTCTTGTTTTCTGTCTTCCTTTTCTTTGATTTTAATTTTAAGATTTGGAAACTCACTTAGCGCAATAAATGTTTTCTTCAGCAATCGACTGTTTGTAAGATTATTAATCTTTAAATGTAAATAAGGTACATACATTTAATATCGTAATTTTTTAATAAATTTAAACCATTCATTGAAATGGATTGCTTTCCTTTCATAATGCCAGCGCTTAATTTTCATTTCCGTGGTATAATCGATCCAGGATTTAAAATGAATTTCCAACATGACTTTATTATAATGACAAATTGCTCTAGTCTCCTCAATAACATGATGTTCTCCGTGCTGATGAGAATTACATTATAAAAACAAACCTAATTCTATGAATATTAAAATAAATGTAATGAACTTACCCTACGCCATCTTTTAAAAAATGATTTCAAAGTATTTTTCTCCAACATCGTAGTTGATAATAAATTATAATTTTGTTTTTCCATCAGCATATTAGATCTCCATAACTTTATATGGAGTCTTTATGTAAAGCATAAATAATAGAAATTAGAGAATATAGCTAAATAATAATAATATAAATTTATATTTGCAATTTCGTTAATTTAAATTTTAAATTAATTAAAATTAACTACCAACATGAGAATGGATTGATTATGGTGTTTAATTGATATCAGCATTTTCTGGCGATTCATATCGCAATATATTTTCCATGGTAACAACCCTCGATATAAATAATTTGAACGTTTATAATGTGATTTGGCTAGTACCAGCAAACATTTATATTTTTCCATTATCTTTTCTTTATCAATAAGTTTCTAAAATTATCAAAAATTATATTCTCAGCTCACTTTATTTATTTTAGGTTATTTAAATTTATAACTTACTACTATTATATGATAGAATACTATATATACTAATTCTCCACACAAATATTAAATATTAATCTAAATAGTAGAATCAATATTATTACTATAATATAATTTATAACTTGACACCAAATAATATTTTTATTAATTAATTTTAATTATACAAAATATTTTAGATAATTTATCTGATAACTTTTTAGATAACTTATAAGACAATTATAATAATTATCTTCCTGAACCTGTTCTTCTAATATATTTCGTTCTTTGATTAATTGTATCTTATTCAATTTTTCAATTCTTCTTTTTTCTAGATGTTCTCTTTCCAATATCTCAATAGCTAACTAAAAACGAAAGCAAATAGTGTAGATCATATATGTATATGGTTTAAAAAATGCAACTTTTGCAATAGCATACAAACTAATTTATCTTGTTTCAATTTTAATTTCCTATTTTCTATTTCTTTCTTTAATTGATCGCGTTTAACTGCTCTGCTGCTCATTTCTGGAAAAATATGAATATTGAATTATGATTTATAATATAACTACATTTATAACTACATTGTAATAAATAGTGAAACCTAGTAGGAATAAGTTTCTAGATGAAGAATTCGCGAATTTTCTTGGTGTCTCTCTGAAATATTGACCATTTTAGATATACTAATCTAATAATTCATTTGAATATGTTGACTAACGATACAATATCATTGATTGATGTAATGTTATCCAGAGTAGAATTCTGCAAATAAATAATGTTATAGATTATAATAAAATGAAAAACAAAATGGTTATTTATTACTTATTGAAAAATGATTTAATATTCTATATGCTAATTCTCTATACCTTAATCTAAATAGTTTAGTTGATTTTAATATTCCTTTATTAAAACTAAATTGTGTATGAAAACAAATTCTATGTTATAAAATAAATTCAATTAGATAATTCAATTATTATATTTACCATTTCAATAACCTCATTTGATTTTATATTTTCAAGGTGATTTATAATTTCTTTTTGATTCAAAAGTTTAATTTTTTGAAGATTTATTAATTTTTCTTGTTCGCTTTAGTGAAAATAAATTGTTTAGAAATAATATATACAATTAATAAATGATTTTTAGTATAGATATAAATAGTAATATACCAATAAACATTTATAACCTATATTATTATTATTATATTTTTTTAGAATTGGAATAATATAATATAGTAAACGTCAAATTAAATATTGCCAATATTACCAAATATCTGATTAAATCCCTAGCTTTTTATATCATAATACAGGTAATTTGCACTAAAACAATATTATAATTTATTATATTCAATTATTTGATAATGAATATAAATCAGCATAAACATAATGGTCTAATATTGATGGTGTTATTAAATAATGATTATTTATATAATATATCTTAATAAACTAAAATTAAAAATAATATATTAAATCTAATAATATGTCAAAACATATATAAAATATAGTAATAACATATATGTTTTAAATCATATCTCCTTAGGTGTATACAAATAGTTCTCATGGAATTCTTGAGCTAATCTAATATAAATATTTGTGTAATAATTTTCTATGAACATTATAAAAACTCTCAATTATTCTTGCTAAATAATTTAAACAAATAATAATAATAGCAGTTAATATTATAATACTCTAATAATAGTATACTCTAATTATCTATAATTGAGAAGCTATAGTAAGATATGTATTAAGGTAAAATTAAATAAAATATATTGACAATATAAAATAACTATTTAATATAACCTAATTTTCTGTTTTGATGCATTTTGTTCTTCTCCGGGTAACTATTATTATTATATATTTATTATAAGACAAATTAAATATGAAATAAGTTATCAACATTTAAATAAAAACCTGATTATTTGAATGATCTTTTTTAAAAATGTCTGTTTTTCTGAATATCTGTTTTCAATAAAAAAAAAATAAATTTAAAGAACAATATTTATAATAATATTATAAGAGATGATATACTTTATCTGTATTTGTGTTGTTATAATATATTTCAATTTTTTCAAAATTATCATTAATTTGTAGAGGAGGTGATTTTTCTTTTAATATATTTCTTTTTCCTATTGGAAGTTTTTTCATATTGCAAGACTCAGAATTAATATTTTCATGTTTAGAAATCACATCTAGAAAATTGTTCATTTTAATTTTGGTTTCTTCTCTTTTTAATAAAATTGCATTTCTCTGTTGAGTACACGTAATAAATTCAACCCATTTTGAGATAAACTTTTTCTTTAATTTGTAAGAAAAAAATTCTTTTGCTTTTTGTTCTCGTCTGTAAATGTTGATTAAATTTTAAAATAGTAATTCTTGACAACAATTTCAATTTATATTTATATAATAAATATTTAAAGACAAACTAGAATAATTAAGGTAAAATAAGTTGTCATAGCTTTTCTATTTATTTACATACGGATTTAAATATAACCTGAATTGTAACAACAACTGATCCTTTATAAGTTCTTCTGACAATTTATACTTTTTATCCGTAACAATCTTTTTCCATGCCATCCATATTTGATTTAAAAGAAAATAATCGGATTTTGCCTTTGCTTTTAATAAAGCAATTCTTCTTTTTATAACAACTCTTAGCCAGATATGAAATGTTTCTCTCAAAATCTAATTAGAAATGTATATATTATAGTAACGCAATATAAATATTCGGTCAAATATAATATAAACTATTATTGATAACCTGTATATTCTTTTTCCTAAGAAATTTATTTAAAGCTTGTTTCTGTCTTGCTTCTTTGATATCATTGTTTTGTTTTATTTCATTTTCTCTTTTTATATTCATCTTTAAATTTACTTGAGTTATTTTTTCTTCCCCTTTTAGTTGATGTTGCAATCTCTTTATATTTTTCAAACTTCTATTTATTTTTTACACAATATTTAGTTCATTTACTATTACTATTAATTATTATCATTCGATAACTAGTTTACCGTTCCTTTTCTTTTTCTTGTTTAAATTTTTCTTCTGACATATGTTTTCTTATTTTGATCATTTCTTTTTTAATATCTTCTTCTTCCTTTAAAATTAATAATTGCTGTTCCTTCTCTTCCTGAATATATTGAAATAAAATAAAATTGATTCTTCCGATATATAAAAATATATTTAATAACTTTAAGAAAGATATCTTTAGCTCTTTTTTTTACTTCTTTTTTCTCATGCAACTCTTTAAGTTTCTTACATCTGATATTTTCTCTATTTTCTCTATTAGCTTTAACCTAATATGAAAAATTACTTCAAACTATTTATCAATTAGACCAAAACATATAAATAATAACCTGTAATCGTCTAGCATTCATTGAAACACGAGGATCCGTTGGAAAATTTGTATTACTATCCGCTACATTCTTAAGAAATCTAGAATTAATTATCCTTTTTGAAAGCATTTTATCAATAACTCCTGAAACTTCACAACTCACCTCATCTTCAACAGATTCTAAAAAAAATTATTTGGAATTTTTTTAAGTATACGAGAGTTTACAATATTATATTTTAGGTTATTACCGTGTTTGGAACGCATTGACTTAATTGATTGATTTTCTGGTTCTATATTGTAAGTTATGCCAACTGACTTAGCAATGTCTTTCATTATATCTGTAACCTGGAAAAAATTATATTACTTTCAAATAATAAAAAAGTTTTAAAAATGAATCAATTCTATTTTTATTTGTAACTTGATTTTGGGAATCTGGTACAGAGAGCATTTCATGCCACTGTTTATTTACATCAGCCGCAGTAGTTGGTGACAGTTGGGAGGTACTCATTTCATCATTAATAGAAATGTCGATTAAAGTATCGGATGTCCATTCACGTAATAAATCTCGAGCTTCATAAAAATCAATAAATTCAGAGTTCACGATGACATTAATTCAGTATTAATTATTATATTTATGATATCATAATGATGATATGCTAAAGAATATTTGAAATACTCGAAAAGATCCATAGAAACAAATATAATTGATGTAGTCATTCAATTATATTTTCTTAAGTAAATATTTTCAATAATACAAATTTCGCAAACCTTGGGTATAGTTGCCTTCGTCATTTGCATAAATTTCATTTTCATTTTTCATATGGTTATCAGCTTTTGTAGATATAGTTTGATCAATTGTACTCAACCAGTCATTAATAGATTCATTTGTTCTTATATTCTTTAGAATAGTTATATATATATATATACATATATATATATATTTTTAGAAATACTAATACTAATATGTTTATCCATTAAGTAGAATTTAATTTAAATAAAATGAGAATTACATACATGTAAATTTGATAAAAAAAATATTATAAATGAATAAATATCATTAAGAACATTGCAACGTGAATAGATTCTTGATTCCGCTACTCCAGACTGTCTATATTTAGAATGCATTGTCTGTAAAAAAGATAGTTCATTTAACAATAAATTAGATTATATATCTATACTATATATTTATCGTGTATACTTATATTTATTATCACAATATGTATAATAAGTATATATGTATTTATTATCATAATATATATAAATGAATTAATTATCACAATTGATTATAAAAACCATTGATTTTATTAATTCATTTTAATGGGTTAGAATGTAAAAATAATAATATAATATAAAATAATTTACTTAGGTAGGCATATAGTATACATACATACACACACACACATATATATATATATATATATATATATATATACTATTAGATAATATTTATATATGGAATATTTATTTATTATGTATAGAAAAGTAATAAGTTACATAATATTCCAATTAGTATACAAATGTGTAAAATAATTCAAGAGTCTACAATAATAAAAAGTTACTATAATAAAAATATTCATAATAAATAGTATAGTTAATATTGGGTAAACATTATATATTTATATTAGTATACATACAGTTATAACATTAATGAAATGGTTCATTATAATTATTGTAAATATATATTTATAAAGTAATATAATTAATGTATACCTGATCTTAAAACAATATTTGATAATATAATTAATTTAATGTAAGCAAAGTTCATTTAAATTTGTTTATATTATAATAAATTATTGAATGATATTAATTAGATTAGATGTTTAATCCACTATGAGTATTAGTTAATTTTGATTACTATATATGTATTAATTTGGGTTTAAATTAAATTAAATAAACATTTTAAATTATAATTGTACCTTAATTAATTTTTGTATATCCGAACTTAATTTGTATACTAATATGCAAAATACTTTAATTTATCAAGTAAATAATTTAATAATAGCAATATTATAATATTTAAAATACACTAAAGATTCCTAGTTTAACAAACAATATCTAAGGAGCCATTTGTAAATAAAAGAAAATATAGGAAAATAGCATTATTTTATTTGTATTTATTTAATTTCGTTAATAAAATTAAGGAAAATGCACAAATAAAATAATATATATACGTGCAGATATGTAATTAGATGCTATTAATGTATTTATTAACTTAAAATATAAATATCTAAACAAAAATAATAGAACTACTATCATTATATATTTATATGCAATGTAAATATTATAATTACGTCGTTAGTATTTATTTTATTGAATTACAATATAATATTTATATAATATAAAATGATCACTATATAAATATATTATTTATTTAACTTTAAAACTAATAATATTCGCATATTTTACTAATTGTTCATATGAAATATAGATTTAACGTAAAACTAAAACTGTACACCCCTATTGAAACCGTTAACCAATGAGATACAACTTATATCAAAATTAGTTCTTCTTATTTTTTAATATTTCTCAAAATTACATTATTATAATCATTATTCATTTCTACTTAAATAGTGTTATAAATTCTTTTTAAGATACGAGCTACGATAAATAATAAATACATTACAATTATACTAGTTTGCTTGCAACATACTATGCTCTATTTGATCAGATAGTAAAACTGCTATATTAAATAGTGCATGATTTTCTATAGAGGAATATTTAACTAAATAACTTAGGATGATATAATTTTTAAATATGTTCTAGAAGTGTGATATCACCCATAATTGAAATACATATTTGAATATTTGAATATGTATTTATTTAATATTTATAAATAATGAAATAAATAAATTATATTCATCATAAAAGCTTCATTCAGCTATAAAAGAAACAAACCAAAATAAAATAATTGAAATAGAAATAATACTATTTTTAATATAAATTTATAAATATACTTGAATACTTAGTAACATGTATTCATTGTATATTTCTCATCTAGATAAGTATTGATTTCTCTAAATGTCAAGAAAGATAAATATCAAATTATTCTTTTGCTGATCAAAAAAGTTATTCAAAAATATTATACCTTAAAAAAGTATATTTGAAATTATGTTAAAAATTGCTTGTGAAATTGATGTTTAAACTTAGAAAAATAACTGAAGTATGACAAATATGATAAGAAATAAAACTTTATATATTTAATACTATAGTTTAAGATATTCACAAATGATAAAAATTAGATATTTTATTGATCAATATATTATAAATTATTATTATAAATTAATTTTCATTACATTTTTGAATCTATAGCAAAACCTATAGTTAGATTAAAACTAAAGCTATAGTTAAACCTATATGTATAACTATAGGTTTAAGTTATGCATTATGTTTACTTTATCTAAATGTTTAGTTTAACTATAGATTTAGTTTATCCATATCTAAACTATATATATGGGTTAAGTGTACATATATCTTACGCATGCTTAGCTTAGCTATATATTTATTGTAGATATAGTTTATCTATATTTTTAGTTTAGATATAAGTTTAATTTATCTATATGTTTATTTGAGTTAAATGTGTATTTATCTGTAGATTTAGTTTATCTATTAGTTGACATTATTATATCTATACTTATATGTTTAGTTAGCTTTACTTATTGATTTAGAAAAACAATCCAAGTAATTTTATTTTGATAATTTAAGTTAAAAATTATTTTTATAATATATTGAGTACTCAATAAAATTTGTATATCACTCTGCTTGTAAAGTAGTTAAGTTGTTTGTTACCATTATATAATATGTTTATTATATCCAGCTATAAATAAAAATTTTTGTATTGCAATTCTGAAAAAAACATCATTAATTTTATAATTAATATTTAGAAATAAAAATAATTACCGAATCTCATATTTTTTTATATAATAAATAATTAATATAAATGTTTAAAATTTTACTTCTATTTATAATAAGCTTACAATGCAGCCACATTATATTCTACCAAATTACCTATATCTTCAATGTAATTCAATAATACATCTTTATATACACCCAAATATAATAATGATTATATAGTATTACTTCATATTTTTGATTCATCATGTTGTTACATGTATATTATATCATTTGTATTATAAAATTGTTGTTAAATAATGTTATTTATTGTTTTTCATCATTTATAATATATTTATTTTCACTTTACAGATGATTATCTGCTTAAATTAGATAATTGAATTCCAAAAGGATTTGCTATGTTAGATATCAAAGATAACTAATTTACAATATAATCTACAATCTAAATTAATTTACATACTGAATACCATTAAGTCTTTGATAGATTACCATAATGTAGATAATCTTATGTTTTAAATTCATTCGTAATTCATAAGTTTAAATGTACAAGTCAACATTTCACTAAAGATATAGTAGTTGTCATAGTGTCATTAAACAATAAAACTGTGAAAGTTAAATGCAATTCATATTTTAATTGTTTTCAATAGTTTTTAAATCTAATCACTTAATATTTATTGTTTTAATTACAATGCATGCTCCCAACATATGTAGAGTTTCAGATAATAAAGAGTATTTGTTCATAATTTAATTGTTCAGTGTATTGTGTTCAAATATATTATTATAATTACCTATGTTATATAAATATTTAATGTTAAAATTGATTTATTTATAAATTAAATTTTTATATTATTATAAATATATACAATAATGTGTAATTATATAATATATTTAGTATTCATTTAGAAGTTATATAGTATTGATATACATCATAATATATGACTGCTTAATATAAGTATAATCTATAGTTAAATATTTCAAATATTTTCCTCTGGGTTTATAAATAGTATATATTATTATTTCACTACTTTCTAAATCAAAATATGATATACTAAAATATTTCAACTATAAATATGTACTTGTGCATGAATTAATATTCTTATTAAAAATATAAGAAAATATACTTAATATAAGTAGTTTAGTATTGTATTAGATATATATTATAATTATATATATATGTGTGTGTATTTTGCACAAGTTGAATTCATTATTTAATCAGAACACTTGTTGTAATTGACAGGTAATTGTTCAATTGTACTGCTCTCCAATTGGTCAATTAATTAATTGCAGATTTCAAACTAGGATAAAATAACCTGTCTTTAATGTTCTATTCATTGTTGAAGTAACCTTCTTACATTATTCTTCTATACATTTATGAAAATTTACCTTTATGAATATAATTATATGTAAAATATAAAAGGTTAGATTTATGTGTTAAAATAATATTATTTATTACAAATAATTTAATTCATTATTGTTATGTATTCATTGTTATGTATTATATTCTTTTGTTATAAATCTTCATATATTCTATTTATGTATATTGTATTTTACTTTTTTGTATTGATATACATGGATGAATTCATGACATTTATTTATGTTTTATATATATTTACCTAGATAATGTATTATATATATTTATATCTTCTAATAAATATATATACATATATAT
Organism: Osedax frankpressi; assembly: GCA_964035775.1. NCBI lineage: Eukaryota > Metazoa > Annelida > Polychaeta > Sabellida > Siboglinidae > Osedax > Osedax frankpressi. The sequence continues at coordinate 24,377,527 of OZ038317.1, forward strand.
CACATAAAGTACATCCTACGGTATATATATTGTACATATAATTTTTATAATAAATAATTTGAAATAAATTAAAGATGCAGATGTAATAAATATGGAGGACAGCAAAGATTCATTTTTATCAAATCAAGATTCAGATGAAGATAGTTGTTCCATCATTTCTTTTAATAATACTTCTGGTTTAATTAACAAGGTTACTTTTCAATATTTATATTATATTATAAATAATTAGCTTAATATGATAAATATATTACAGTACAAACATTCCAATTTCTTGGACAATGATCATAGTAGGATCCAGGGAAGGCACGAAGTTGCATTATATAATGGCAAAGTTATGTTGACCCAGGATGCAACTGCATCTGGAAGGTGTTTGGGGGGTAAAAGGTCAAGAAATAACATGATACTTCCTACTTTTAAATCTCCTAATACCACTGGATTATTAAATCTGAGAAGAGGCAAGATGATATATGAAAATAGTGAACACAATTCAATTAAGAAAAGCTATAGGAGATTGATTAGTTAGTTATTATAATTCTATCAATTCAGTTCAAATGATCAAAATTGATGCATTTCCTTTTTAGTTTTGGTTTATTTTTTTATAATAAATATGGCAAACACTATAATTTAATTATAAATTAAATTATGTATTTAATATAGTTAACAATCTGATTAGTTATATATAATAAAACATATAATTCAATATAATATAATTAAATTTGTACAGATAATAGCATTCTCGACAGTAGTTTAGAAGATGAAATTCCAGTGAGTCCAGAAAGTCTAGTTGGAGATGCGACTTCCTATAACAAGAGCCATAAAACTCCGGTGTCACGTTCCCAAAACTCTAGTATCTCTTTATTACCTGCCAACGTTATAGATCAGATGGATATTGAACGAAATTGCGTAAGTTTCCATATCGACGATGCAGACAATAGAAAACAACTTAGGCAACAAAGGATTACTCATCCTAGTAAGCGTCGTAAAACAAAACAACAAAACTCCCTCGATGTGATAATTCTAGATCGTACGCACTCTAAAAATACAACCATTGTCATTAAATCTGAGGAAGATTTATCTTTAAATATAACAAGTTGTGAAAAATCGTCTGCTTTTACTCCATTCAGCAGTTCCGCAAATTCTCTCTTGAAGACTCCATTATGCAACAGCACGGAAGACTTGCCTTTATTTCCTACTACAGTTCACAGTATAGTTGATAGTAATTTTAGCGATAGTTGTGAGTTAGAAAAACAATCTGCATTTTGTGCAAAAGAACAAGATAGTAAAAATTATGCAACTAATTTTAATGTTGATGCAGAATCTGAAACTGAAGAATTCCTAACATACGACGAAGACTTCATTGCTAAAGAAAATGAATCCAAACATTATTATGACGGAACTCCCGATAATATACAAGAAAACATTCCACATGTCGCTCAGTTTACTTTGCCATCTCCAATTTATATTTCAACTCCTATACATCAGTCCTCTGCTACATATGACAATCCAAATGAGAAATTAAATAAATCACTTTCTTTAGAAAAATCAACTTCCTTGACAAATATAAACGATAGTTTAAATATATCTATTGATAATGATCTACAATTCAATAACTCAAACATTTCCTCGACATTTGATAAATTATGTGAAAATGTTGATGACCATGATAAAACTGTTACAGAAGACGGCGATTTATTAGATGTTAGTATTCAATGAAAAGTCAACTGCAAAGTTAATTGCATATTTCTATAATTGCATACATAGAAACATTTTGTGAAATCATATTTTATCAATTTTGAATTTTTTTAAATAATTATGAATTTCATAATAACTCAATACTTTACAGGTAAATAAAGATTTAGTTTCCCATGTTCAAGAAATTCTAGGTTTAAAATACTTTAATTAAACAGATAATCACTTTTATGTTAAGTAATGATTTAATAGTTTTATAATATTCTAATGAATTATATATTTGGTTTTCATTTATAGATAACTGCAGAAAAACTAATAAACATTTCAATTTAATAAATAAAGAGGAAAAACAAGAAAATAAACTTGCACTAGATCTCTCTTTAGAAAAAAAATCAATAGATGAAGTTAATGAAGTCAATGAAGTTAATGAAGTCAATAGTGTAAGAAATCATATTATTGTATCTACTTATATTTTCATAATTTATATAACTATATTAATATGCTAATAAACATCTAATAATAGAGAAGATCTACAAGAATTAAACTAAGAAATAAAAATACCAATATTTACATTGCAACATTAGAAACAAAAGAAAATCAATATTGTTAGTAATTCAAAATTATATTTTCTTTCGACTGAATTTGAACTACTTCCAATTCTCTATTCAAGGGTGTACTAAGTGTCAGAGATCATTTCCTGAAGCGTGTAAAACTCATCCTAAATATTTACAAACTGACAAACCCTTACTTTCAAGAGCTTGGGCTTCAATTCCTAAATACCTTCAAATTAATAGATTTGGTTTTTATTCTTCCTATATATAGTATAACAATCATTAATATATTTTATAACTAGTTATATATATTATTAAATATTATTTTTCCTATTTTTTAGGACTTTCTAATTCTGGATTAGAGAAAAATATAGGTACATGTTATATTAATTACATTTTGTATTCATATAATTATAATTCTCTTAATTAAAATATTAGCAACATATTAATAAATAATAATAAATAATATTCATTTATTAACAAATTCAGATGTTGGTGTATTTGCAAAGAAATCTATTTCCAGTGACACTTTATATGGTCCATTTGTGGGTATTTTAATTGATGATTTAGAAAAATTGACTAATTCTACAAATTTTCTTTTGAAGGTTGAATTTAGAAATATGATTTTCTTATTGAAATTCAAGTTTAATTAAAGTTCAATTAATGTCTAAAAAATATATTTTGAAATAATAAATACATCCGTATTAGGTTACTGTGTCGGAAAAGATATTATACATAGACAGTGCTGATGAAAGGACTTGCAACTGGATGATGTTCATTCGACCTGCAATTGATACCTCACATTTAAATATGGTTGCTTATGAAAATAAGGGTCAAATATTCTACGATGTTATTAAAGATATAAAACCAAAAGAAGAATTTAGGGTTTTCAAAAATTATCCAAATTTCTATTTAAATATCTATTATGATACTATAATATCTATATATGAACTATATTAAAAATTGATATTTTCATTAATAAGGTTTGGTATGCAGAAAATTATTTGGATAATTATAAATTCCCTAAACTACATATGTCTGAAGAAGAGAAGTTGAAAAGTTTGTTGTAGTCTTGAATTGCATTTTCAGTTATTTTCATTCTATTAATTATACTTATTTTTGATGTTCAGAAGAAAAAACTCGATTTCATATTTCAAGTGAAAGTGAACCTTGCGAAGAAATAACTGGATCCGATAGTGATTATGTCATGGCATCTGTTAGTTGATACACTCTAATGTTTAGTTATCCTGTTATATAAATATTGTAAAAATTTAATTGTATATTATGTAATTTATTTAAATTATTTTATTTAATTGTTCTTTTATACACGCAATTTATTTATTTGTTCTATATATTTCACTAATCTTTAACTATCATTTATAAGATTATGTAAATGTATTAATACTACATATATTAATAAGAATTAATGGATTAATTATTTGGATATTAATGCCAGAAAAATTAATACAAACTTGGGGATTTATAGGATATCTTCTTGGGCTTGCTTTGAAACATTATATTGATTTATATTCAATATAAATACATTTTCATACACTTTACAAAAGTTATGTCGTAAATAATAATCTATATATATAATATTAATAAAATAACAGAATGAATTTTGTAAAAGAAAGAAATCAACTAAACGGTAATCAGGAACAGCGATTAGGATTTCTATAGTTTTAGTTTTCAAGAGCTAATATTAACTAGCAACAGTTTAACCATGGCTTCAAGAGCTTATTATTAACTTTCAACAGTTATAATCTTAGCTCAGGAGAGCTAAAATCCTAACTCGCAATCGTTCAAATTGTAGACACTAAGAGCTTTTAGAATGTGAATTTCTCATGCTCGACATCAAAATAAAAACGATGACTAACTTCTAGATGTATAATATACAAATACTAACTGGATTAAAATTGAAATCAATAAATTTATAGTGGAACATGCACAATATACTAACTCTTACTCATCGTGAAACCTCTATCCTAATATGAATTATTTTATGTTCAATTTTATGAATATAGTGGTTTCATTTATTTATGTGTAAACTATTGTATTGGTGTTGATGTTTTTTTATTAGAAATATTAGGGTTTATTGTATCAGAATGTTCGATTGTGAATGTATTATTTTAATTGTATTGTTTTTCGTACGATACTGGTGATATTTAATTTTTCTTTGCGGATTTGTTTTTAAAATTAAATATTAATGAAAGTATTAAAATACTGGCCTTTCGTAGTATAAGCAAATCGAAAGTTCTGGACAAAGGGCAAGTAAATGCGCGCCAATGCTTGCCAATAAACTCAGAGCCAGTTATTTGCAAGTTTTGCAGTCTAATATTCACAAATATGGTTACTCAGATTTCATTAATAAACGAATATGCTTTGTATATGTTTTTAACGCTACGCACGTTTTTGTAGAGAATTTTGAGTCTTCACTTATTAAGTCACGACGTTATGGATATCGACAGTACAGGAAAATCTTCAACCGTCATCACGCACACTTTGATCCAACAAAGTATGTCCGCAGCAAGTTCCGGTAAGTTTCTTAGGTACTTTACTTTACAGACACCTCAATGTGTATGGGTACTATGTAAAGGTTAGTAGGGAACCACTGGATGCCTACTAGCATGCAATTGCTCCGAAGTTACATAAAGAAACATTTTAAGATGTCCGATTCGACTGATTCCGCAAAAACAAAATATCCGAATTCTATAATCTTGTAAGAAAGAATTCAATAAATCTGAGGATTTCAAGATTTATCAAATGCTTTCGAGTTTTGACAATTGCTATGATTAATAATCAACTGCAGCCAACAAATCATCATCAAGTGATGATAATCGCTGTGAGAAGAGCGATTCTGCGCAAAAGATTTTGCAAAATCATAATGAAGATCCCTTTCAAATAAAATTTCAATGTCCAGAATGTAGGTAAGTTATTGAAATGTTCGATGTAAACATTGCATTGCATCATTGAGAACTTAGATTTAAGTTATCTCAAATTATATCAAGTTTTCGAAGCCGTTAGTTGAAGATATTCTGGTTTATGAAATTAAGAAAAAAGTCGCCAATTAATTAGCTTTTTATAATTTAAAAAAATATTCAATATTTAATATCTATTTAATATATTATTTTGAATATATTAAATATATAATATTAATTATGTATTTATTATAAATAAAAGTTAAAATATTTCCATTGCAGTAAACAATTTGAGCGTAAAATGCAGTTGGTTTACCATACCAAAGATCATGCGATACAAATAAAAAAGAAATACAGAACTCGTAAATTGATAGTTCCCAAAAGAGGACGCCCTAGAAAATTGAAGGAATATACATGTGTTGATTGTGCAAAGGTAGTTTATATAAAACTAAAATACTAATTTGTCTGTAAATTATGTTGGCATTTATATTCTTAAGGTTATTATTTTTTACAGGTATTTCTCAATAAAGATAAATTTGATAGACATAACTTAAAATTTCATCCAACAATGGATCAAAAACCAGAAAAATGTGAAAAATGTGAAAAGCGATTTTCAAATAAACAAGCATTGAATTTACATTCTAGGGTTTCTATATAAACAAGCATTGAATTTACATTTTAGGGTTGTTATATAAACAAATATTGAATTTACATTCTAGGGTTTTTATATAAACAAATATTGAATTTACATTTTAGGGTTTTTATATAAACAAGCATTGAATTTATATTCTAGGGTTTCTATATAAACAAGCATTGAATTTACATTTTAGGGTTGTTATATAAACAGATATTGAATTTACATTCTAGGGTTTTTATATAAACAAGTATTGAATTTATATTCTAGGGTTTTTATATAAACAAATATTGAATTTATATTCTTGGGTATTTATATAAACAAGCATTGAATTTATATTCTAGGGTTTTTATATAAACAAGCATTGAATTTACATTCTAGGGTTTTTATATAAACAAATATTGAATTTACATTCTAGGGTTTTTATATAAACGAGCATTGAATTTACATTCTAGGGTTTTTATATAAATAAGCATTGAATTTATATTCTAGGGTTTTTATATAAACAGATATTGAATTTACATTCTAGGGTTTTTATATAAACAAATATTGAATTTACATTCTATGGTTTTTATATAAACAAGCATTGAATTTACATTCTAGGGTTTTTATATAAACAAGCATTGAATTTACATTTAAGAGTTTTTATATAAACAAGCATTGAATTTTCATTCTAGGGTTTCTATATAAACAAGCATTGAATTTACATTTTAGGGTTGTTATATAAACAATCATTGAATTTACATTCTAGAGTTTTTATATAAACAAGCATTGAATTTTCATTCTAGGTTTTCTATATAAACAAGCATTGAATTTACATTTTAGGGTTGTTATATAAACAATCATTGAATTTACATTCTAGGGTTTTTATATAAACAAATATTGAATTTACATTTTAGGGTTTTTATATAAACAAGCATTGAATTTATATTCTAGGGTTTTTATAAACAAATATTGAATTTATATTCTAGGGTATTTATATAAACAAGCATTGAATTTATATTCTAGGGTTTTTATATAAACAGATATTGAATTTACATTCTAGGGTTTTTATATAAACAAATATTTAATTTACATTCTATGGTTTTTATATAAACAAATATTGAATTTACATTCTATGGTTTTTATAAAAACAAGCATTGAATTTACATTTTAGGGTTTTTATATAAACAAGCATTGAATTTACATTCTAGGGTTTTTATATAAACAAGCATTGAATTTACATTCTAGGGTTTTTATATAAACAAATAGTGAATTTACATTCTAGGGTTTTTATATAAACAAATATTATTTCTATAATGATTTCAAATGAGATAAATGACTTAAATGTTGTCGTTATTGTTTATTTAGATACACGATGACTCGAAATATTTCACTTGTATACTTTGTCCGAAAGGCTCTGAAGGATACACTCAGTCGAGCTACTTAAAAGTAAGATTTCGTTGTAAGCCTCAGTTCTTTATATATCATCGTAGCTCATCCTAACCGTACGTATTATTTACAAACAGAAGCACGCGGATTCACATCGAACCAATGGAATGTTTTCCTGCAAAATATGCGAGATGAGTTTTGATGAGTTTTCCAAAATTAGCAATCACTTAAGAAAATCGTCTTGTAAGAGTAAAGATTGCTTATGCGATGTTTGTGGAAAGGTAAGTGTACTAGTGCTAATATTGTATATCCCAGTTGTTACATAGATTATATATTCATTACCCTCAATTACTTTAGGGATTTCCTCGAATGGATAAACTAAGAATCCACATGGTGACTCACTCTGATTTTCATGAATTTATGTGTGAGTTTTGTGCCGCCCAATTCAAAAGAAAAGATAAACTTATGGAGCATATCAAAAGAACTCATTTAATCAATACAAAGAATAATAATGACAAAATTAAAAAACCAAGAAAACCAAGAAAAAATGGTTCCAGGAAGTCTCGAGCTAATTGTAGCACTATTTCAAAAGATAATTTAGAAAACCCTGAACAGGTTTATTATTAGAGATTATCAGTTATTTATCATTTAAAATACTATAATGTACAACAATATAACATTCTCCCAGGAGAAGATTTTAGAATACCTACGTTTTATCTACAAGTGCCACGATTGTCAAAGTGGATTTAAAAGAAGGGGCATGCTAGTTAATCATATGGCAAATTTTCACCCAGAGAAAAATATTGATGAAATTCCTGAATTGCTCATGAATATTGAAATTAAGCAAACTAATTATCATTGTCAATATTGTCAAAAGGTAAAATATCATTATATTTGTTTTATTATTTCGACTTAATTAATAATGTTTTTTTTTGTAAAAACAGATATACAACTCTTCTCTAAAGAGGAAATGCCATATCGAGAAGAAACATCCTGGTCAAGAGGTACCTTGTTCCACTAAAGAGTTGGAGAAGAAGAAGAAACATTGTGCAGTCGAGGATATTATTACAACTTCTTTTAAATCCTCTTATAGTAACACGGTTGCGGTGATCTCTAAGCAAGCTCATAAGTGTTTATACTGCCATAAACAATTTGCATCTCATGTTTGTAGACATTTTCTTAATTTATTATTAATCATATTTCAAATATGTATAGTTATAAATATTATTATTTAAAAAGGTTAACATTAATTTACAATCATTTATTCAATATATGAAATGTTCCATTGCAGACGAAACTGGTTGAACATCATAAGAAGCAACATTTGGATAAACCTAAGCCAACGGATTCAAATAAGAAGGTGATCAAACCTGTGTTTGATGAAGAAGATGAGGTATTTATAATATTTAATCATTAATTAGGTTGTTCTCGATTATATATTATATTATATTTTATTTTTTTAAACCTAACTTTGTGAATAATATATAAAAATATTTAATTTTAATTCAACTGTGATTTAATAGCAATGGGAATATGACGATACTATAGAAAGTGTAATGACGCCTTCTTTGGAAAGCTCCCTTATAGATTCTCAACAATATACTACAATACAAATGGATAATACTTCTGATATCGTTCAAACAAGTCTAGAACCAATTTTGATTTACGATAAATATTCAGGAAAAGATCTGCTTGTAAAGGTGATAAAATCATTATTTAATATTGATCAAATACAGTTCAATGATATCCTATTTATGTTTTATAAACAATATTCAAAATTGATTATATTAAAATTATTGATTATATTAATAATATTAATTTAATACTAAGATTATTATTAGATTAATAACAATAATATTATTATTGTCACATTAAGGTGATCGAGAATAGTATGCTTGACACCGAAGAAAGTCAGATGATAATGACAAATCAAGTTTATATTACATATTAAATTAATTAATGATTTTTATAAAGTAACCATGTCAAAATCATTGTTCTATACAATATAATCAGTTAACTGAACTCAATTTCCTTTAGAATAATATGATGTCGTTAAGTTCAAATGGAGAAATATGTGGTTCTTCATCTCATATTCTGAGTTCTGGATATTTACACGGTGTTCAATCCGCAGATAATGAGTCCGAAATCATTGAAAACATGCAAGTGTTAACAAATGTTCCTCACTCACAGATAACTGCGGACTTTTCAACTAATGAAAATCAATATATTATGAATGTGTCGAGTACAAATTTATTAAATCAACACATGACTACATCCCAGATAATATCTAACGAACAAATCGCTTCTTCGTCTGGATTGCAAACAAATTACCAACAAATAATTTCTGCTGATTTACTACAGAATCAGCTTATACCTTCTAACCAGCTTTCTACAAATCTAATTCAAAATCAGCAAATTTCATCTTCGCATTTAATTAAACAAATTTCTTCTCCTACTTTATTACAAACACAACAAATTCCTTCGCCCACTTTATTGCAAGCTCAGCAACTTCCTTCTCCAAATACATTACATACACAACAAATGCCTTCTCCTACTTTATTACAAACACAACAATTTCATTCTCCAAATACATTACATACACAACAAATTCCTTCTCCTACTTTATTACAAACACAACAAATTCCTTCTCCTACTTTATTGCAAGCTCAGCAACTTCCTTCTCCAAATACATTACATACACAACAAATTCCTTCTCCTACTTTATTACAAACACAACAAATTCCTTCTCCTACTTTATTGCAAGCTCAGCAACTTCCTTCTCCAAATACATTACATACGCAACAAATTCCTTCTCCTACTTTATTACAAACACAACAAATTCCTTCTCCTACTTTATTGCAAGCTCAGCAACTTCCTTCTCCAAATACATTACATACACAACAAATTCCTTCTCCTACTTTATTACAAACACAACAAATTCCTTCTCCTACTTTATTGCAAGCTCAGCAACTTCCTTCTCCAAATACATTACATGCACATCAAATTGGTTCTCCCACTTTATTGCAAGCTCAGCAACTTCATTCTCCAAATACATTACATGCCCAACAAATTGGTTCTCCCACTTTATTGCAAGCTCAGCAACTTCCTTCTCCAAATACATTACATGCCCAACAAATTGGTTCTCCCACTTTATTGCAAGCTCAGCAAATTTCCTCCTCGCATATATTGAATAACCAAATCTCCAACCAAAATATTATTTCATCTCAAATTATATTAACACAAAATATGCCATTGAATTTGCAGGGTGTCGAACAATCGAATTTGACGTCATTAATGAGAGATCAGCAAATAGCTGAAAACCAACAACATATTGTTAATAATGTATTACTAGAAAACGCATACGAATTATGATTACCATGTGTGCTATTACTTCATTTCATCGATTTTTATTATATTACTAGTGATTTGTTTTTGATTTGTTAGATGTGTTAGAGTGTGCTTATTTTTGTAAAATGATAAAAATCTCGTATTTTATAATAAACCGTAAATAAAATTTTTGCTAAATTAACTTGTGTTTTAATTGATATTTGTGAAATAATAAATTAATTTATGTGAGTTAATAATATTTAAATTTCGTATTGCTGAGTAATATTTCAAATTCATTTAGAAATCTAGTAATATACATCATATAATTTATTGATGTTTAATTACAAAATGTTGTAAATAAAAAGGATATGAAAGTACTAACATAAAAAGGATATTAAACTGAGTGTATGATATGATAAAAATAAATATTAATTAAATGTGATGAATTGTGTTTGTAAATGAAATAGTAGCCTGTAAATATAAGTCTAGTTTTAAAGTTGCATTTATTATTAACATATTAAACCAGTACTCGATAAACTTCATTATATTATGGAATCTATTTTATTTTATATAAATTTTATACCATATTCAAGTCAAAGGTGTTCGGCATTACTAATATTTATATAATTGAAACATATAAGATTTTAATAATAATTGTATATCTCTATTGAAATCTTCTAATCGCAATCTATAGATCCTTCTTTATATCTAAGTTATCATTATCTTTGCTATTCATTTTATTAACCATAGATTTACAATTTTCCTATTTAAAATTATACATTTGTTATATTAACCAATATTAATATTCCAAGTAATCTTGTATATTATATAGATGTGAATGAGGCATTGATTTTAAATTTTATATAGGATTTATAATTGTCTAAAATAATAAAAACACTCCGCTATGTTATATGACCTCAATAAAAAATATATATTTATACATAATCTGTAGTTTACATGATATTGGTTTATTATCAAATACAAATATAAGTAGATTTACAACTTAACGTATAAATAACATCGATCTTTTGTTCACTGTGTGGAATAATGTATAATGCTATTTAATATATTAAATATATGAAGTTATAAATATTAGTGACTATAGTCCACATAATATATACATTACGTACAATATAATCAGCTTATATTAAATGGTTAACTATCTTAAGATAGTAAACCTATCATCGACCAATTTAAAAATTCTTTTAAATCTATTTCTTTATCAATTACTTAATCAATACATTGAAGTATAGCACTTTAATGGTGATTACATTAATATTAATGACATATTGAATTACATATAAATTATATATTTTAAATTAATTTTAGAGAATCTATGAACAGTGTAAACTCCTAACTGGTCACTTTTTTTAAAGTGTTAATCAAATAAAGGTTTAATTTATTCAAAATAATCATGTTCGTAAAACATATGCCATTTAATAATATGCATGAGGATATTAATTGGATAATTGTATACAACTATACAATGCGATATAAATTTCCTAAAAACTATATATATAAGATACGATGTATGTATTTTAAATATATGTAATAATTCAAATATTGTATCATGTATTAATTACCATTAATACAAATGATCTATTTATACACATTATACATTATTATATCCACATATTTTGAACATTCATCACTTTTTAATATATTTTTATCAGAGTATACCCATAATTATTTTCATTATTGCATAATTAATTATTAACATGTGATATTCAATCTACATTAAATGTAGAAACCATTATCCATTATTATATTGCTATTTTAAGCCAATAGAATCCATTTATGGAATCACGTGGTTTCAAGATTTCCCGTATATGTATTAAATATATATCGAAGCTGTATATTTTAAGTATTAGTATAACAAATATGTTTACATTATTAATTATTATTATAACAAAATACTTAGTCTAAACATTAACTCTTATAAATATTTTTAAACTGTGAATTTATATTTCTATACAGTTAGTATCCATAATATATATATATATATATATATATATTTATATATATATATATATATATATTCATTTACAAATTTATTGATTTACAAATTTAATTACATAATAGTTGAAATCATATTAAAATATATATATAAGTTATTAAACTAACCAGATTTAAATGTATAACAATGCGTTATCAATTTACCTTTATTATATGTTATTATATCGTATGCGATAATATAGTGTTTTAGATTGTATATGTTTTCTATTTTATATGCGTTCGTGTTTTATAAATAGATATTTTAATTACAACGGACAACAAATCATTTGACAACAATCAGTTGTTAATCTACTTATCATTATGTCGAATGTAAACGTAAAAATCTAATATCATCTAGATATTTATATATGTATACATCGTTACTATATAGTATTACTGGAATACAATTCCGGTCTAATACACTCGTTTAACTGAATTGAGAGAATGTCGCTGGTGAATTCACTAAACCCATCGACATTCTAGAATATTCATAATGCCTTAAAATATTTTCTCCGTTTCCTCATCAGTTGTATTCCTATTCGAGCATTAATCGCTACACTTTCGCATAATTCCTGATATATTCTTGACTTCAAATAGCGAACACTATAAGGTGACCTATAGGTGATAAGTATACTTATATCATGGTAGCAGATATATAGGAGCATTGAGATATACATCTACTGCTGGTCATTGGTGTGGATTGATTCCGTTTATATTGCAAACTAACCGGAATATTATCATTTCATTTTATGGGTTGCTTCCACTTACTAAAGACTAATCACTAAATACTAAACAATACATACTTTATATATTACACACTGCACACTACATACTATATAATAATCATTACACACTACACACTACGCACTAATCATTACACACTACACACTACACACTAATCATTACACACTACACACTTCATACTTTTTACTACACACTTCACATTATACACTACACACAACACACTGTGTAGTACACAGTGCTCACTATATACTAGACACTATATATTACACACTACTCACTACACATTATATACTACACACTACACACTGCTCACTACACACTGCACAGTGCTCATTACATACTACACACTATATACTACACACTACCAACAACACATTATACACTACACACTACACACTGCCACCACACACTACACAGTGCTCACTACACAATACACAACTCCCAACACAACTCCCAACACAACTCCCAACACAACTCCCAACACAACTCCCAACACAACTCCCAACACAACTCCCAACACAACTCCCAACACAACTCCCAGCACAACTTCTAACAGAAGTCCCAACACAACTCCAAACAGAACTCCCAACACAACTCCTAATAGGAAGACACATTTATTGATTAAATGAATTAATAAATTTAAGGGTAAACTAAGATTCCTCTACTGGATTAAAGTCCTGGTTATTTTAACATATTTTAGTCACAAATGTTTTAGTTTCAATAAACACTAAAACCATACTTTTCTTTACACCGCAGTTATGTAACTTTCGACTTAAGGCATATATTAACTGTTTATTTAATAAAAAGTGTATACGACCCTTAGCTGATTCTCATATTATTTATAATCTACAATATTCAAATATAGACTTTATATTACTTAACTACTGTTTTATGATATTATTCTTATATACCACATTAACCCTAGATTATAGACAGTCTATCACATATACGTCACTAGCTGATTTAAACGTAAGATAATATATAAATATATTATTAATATTAACTAAAATGTATCAAGACGGGTATCTCAAAAGTATAATATATAATATATAAAATATAGTAATTATAATATAAATATTTTCTATGTTAAATAAAGATATTTGTAAAATATACGCGCAAATAAAATTATTGTTGTGGTAAATTTTATATGATAGACAATTAGCTACAAACAATAATACTATTATTAATATTATTTTGTAATACCATATATCATGTGAATAATATGTCACCGGAAGTGAGCAATAAAATCGTTTCCTTTTTAATGAAAATCGGAATATGATTGATGAAATATATCTACCAACCACTATTAATATTGCACTACTTCAATATCTATTAATAGATCAAGACACGATGGAGAGTTAACTGTCACATAAATGTGTTGTAAAGGGTTGGTCAGTGGCTAGTTCCAGTTTGAATATATGTATGTTATGGTCAGTAACTGGTATGCAATTATATCTTATTAAGAAATGGATAATTTATAAATGTACAAAAACTGTATGATGATGATGATGATAATGATGGTGATGGTAATAATTGTGATGATGATGATGATGATAATAATGATAGTGATGATGATGGTGATGGTAATGTTGATAGTGATGATGATGGTGATGATGATGGTGATGGTGATAATGATGATGATGATGATGATGATGATGATGATGATTATTATGATGATGCTAATGATGGTGATAGTGATGATGATGGTGATGATGGTAATGGTAATGAGGGTGATGATGATCATGATGATGGTGATGATGATGATGATGATGATGATGATGATGCTTATGATGATGGTGATGATGATGGTGATGATTATGATGATGATGGTGATGGTGATGATGAATGTGATGATGGTAATAGTAATGAGGGTGGTGGTGATGGTGATGATGATAGTGATGGTGATGGTTATGGTGATGGTGATGATGATGATGATGATGATGGTGATGATAATGATGATGATGATGATGATGATGATGATGATTACATTGATGAATTCTTATGATAATGGAGATGGTGATGATGATGATGATGATGATGATGATGGTGATGATGATGATGATTATTATGATGATGGTAATGATGGTGATGATGCTAATGATGGTGATGGTGATGATGGTAATAATAATTAGGGTGATGGTGATAGTGATGGTGATGGTGGTGATGGTAATGGTAATGAGGGTGATGGTGATGGTGATGATGATAGTGATGGTGATGGTGATGGTGATAATGGTGATGATGATGATGATGATGATGATGGTGATGATGGTGATGATGCTAATGATGGTGATGGTGATGGTGATGGTGATGATGTTAATGGTAATGAGGGTGATGGTGATAGTGATGATGATGGTGGTGATGGTAATGAGGGTGATGGTGATGATAACATTGATTAATTATGATGATTATGGCGATGGTGATGATGATGATGATGATGGCGATGATGATGGTGATGATTATGATGATGCTAATGATGATGATTACATTGATGAATTATGATGATTATGGCGATGGTGATGATGATGATGGTGATGATGATGGTGATGATTATGATGATGATGGTGATGGTGATGATGATGGTAATGGTAATGAGGGTGATGGTGATGGTGATGATATTAGTGATGGTGATAGTGATGGTGATGATGGTGATGATGATGATGATGATGGTGATGGTGATGATGATTATGATGATTATGATTATGATGATGCTAATGATGGTGATGATGCTAATGATGGTGATGGTGATTGTGATGGTGATGGTGATGGTGATGGTGATGGTGATGGTGATAGTGATGATGATGGTGATGGTGATGGTGATGATGGTGATGATGATGATGATGATTATGATGATGGTGATGATGATGGTGATGGTGATGATTATGATGGTGATGGTGATGATGATGGTGATGATGGTAATAGTAATGAGGGTGATGGTGATGGTGATGATGATAGTGATGGTGATGGTGATGGTGATGGTGATGATGATGATGATGATGGTGATGATAATGATGATGATTATGATTATGACGATGCTAATGATGGTGATGATGCTAATGATGGTGATGGTGATGGTGATGATGATAGTGATGGTGATGGTGATGATGGTGATTATGATGATGATGATGATGATGATGATTACATTGATGAATTATTATGATTATGGCGATGGTGATGATGATGATGATGATGATGATGATGGTGATGATGATGATGATTATTATGATGATGGTAATGATGCTAATGATGGTGATGGTGATGGTGATAATGGTGATGATGATGATGATGATGATGATGGTGATGATGGTGATGATGCTAATGATGGTGATGGTGATGGTGATGGTGATGATGTTAATGGTAATGAGGGTGATGGTGATAGTGATGATGATGGTGGTGATGGTAATGAGGGTGATGGTGATGATAACATTGATTAATTATGATGATTATGGCGATGGTGATGATGATGATGATGATGGCGATGATGATGGTGATGATTATGATGATGCTAATGATGATGATTACATTGATGAATTATGATGATTATGGCGATGGTGATGATGATGATGGTGATGATGATGGTGATGATTATGATGATGATGGTGATGGTGATGATGATGGTAATGGTAATGAGGGTGATGGTGATGGTGATGATATTAGTGATGGTGATAGTGATGGTGATGATGGTGATGATGATGATGATGATGGTGATGGTGATGATGATTATGATGATTATGATTATGATGATGCTAATGATGGTGATGATGCTAATGATGGTGATGGTGATTGTGATGGTGATGGTGATGGTGATGGTGATGGTGATGGTGATAGTGATGATGATGGTGATGGTGATGGTGATGATGGTGATGATGATGATGATGATTATGATGATGGTGATGATGATGGTGATGGTGATGATTATGATGGTGATGGTGATGATGATGGTGATGATGGTAATAGTAATGAGGGTGATGGTGATGGTGATGATGATAGTGATGGTGATGGTGATGGTGATGGTGATGATGATGATGATGATGGTGATGATAATGATGATGATTATGATTATGACGATGCTAATGATGGTGATGATGCTAATGATGGTGATGGTGATGGTGATGATGATAGTGATGGTGATGGTGATGATGGTGATTATGATGATGATGATGATGATGATGATTACATTGATGAATTATTATGATTATGGCGATGGTGATGATGATGATGATGATGATGATGATGGTGATGATGATGATGATTATTATGATGATGGTAATGATGCTAATGATGGTGATGGTGATGGTGATGGTGATGATGGTAATAGTAATGAGGGTGCTGGTGATGGTGATGGTGATGGTGATGGTGATGATGATGGTAATGATGGTGATGATGCTAATGATGGTGATGGTGATGGTGATGGTGATGATGTTAATGGTAATGAGGGTGATGGTGATAGTGATGGTGATGGTGGTGATGGCAATGGTAATGAGGGTGATGATGATGATAACATTGATGAATTATGATGATTATGTCGATGGTGATGATGATGATGATGGTGATGATGATGGTGATGATGATGGTGATGATTATGATGATGCTAATGATGATGATTACATTGATGAATTATGATGATTATGGCGATGGTGATGATGATAATGATGATAGTGATGATGATAGTGATGGTGATGGTGATGATGATGATGGTGATGGTGATGATGGTAATGGTAATGAGGGTGATGGTGATGGTGATGATGATGATGATTATGATGATGCTAATGATGGTGATGATTCTAATGATGGTGATGGTGATGATAGTGATGATTATGATTATGATTACATTGCATTGAATTGAATTGAAAAGTTTATTTATACACAAAATAACAAATAGATATGTTCTCATTTGTGTTTTAAAGAGAGTAAAATAATATCATAAGTGAATTAAATGATAAAATAAAATCAGATAGAGGACTCTGACATTCGGGCAGATACATATGTGATCGGAGTAGTCATAGAACATCCGCACAAGATCAATCCAAGAGCTCATGTTAAGCATAGTAAATCATTTTTACTGCCTTCTTAAATGTTTTTATGGAATTACATCTTCGCAAATGTAGAGGAAGATTGTTCCATAAAACTGGCGCTGAAACACTGAATCTTCTTTTACCATAGGTATCAAGATTAAATTTTTGATTTGATAGTAGTAAGCTGTTACTAGATCTTAATCGGCGGGTATTTTCCTTTAGTTTAATAATATCATATAGGTAGCGCGGCTGTTTAGCGTTTAGGGCAGTATATGTTAAACATAGTATTCTATACGCTGAATAATTTCTCATTTCAAGCCATCCTAGTGATGTTAAACATTCGGTAATACTATTATGGTCTTTTCGCTTAACACCATATATCATTCTTACTATAATTCTTAATATACGATCTAAATAATTTATTTTAGATTTAGTTATACCATAATATATAAAATTACAATAGTTTAAATGCGATATAATATAAGACTGAGAGATCATTTTAAAATTATGAAATGACATTAATTTTCTTATTTTACTAAAATAATAAAATGCTTTTTTACCAGTAAATCGTAAGTGGTTATCTAAAAGCATATGTTCGTCTATAATGACACCCAGACATTTTACGGTCTTAGAAGGTTCACCAATTAAATTATAAATTAAATAAATAGGAAATTTATTTTGTGTTAAATTTTTTGAAATGTTAATCAGTTGTGTCTTGTCGATATTTAGTAGTAAATTGTTATTGATTAGCCAGTTGCGTATATTATTAGTGCAATTAATGAGAGATGAGTTATCATTGTTTTTCAGTGGTAGAATCTGGTAAATTATAATATCGTCGGCAAGTGTGTTGAATTTAATTTGGGGAAATTTAGGAATGAATAGAGATAATGGACGTAAATAAATCAAAAATAATAATGGTCTAAGTACGGAACCTTGTGGAACTCCATATTTTAGTTGGAATTCGTCTGATTGTATATCATTTATCAATGTTCGATACGTTCTATTTGTAATATAATATTTCAGTAAGTCTTATCAGCTATACCTATTTCCTCTAATCTATCTAATAAAATCTCATTAGAGATAGTATCAAATGCTGCTGACATATCTAATAACACAAGTTGAACTTTATTTCTCTCATCTATCGCATTATATATATTATCAAATATAGATACTATTGTAATTTCTGTACTATGATTTTTGCGATATGCACTTTGATTTATAGGATATAGTTTTTTCTGATAAATATTTAATGATTTGTTGACTAATGACTCTTTCGAATATTTTAGATAGAAAAGGAAGTTTGGAAATAGGACGGTAGTTTTTTAGTAATTTATTATCTAAATTACTGTTTTTTAGTAGGGGAGTAATAATGGCATATTTAAGGATGTTGGAAAAATAGAAGTATGTATAGATTGTGATATCGATTGATAACGTTCTGTGAGAGTGTTCTATTAAGTCGGTAAGTTGTTTAGGTAATGAATCGTCATGAGGGTAGGATAATTTACATATTTTAACTAGTATTGATATTTCATACGATGAAGGGGACTTAAAGTTTAGAAAGTATGATTTAGCAGTATTGTAAAGTGGTATAATGTATATTGGAATTTTATGTTTTATATCATTAATTGATTGTACTATATTTTTTATTTTATCATCAAAAAAGTTAGCGAATATATTTGGTAGTAATTCAATCGTATATGTTGGATATCTTGTTGGGATATAATTATTTGAAAGTCTGTTAATTAATGAATATATTTTTTTAGTATTTTAGTATTGAGTTTATTTTATCTTTAATAAAGCAAGTATTAGTATGATTTAATAATTGTCTATATTGTTTGCGAATTATATTAAAATTATTATAGTTAAACTGGGAATTGGTTTTATTATATATTTTTTCAAATCTTCTTAATTTTCTCTTCATAGCTTCAAGTTCATTATACCATGGAGAATGAGCATGGTATGTTATATTTAATCTTTTTATAGGAGCAAATTTGTCTAAAGTAGATGTTAGGCAATCATTTAGCAATAGCGATGAAAGTATATTACCTTCTAGTGAAGCTAATATATTATCTATGAAATCTTTAATGTTTATTTTATTAATTGATCTATATTTTATTAACTTTACTATAGGTACATTTTTCTTAATATTGATATTAAATTTAATCATATAGTGATCAGTTTTATGTTCACCCCTTGTAATTTCAGATATATAAATTTGACTGTTTATAGATGTTAAAACTATATCTATTATATGACCGTATATATGAGTTGCGAAAGTAATATGTTGTTTAAGTGAAAGGGTTTCTATTGTTTGTTTAAAAATATTTTGAGGATATTTATTTTCGTCGTAATGATAATTAAAATCACCTAATATAATTAATTTATTTAATGTTATTTGTGTTAGAATATGAGTTAGTTCACTAGTAAATAATTGTGTAGGAGTAGAGGGTGGTCTATAAACTAAGAGAATATCAAATATCGATAAATGGTTTATTTTAATTTTTAAAAATAAAGCTTGGCAATTTGTTAATATAATATGTTTATTTAAATCTACAGTCATATTATTTTTTAAAAATATCACTACACCTCCACCAAATGTGGATGCTATCCTGTCACATCTATAACATGTGTATATTGCAGAGTTAAAGGTTATGTCTATGATTATATCTTGGTCAGTATCTGTAAGCCATGTTTATGTAATTATAAGTAAGTCAATATCATGTTCAATAATATATTGCATAATGTAATCAACATTTTTCCGTAATGATCTTGCATTGCACAATGCTATAGCTAGTCATTGATTTTGTGTATTTGTATTAGATACGCTATTATTTTGTACATATCTGATATTAGTATATCGATTATTATGATTATTATTATTATTTTTACTAGTATTCAATAAAGACAAAATAAATTTATCATATGATTCATTGAATTGTTTTTCTACAGAATCAGAAATATACATCGGTTTTTCATACCAATTTATTTTATTATTTATTATTGATCGTAATTCATATACGTTAGCTTTATAATTAAAAACACTTTTTTCTCATTATGTTTAGTATTTAGTTTAGGATTTAGTTGAATGATAAAGTATTTTACCATATTTAATAATTTGTTTTGATAAAAAAGGCAGTATAAGTAATTTATTAAAATTAGAATTAATTAAATTTATTTTACGTGCCATACAAAGTCTTTTGTTGAATAATGATGTAAATAATAGAAAAACTGTTTTATTTCCAAATTCAATATTTGAAATAATCTGGGTTGATAAATACAGGTACTTTAGAATATTATTTATATAATTTATATTACAGTTTGTTTTTTCTATATTTCTAATTACTAGTTTATATTCATTATTCTTATCTTCAGTTGATGTATTAATAGGATCTGATTTTCTCATATCATCATTAGTGTGATTAGTTTTGATTTCATTATTATTTGCTTTTATATTTTTATTACGACTATCTTTTTTATTGATTCCTAAACTAATAGTATTAAATGAGTTAGTGATAGCTTCTGAATATGTTTTATAAGTAGTTATATTTAATAATAATGTGTTCATATTACTATTAATAGTTTCTAATTTAGTATCTATTGAATTAACAATATCACTTTTAATTACATTATTTACACTATCTGTTTCCATATCGGAGCATCTATTTTTAGTTACAACAATACATTTCTTACACACGAAAGGAAAATACCCGCCATTGATTATTTCCATGCCTATTTTTGAGGGTTTCATTTTATTCCATCCTGATTTTGTCACTCCATAAGCTTGTAAGCATATATAATGCAATATATCATTGCATCCAGTGCATCTTATTGATATGGTTGTCTCCTGTTATTTACATACAATACAATTCATAGTTGAAAAATACGGAATTATTTTGATATTGTAAAGTTGTATAGTTAATTATATATAAGAATAACGGTGATCTATTTATAGAAAAGACGTCCGCACTCTACGAGAGAAAAATATCTACATGGATGAATTATGATGATTATGATGATTATGGTGATGGTGCTGATGGTGATGATGATGGTGATGATAATGATGATGATTTTGATGATGCTAATGGTGGTGATGATGATGGTGCTGATGGTGATTATGATGATGGTGATGATTATGATGATGATTACATTGATGAACTATGATGATTATGGCGATGGTGATGATGATAATTCTGATGATGCTAATGGTGGTGATGATGCTAATGATATGATGGTGATGGTGATGGTGATTATGGCGATAGTAATGATAATGATGATGATGGTGATAATTATGATGATACTAATGATGATACTAATGATGATACTAATGATAGTGATGGTAATAATAATGATGGTAATGATAATGATGGTGTAAGTAACTGTAAACCGTCTAGTAACAGTTTGCTACTATCAAATCAAAAAATTAATCTTGATACCTATGGTAAAAGAAGATTTAGTATTTCAGCGCCAGTTATATGGAACAACCTTCCTCTACATTTGCAATGATGTAATTCCATAAAAACATTTAAGAAGGCAGTAAAAAATTATTT
>OZ038317.1:24402814-24479554 GCA_964035775.1 Osedax frankpressi
ATTAATAACTCCTATTAATAACTCCTATTAATAACTCCTATTAATAACTCCTATTAATAACTCCTATTAATAATTCCTATTAATAACTCCTATTAATAACTCCTATTAATAACTCCTATTAATAACTCCTATTAATAACTCCTATTAATAACTCCTATTAATAACTCCTATTAATAACTCCTATTAATAACTCCTATTAATAACTCCTATTAATAACTCCTATTAATAACTCCTATTAATAACTCCTATTAATAACTCCTATTAATAACTCCTATTAATAACTCCTATTAATAACTCCTATTAATAACTCCTATTAATAACTCCTATTAATAACTCCTATTAATAACTCCTATTAATAACTCCTATTAATAACTCCTATTAATAACTCCTATTAATAACTCCTATTAATAACTCCTATTAATAACTCCTATTAATAACTCCTATTAATAACTCCTATTAATAACTCCTATTAATAACTCCTATTAATAACTCCTATTAATAACTCCTATTAATAACTCCTATTAATAACTCCTATTCATAACTCCTATTAATAACTCCTATTAATAACTCCTATTAATAACTCCTATTAATAACTCCTATTAATAATTCCTATTAATAACTCCTATTAATAACTCCTATTAATAACTCCTATTAATAACTCCTATTAATAACTCCTATTAATAACTCCTATTAATAACTCCTATTAATAACTCCTATTAATAACTCCTATTAATAACTCCTATTAATAACTCCTATTAATAACTCCTATTAATAACTCCTATTAATAACTCCTATTAATAACTCCTATTAATAACTCCTATTAATAACTCCTATTAATAACTCCTATTAATAACTCCTATTAATAACTCCTATTAATAACTCCTATTAATAACTCCTATTAATAACTCCTATTAATAACTCCTATTAATAACTCCTATTAATAACTCCTATTAATAACTCCTATTAATAACTCCTATTAATAACTCCTATTAATAACTCCTATTAATAACTCCTATTAATAACTCCTATTAATAACTCCTATTAATAACTCCTATTAATAACTAATATTAATAACTCCTATTCATTATTTACTATTAACTCATGATATCTCACTCCAAAATATGGAATCAAAAAGTGCAGCTCTATTAATAAATATATATAGAATTCTCATAATATTACCATAAATATAGCACAAGTTTAAAGTATACGATTCAGTGATAATTAATTAATATTAATTAATACCAATACTTACATTAAATACGTATATAATGTATAATATCATTTTAATGTTACAAATGCTAATATTGTTTATTACCGCAATATTATCTAATGCCTAGATGTTCAAATTCATCGTTGACTTTAGAGAAATATCACTTCGAATATATTCTTTATTGCATTGTATTACTTTTATTTATACGTATTGCATTGTATATGTTCCCTTTAGTAATACATTGTAGAATATTAATAGTAATACCAAATAATATTTATATAATAAATACCTCACACACGCAAACATATATACACACGCAAACAAACTTTTAAACCAATTTTCATATTCTACCAATTTTTAAGTAATTTTATAATTTTTTAAATTATTATAAACCATTTTTTTTAGATTTTTTTACCATACTTTTAAAAACTTTTTACCATCTTTTTTTCCATCCTTTTTTTTATGAATCTGAAATCGTAATAGATTATGACTCAACATAGACTGTGACTCGTCATAGACTATGACTACTCTTATGATGTGACTCATCATAGAATGTGTGTTTATGTCGGTTTGACGCTAATGGAGGTTGGTCACGGGCATCTGGGTCATTTATATATTACTAGGCTTCCGTATGTTTACAATATAAGTATAACATTGATAATTTATAAAGTATATATATATAACACATAATATATATATATATAACACATAATATATATATAATACATAATATATAATATATATATATATATATATATATATATATCAGTTGATTATTCAGACATTTATCAATTATTAACATATACTTGGTTTTATCAAAATAAATATATATTAATTTATTATTACAAAGCGGAAATAACTCTAACTAATAGAAAAATTAGTATTTTAATTTGATAAAAAATATATAATAAATAAATGATATATAATAGACATTTTTGAATTCTTTTTAAAAGTTTTATTTATTCATTTTTATTATAACTCTTTGTATTATTATATTGTCTGATACTTAATTGTATTCCAATTTCAACCAATAATTAAAGAATTATTCAAGTATATGTTTAAATCTATATTATTTATCCATTCATAATTGATATGAAAATAAATAAACAAATGTTTTATATTATTATTCAAATTTATATATACAATCACGATATTACGAAATATTGTGCTACCATAACATAATGAACATTATCAATAAATTATAAAGGTTATGTTATGAATATTACAATTTAAATGTATTTTTATACTCTGAATTCTTAAAAATAATAAATTATATAAAAAATATAAATAATTTTAAATATTTATTTATTTGAAATAATACAATGAACATTTATTTTTACATTTATAGATGATATGAAATATAGGAATACAAATTTATATTAGCTTGATATTAGCATATTGTATCAAAAGCATATACATATACATGTAATTCTATTCTATTTATGTTATCACGGTATTATATATACTGAACTTAGTTATAACAGGATATAATATAATTTATGATTATTATATATTAATAGATAATGATCATAAATAATATCTAAAATAATAGTTATAAATATAGATATGGAGATATATATTTAAATTACGTTCGTTTGAAAAACTAATAAGTTATTAGTAAGGAACATAACCATAAATTAGCTGTTACTCCCACACACATACACACACACATATATATATATATATATATATATATATATATATATCTATATATCATAATTATTATTATTTCTATTGGTTAATTTAATAATATTCTTGAACTTTACTTTAATTACTTTCAAAATAGAATATAAATATTCTTAGATCACTTTAAAAAAACTCATTTCTATTTATATATTAATAAATTAATATTGATATATAAATATTAATATATAAATGTTTATATATATATTTATATACGGAAATATGATTATTTTAAAATAGTAAATTATATAAATATTTATACATTAGTTATATTATAAATGTATGTAACAATTAAGTGTATCTTCTAATAAATATGAATATTAATCTTTTGAAAATATCTCAATTTTTAGTAAACTTTCTTTTTGAATTCTCTCTACTATGAATTCTGAAGAATTTCGTAAAAGAGGCTTCGAGATGGTGAATTACATAGCGGACTACATGGACACTGTGAAAGAAAGAAGAGTATTGCCCGAAGTTGGTGTTTACTTTATTTTAACTCGCGTTGTTCTATATATTGGTGATAACTAATCGATTTCGTTTAATTGTTTAATTATACTTACTCCAACTGGTCGAACCTGGTTACCTGAGATCACGACTACCAAACGAAGCCCCGAAACAAGGAGAAACATGGGAACACATTAAAAGAGACATAGACGACCATATTATGATAGGGGTTAACGTTTTTAAATAAATTTATATTTGTGTATATATTAATATAAATATTACAATTATAACTGTAATATTTATATTTATATGAACTATGACTTAGACCGATACTTATTTAATTAAATTCACAAATAATGTTTGCGATATATATAAGCGTTATTATTATAAACAATAATTGATATGCTAAAACAACTTATTCGATTGCTTAATGTAGTAGATAACAATCCTTACATCAAATGTTAGATAAAATAGACGGATATTAACAATGTATTAATAATATAATATATAGTAATGTTGGATTAATCACAACTTTGAACAAATATGACATTTTTGTTTCAAAGATTGGTTTCGATTGAATTTTGAGTGATTAATAATATTCATGTTAATGAATTTATTGAATTCCTCAAATTCCTCGCATTGGAAAAACGAATATAATAAAAATACAAACCAATTATTATTATACTAAAGTATATTAATTACGAATTACCTACGAACAGATAACGCACTGGCAGCACCCTCACTTTCATGCCTACTTCCCTGCCGGAAATTCATATCCATCAATATTAGGAGATATGCTTTCTGACGCTCTTGGAACAATAGGATTTTCATGGGTTTGCATCGTAAATTATAAATATATTTATTAAACTAATAAACTAATTATTGATTATTATTAGTGTGCGCCTGTTTTAGAGTAATTTTTAAAATATCTATTAATTTCTTATTTATATGTTTTTCAATAAATAGTATATTAATATTAGTAAATATAAATAATAAACTATTAAGGATTACAGGCAGCAAGTCCAGCCTGTGCCGAATTGGAAATCATTGTTTTAGATTGGATGGGTAAGAAATAAACATTAATTACATTACATTATCGTAAAGACTATATATAACATATAATAATTAATAATTATAAAAAACCTAATACATGTATATGCATCTAATTAGAATGATTTTTAAAAATATTACTTTATATGTTTAATATGGTTCAGCTAAAATGATTGGTCTCCCTGAAACATTTCTTCATGAAAGTGGAACAGGCGGAGGAGTTATTCAGGTGATTTATTGAATATTTATCGAATATTATATATATTATAATTTCATTATCAAATTAATATAATAATATTATGTATAACAGTAAATAGGTTTTGATTAAATGTGTAGTCAAATTAAATGTCATTTATTATAACTTTTAATTTATAAATATATATAAAATAAGTAAATTAGTGTTACTAATATAATGTATAATAAAATAATTCTTTAGTTTTACTAAACAATATACTTACAAAATTGTTAATTATTTAAAAACTGCAAGGGATCAGCAAGTGAATGCGTCTTGGTTGGATTGCTCGCAGCCAGACACTCCGCAATAACTCATTTAAAGAAAACAGATTATCCTGAAACTGAAGATGCAATTATTCTTTCAAAGATGGTAGCATATTGTTCAAAAATGGTAACTATATATGATGATATAATTTACAATTAAGATATGTATTTATTCATTATATTTATAAAAGTTTAATATTTTTTAATTCAGTTTAGAATAGTAATCGACACTGTCTGTTCACCTTAGTATATTATTATATAATTTGTATTTGTTGTAATACAATTGTAAGATAACAATTATTAATGATTCGATTTATTAATAACAGAACGCATTATAATCAATATGTATACTAAATATGTCACTAGGCTCATTCGTGTGTTGAAAAAGCTGGAATGATAGGAATGGTTAAAATGAGAGAACTCGATATCGACGAAAAATATTCTCTCCGGGGTTCTACTCTGCAAAAGGCTATTCAGGAAGATAGAGCTAGGGGATTAATTCCTTTTTACGTGAGTGTTGCATGGTTTCGATAATTCATTTATAGATTATAACTGTGAATAACATCATCCAAGTGATTGGAATATAGCATTGCACTTTGTCTAACGTGCGTAGCGTGATAATAACTGAACCCTACTTTAAATTATAGGTGTGTGCGTCCCTGGGTACTACGTCGATCTGTTCGTTTGATAATATTTCAGAACTTGGCGAGGTTTGCAGAAAAGAGAATTTATGGTTACACGTTGATGCGGCTTATGCTGGTAGTGCTTTGGTTTGTCAAGAATTCCGTTACTTAATTGAAGGTATTCACGTTAGTCATTCAATTCCAGTTAGATAGAACTTATTTTTATATCATATTTTACAATTAAATACACATTATACGTGTGTTAGTTTTGATCTCCCCTTACTTGCAGAATGTTGACTCTCTTAACATGAATCCCAATAAATGGATGCTCGTTAACTTCGATTGCTCTACTATGTGGTAACTTTATCATTATTATAAAATTGCTACTATTGTTACAAACCTATTGTAATTAATAATATGAAGTATATTCTTGATATATAATCGAATGTGTTGCTTGCGTTATAATTAAACCTTTAAACAGGGTTAGAAATAAATCTATTTTGATACAAGCATTGACAGTAGACCCGTTATACCTTCAACACCATGCAGGTAAATAATAATGATATGATGTTTATTTATAAAATATAATAACTTATATCATTATATATACTATTATATTAATATTTATTTATTTTAATGTTTAGATGGAGCTACAGACTTCAGGGTTAATATAAGTATATATGAGTATCTGTAAATATATATTAGTGCCTATCATTTTATATGAGTATCTATGAGTATGTATGAGTATATATAAGTATATATAAGTATATGTGAGTAAATATGAGTATAAATGAGTATTTAATATGAAAACAGTTTTGAATATTTTTTTATTAATTTGTTATTATTTGTATATCATATACTATTCAAGTTATTTGATAAATACTTTGTATATATATTACTAGATATAGTATGTGATATATACGTTATATGCTTATGATACATATATAACCAACGTAATGTTGTCTATCTTTTTTATACTTTATAATATAGTATTAATATGTATGTTTTCTATGCAAGTTCATCAGATATAATCAATGGTCACAACTATTTCAGCATTGGGGCATACCATTAAGTAGACGGTTCAGGGCTTTGAAGATTTGGTTCGTGCTCCGTACTTACGGAATAGGAGGAATTCAGAAATATATCAGAGAGGTTAATAACGTTAGAAATAAGTGCATTCATCCGATACACCTTACATAACTCCGTCTAACCCGACAGCACTGTAGACTGGCCAAATTGTTTGAATCCTTCGTTAGGAAAGATGATAGATTTGAAGTGCTGGGATGTGTAACCATGGGCCTTGTTTGTTTTAAATTAAAGGTTAATTTATTGAAAATGTATTACAATTAAACGTTTGTATTGATCACTGTACGCTATGGCTAATAGTGTAAGTAATTTCAATTGTTCTTTTGCAGGGGCCTAATTATCAGACTCAGACTTTGTTAAGAAGATTAAATACCGAAGGAAATATCCACATGGTCCCTGCATTGGTAGAAGAGAAGTATGTTATAAGGTATCTTTTCTTGGAATCAATATATATATATATATATATATATATATATATATATATATATGCTATGGGTGAATAATAGATATTTTAAAGAGACAATGAATCGACTTACTTTCATGTTTACTAGAAATGAGGTAATTTAGTAAAAAATGGTATTTTGTAAGACTAAAAATAATATTATTAATAATTGCAATGTTGGTGTCCATATATTGTTATTTATCCTGTGTTGAAAGAGAGTTGATATAATCCAAATGTAAGTATATTGATAAGTACTATTCTACAAATGTAGTTTACAATGTACCTTCTACATTCACTATACGTAGTCTATTAATATTATATTCAGGTTCGCAGTTTGCAGTGAATATGCAAATGATGAACACATAATATTCGCCTGGAAAATCATTTGCGAGGCAGCCGAACAAGTAATTCATGATTGCGATGAGGTTACGCATATCCCGTTATTAACAATGTATTGTTATCTTTAAAAACAAACAATAGTTTAGACGTAGTTCAGTCCGCATACAAAACTTACCCATCGTAATATTATTTCCTATTGTATTATTAATATAATTATGATTATTATTATTATTTAAACAAGATGTTCAAAGAGGTCTATATGTAAATATGTAAACTATATAATACATTATTTTATTATTCATTTCATATTTACAACATAATATTAAACTACAACTTTCATTTCTCTCTCTCACTATAACTATACATTATAACGTCAATAGATCACAGATCAAAGAGTTGCAGAAACTTTAGATATTCTTTCAGAGAGTGAAATTGAGGTGAGTGATACTCCCGAAACGAGTCCTCTTCCTTCCTCGGGTAAGTATATATATATATATATATATATATATATATATATATATATATACATAAATATATATATATATATATATATATATATATATATATTAATATATCAATGAGTTCAGGTCTAAGTGAAGAGAGAGCATTCCTCTGGGATGACAACATTCCTTCAATACCAACAATCCCAATTCTGTCGTCTCCAACAACTCCCGGAGATGAAGATACTCACAAGCGGAGAAATAGACTTCTCAGGATGATATCTGACCCCAAATGTTATAACACTCGTGAACAACTAGTACAAGCGAGAAGGCATCAGAGTGTTGCAGAGGTAAGTTTGAAAACTCTCCTAGGATATAAGTTAATTTGTACTAATGTTCTAATGCAGGATATGGTCGGTCAGGAAGTTGTAATCACTGCTAGTAGAGGATGCAGAGCAAGAAAACTACCCGTCAACAGAGGAGCAACGTTTATCCAGACAAACCAACAATTAAATAGTGAAACGTCATCTTTAAATATGGTAAGTTCATTATAATTTAGAGTAGTAAAACAATTTCATAATGTGCATGCTATTATAATTAATTTGATTATGCGTTTAATTTGTTTCTAATCTTATAGAAATCTAAATTGAAAACTGAAATTACTACTGCAACTCTTTCCGAAGATTTTTCTCATATGTTTAGAAAGATAGTTTCTTCTATTCAAGAGAAAGTAAACCCCGATGAATCGAAAGGAAGTGGCCAATAAGCTTATGTAACCTCATTACTTTATTAATATCTATCATGATAGCCGATGTAAGGTATATAAAATAATAATAACAAATCATCCCGCAATACAATATGTATAGAGCATATGAGAAATTTAAATCAGTTTGATTTATTATTTCAAAATAAACTAGATTTTAGAATTATGTTTTTTATTTTATATCATATAAGTATTACGTACTTATTTATTTATGCTTATACTAATTTGTTTATGCTTTATGTTTATGCTTATATGTTTATGACAAACAATTTGTAACGAAGTAACTAGTAATTTATTAATTATAAATTGAAAATATATTTATAGTTACATATTAGCATTGTCGAATATTAATAGAAATTATTACGAGTAATATAATTATAGATAAGAATATTGATAATATAAATAGTATTATTTTAAAATTAATTTGTGTTCAAAATTGATCATAGCATTATTCAATAATTACTTTATTAAGTCATACCAGATCAATACATAGTAATTTTCATAGATCAATTAAAATAAAAATTCTTTTTACAGATAATTTCAATAATCAAATCTAGTAACAAATTGAACTAAATAAGAACCAGTAATTAATAATATTCTTAAATGATATTCTATGTATCAATTGTAGTTTCAAAATTGTATTATTTAACATTAGTATTCATGGTAATAAATTGATAATGCAGTCATAGGAAATAAACAAATAAAAAATGTTGTGTGGTGTCTTAAAATATATTTAGATTATACGCAGTTAATATCTTAAGTATATATATATCGCTATTATACCCATGTCACCGTATCCTCAAACAAAAAAGTCTGTATATGACATACACAAAATAAAAACTGAATATTATTTTAAACTGAATTTAAAAAAAAAATGCATATTTAATATCGATTCCATTTTTTAGTACTGATGTATATTAATACAATTACATAAATTCAATAAATACAATGCTCGCATAGTTCAAACAAATAGGAATACAAACAAATAAGTATACTTATAAATTCATTTTGGAAATAGTTTATGAATTAGTTTTAAATTAATAAATATGTTTAATAAAAAATTGTAAAACGTAACATTTCAATAACTTCAAATAAGTGCAGTTCTGTAAAAAGTAATCAATCTCTATCGATTTATATTTAATTGTACAGAGTATAAATAGAAGCCTAAGATATATAATTAGAGAAACATATAGATATACAGGTAATTAGAGTTGGCAATTATATCGAAATGACCTCATTTACAAGTCCAGACGAAACATTATACAGGTGCAATTTATAATCAATGATAATTAAATACAAATAGAACATAATTTAATTTAACTTTTATTAACACTCATAATTGATATAATTCAATTATGAATTATTAAACTTGGTATTAATCTTTTATACTCATCCCTTGTTGTTTTTCAAATTAGGTTATTTGGTATATCTCTAATAGTTAGTACATAATTATTAATATATTTACTAATATTAATGCCATGTGGGGTTTAATAATATTTAATAATTATATTAATAATTTTAATAATATATTAATAAAATAATATAGTTAGAGAAATATGTCAACATAAATATGTAAATAAAATAATACCATTTTAGTAAGTATACAACACTAGAAATAAATAAATAATGAGGATATATAAATTGGCATTTATACTTGCAATTCTGGATAATATAGTTAATAATAACAATGAATATATGTATTAATATATAATAACAAGAAATAATTTATAAATCTCCAGCTTGGGAATGTGAAATTATTGGATGTTCCTTAGTTGAAACTTTTTGCTCTTTTTCTTCGAAATATGGGAAGGCTTCCTCAGATGAGTCAATTTCTTCATTTGCTACTCTTTGGGAAGTAGTGGCAGCTGTAAAATAAAGTTGTGAAATTAAATTTTATAATTCTTAACATATTTCCTAATTAAATATTATTTTCAAAATTAAATCTTTAATTTAGTCAAAAAAATAATACATAAATAATTTAAATCATCTAATAATTAATTAAAATAAATATTAACCTGCAACATGATTTGGCGAATTTCTTTTCGCTTGAATGTGAACCCAAGCTTGTAAAGAATTATTTCCAGCGTCTGGAAGATATGAAAACATAGTTTAATAAACAGTGACGATGATATCAAAATAAACTTTCACAGTTTATTTATAAATTCTATTTTCAAATACTATACCTATACTATATTCTCTGGTATTAATTCCAACATGCCTTAGAATTGAATCCATTTGTTTCATATAATCTAGATGACCAGATACCTAACAATTAATATACACAATATTATTTATTATTAAGACAAACAATAAAACATATATTTAAACTACCAATAAATATTTTTGTAAATAATAATTTTACAAAATGCATTAGCTATTAACCGTATCACTTAAATCAATATTATGTATTATATCATCTTTGTAATCAATTTCATTTAGTCCTGCGATAGAAAGTTGGGCATTTGTGGTTCTGTACACATACCTCAGTAGCCAGTCACTCCTGCAATGAAATGCGCGTTATTAGTTAGATACGTTAGGGCAATGGCGTAGAATAAGTAAAACACTGCGTACATTATACATAACTTACCCGCAATAACCATTCACAATTCTACCTGCAACCACTTTGGAAATACTCTCCCATTTATCAGCCTCTCCGGATACAGGAGCTCCTAATATTACAATGTCCTCGATAATTCCCAGGCTATCTTTTGTATTGATAGGATTCAGTATAGGTGGAAGGTAATATTTTATATCATAATATCTACACTTAGAAAGAATACTGACTTTTCTGTTTAGATAAATGCAATAAACATTTGAATATCACTCTAGCTCCCAAACTGAAACCAATCAGAGTAACAGGCCTTTTGCCCTATAATGTCAAATATGACTTTTAAATAGAAATTACAGTATTTTAAAAGGTTACATTATTTTAAAAAATAATTATGTTTTAAAAAGTAATTACAGTATTTTAAAAAGTAATAATAGTTTTTAAAGAGTAATAATAGTATTTTAAGAGTAATTACAGTTGTTTTAAAAAGTAATTATAGTATTTTAAAGAGTAATTACAGTATTTTAAAAAGTTATTACAGTATTTGAAAGAATAATTACAGTATTTTAAAAAGTTATTATAGTGTTTTAAAAAGTAATTACAGTATTTTAAAAAGTAATTACAGTATTTTAAAGAGTAATAATAGTGTTTTAAGAGTAATTAGAGTATTTTAAAGAATAATTACAGTATTTTAAAAAGTAATTAGAGTATTTTAAAAAATAATTACAGTATTTTAAAGAGTACTAATAGTGTTTAAGAGTAATTAGAGTATTTTTAAGAGTAATTACATTATTTTAAAGAGTAAGTATAGTGTTTTAAAAAGTAATTACAGTATTTTAAAGAATACTTACAGTATTTTAAAAAGTTATTATAGTGTTTTAAAAAGTAATTACAGTATTTTGAAAAGTAATTATAGTATTTTAAAGAGTAATTACATTATTTTAAAAAGTTATTACAGTATTTGAAATAATAATTACAGTATTTTAAAAAGATATTATATTGATTTAAAAAGTAATTACAGTATTTTAAAAAGTAATTACAGTATTTTAAAAAGTAATTATAGCATTTTAAAGAGTAATTACAGTATTTTAAAAAGTTATTACAGTATTTGAAAAAATAATTACAGTATTTTAAAAAGTTATTATAGTGTTTTAAAAAGTAATTACAGTATTTTTAAGAGTAATAATACTGTTTTAAGAGTAATTACAGTATTTTAAAAAGTAATTAGAGTATTTTAAAAAATAATTACAGTATTTTAAAGAGTACTAATAATGTTTAAGAGTAATTAGAGTATTTTTAAGAGTAATTACATTATTTTAAAGAGTAAGTATAGTGTTTTAAAAATTAATTACAGTATTTTAAAGAATAATTACAGTATTTTAAAAAGTTATTATAGTGTTTTAAAAAGTAATTACAGTATTTTAAAAAGTAATTTTAGTATTTTAAAGAGTAATTACAGTATTTTAAAAAGTAATTAGAGTATTTTAAAAAATAATTATAGTATTTTAAAGAGTACTAATAGTGTTTAAGAGTAATTAGAGTATTTTTAAGAGTAATTACATTATTTTAAAGAGTAATTATTATGTTTTAAAAAGTAAATACAGTATTTTAAAGAGTAATTACAGTATTTTAGAGAGTAATTACAGTTTTTTAAAGAGTAATTATAGTTTTTAAAGCCTAATAGAATTTTAAAAAGTTATTATAGTATTTTAAAGCCTAATAATATTTTAAAAAGTTATTATAGTGTTTTAAAAAATAATTACAGTATTTTAAAAAGTTATTACAGTATTTGAAAAAATAATTACAGTATTTTAAAAAGTTATTATAGTGTTTAAAAAAGTAATTACAGTATTTTAAAAAGTAATTACAGTATTTTTAAGAGTAATAATAGTGTTTTAAGAGTAATTACAGTATTTTAAAAAGTAATTAGAGTATTTGAAAAAATAATTACAGTATTTTAAAAAGTTATTATAGTGTTTTAAAAAGTAATTACTGTATTTTAAAAAGTAATTACAGTATTTTTAAGAGTAATAATACTGTTTTAAGAGTGATTACAGTATTTTAAAAAGTAATTAGAGTATTTTAAAAAATAATTACAGTATTTTAAAGAGTACTAATAATGTTTAAGAGTAATTAGAGTATTTTTAAGAGTAATTACATTATTTTAAAGAGTAAGTATAGTGTTTTAAAAAGTAATTACAGTATTTTGAAAAGTAATTATAGTATTTTAAAGAGTAATTACAGTATTTTAAAAAGTTATTACAGTATTTGAAAAAATAATTACAGTATTTTAAAAAGTTATTATAGTGTTTTAAAAAGTAATTACAGTATTTTAAAAAGTAATTACAGTATTTTTAAGAGTAATAATACTGTTTTAAGAGTAATTACAGTATTTAAAAAAGTAATTAGAGTATTTTAAAAAATAATTACAGTATTTTAAAGAGTACTAATAATGTTAAAGAGTAATTAGAGTATTTTTAAGAGTAATTACATTATTTTAAAGAGTAATTATTATGTTTTAAAAAGTAAATACAGTATTTTAAAGAGTAATTATAGTATTTTAAAGCCTAATAGAATTTTAAAAAGTTATTATAGTATTTTAAAGCCTAATAATATTTTAAAAAGTTATTATAGTGTTTTAAAAAATAATTACACTATTTTAAAAAGTTATTACAGTATTTTAAAAAGTTATTACAGTATTTGAAAAAATAATTACAGTATTTTAAAAAGTTATTATAGTGTTTAAAAAAGTAATTACAGTATTTTAAAAAGTAATTACAGTATTTTTAAGAGTAATAATAGTGTTTTAAGAGTAATTACAGTATTTTAAAAAGTAATTAGAGTATTTGAAAAAATAATTACAGTATTTTAAAAAGTTATTATAGTGTTTTAAAAAGTAATTACTGTATTTTAAAAAGTAATTACAGTATTTTTAAGAGTAATAATACTGTTTTAAGAGTAATTACAGTATTTTAAAAAGTAATTAGAGTATTTTAAAAAATAATTACAGTATTTTAAAGAGTACTAATAATGTTTAAGAGTAATTAGAGTATTTTTAAGAGTAATTACATTATTTTAAAGAGTAAGTATAGTGTTTTAAAAAGTAATTACAGTATTTTGAAAAGTAATTATAGTATTTTAAAGAGTAATTACAGTATTTTAAAAAGTTATTACAGTATTTGAAAAAATAATTACAGTATTTTAAAAAGTTATTATAGTGTTTTAAAAAGTAATTACAGTATTTTAAAAAGTAATTACAGTATTTTTAAGAGTAATAATACTGTTTTAAGAGTAATTACAGTATTTAAAAAAGTAATTAGAGTATTTTAAAAAATAATTACAGTATTTTAAAGAGTACTAATAATGTTAAAGAGTAATTAGAGTATTTTTAAGAGTAATTACATTATTTTAAAGAGTAATTATTATGTTTTAAAAAGTAAATACAGTATTTTAAAGAGTAATTACAGTATTTTAGAGAGTAATTACAGTATTTTAAAGAGTAATTATAGTATTTTAAAGCCTAATAGAATTTTTAAAAGTTATTATAGTATTTTAAAGCCTAATAATATTTTAAAAAGTTATTATAGTGTTTTAAAAAATAATTACAGTATTTTAAAAAGTTATTACAGTATTTTAAAAAATAATTACAGTATTTTAAAAAGTTATTATAGTGTTTTAAAAAGTAATTACAGTATTTTAAAAAGTAATTACAGTATTTTTAAGAGTAATAATAGTGTTTTAAGAGTAATTACAGTATTTTAAAAAGTAATTAGAGTATTTGAAAAAATAATTACATTATTTTAAAAAGTTATTATAGTGTTTTAAAAAGTAATTACTGTATTTTAAAAAGTAATTACAGTATTTTTAAGAGTAATGATACTGTTTTAAGAGTAATTACAGTATTTTAAAAAGTAATTAGAGTATTTTAAAAAATAATTACAGTATTT
This sequence comes from Osedax frankpressi, assembly GCA_964035775.1. Classification (NCBI taxonomy): domain Eukaryota; kingdom Metazoa; phylum Annelida; class Polychaeta; order Sabellida; family Siboglinidae; genus Osedax; species Osedax frankpressi. The sequence goes on from OZ038317.1 coordinate 24,417,888, forward strand.
TAAAGAGTACTAATAATGTTTAAGAGTAATTAGAGTATTTTTAAGAGTAATTACATTATTTTAAAGAGTAAGTATAGTGTTTCAAAAAGTAATTACAGTATTTTGAAAAGTAATTATAGTATTTTAAAGAGTAATTACAGTATTTTAAAAAGTTATTACAGTATTTGAAAAAATAATTACAGTATTTTAAAAAGTTATTATAGTGTTTTAAAAAGTAATTACAGTATTTTAAAAAGTAATTACAGTATTTTTAAGAGTAATAATACTGTTTTAAGAGTAATTACAGTATTTAAAAAAGTAATTAGAGTATTTTAAAAAATAATTACAGTATTTTAAAGAGTACTAATAATGTTTAAGAGTAATTAGAGTATTTTTAAGAGTAATTACATTATTTTAAAGAGTAATTATTATGTTTTAAAAAGTAAATACAGTATTTTAAAGAGTAATTACAGTATTTTAGAGAGTAATTACAGTATTTTAAAGAGTAATTATAGTATTTTAAAGCCTAATAGAATTTTAAAAAGTTATTATAGTATTTTAAAGCCTAATAATATTTTAAAAAGTTATTATAGTGTTTTAAAAAATAATTACAGTATTTTAAAAAGTTATTACAGTATTTGAAAAAATAATTACAGTATTTTAAAAAGTTATTATAGTGTTTTAAAAAGTAATTACAGTATTTTAAAAAGTAATTACAGTATTTTTAAGAGTAATAATAGTATTTTAAGAGTAATTACAGTATTTTAAAAAGTAATTAGAGTATTTTAAAAAATAATTACAGTATTTTAAAGAGTACTAATAATGTTTAAGAGTAATTAGAGTATTTTTAAGAGTAATTACATTATTTTAAAGAGTAAGTATAGTGTTTTAAAAAGTAATTACAGTATTTTAAAAAATTATAACAGTATTTTAAAGAGTACTAATAGTGTTTAAGAGTAATTAGAGTATTTTTAAGAGTAATTACATTATTTTAAAGAGTAATTATTATGTTTTAAAAAGTAAATACAGTATTTTAAAGAGTAATTACAGTATTTTAGAGAGTAATTACAGTATTTTAAAGAGTAATTATAGTATTTTAAAAAGTAATTACAGTATTTTAAAAAGTAATTACAGTATTTTAAAGAATAATTACATTTTAAAAAAAGTAATTACAGTATTCTTAAGAGTAATTACATTATTTTAAAGAGTAAGTATTATGTTTTAAAAAGTAAATACAGTATTTTAAATAGTAATTACAGTATTTTAAAAATTAAATACAGTGTTTATAGAGAATTTACAGTATTTTAAAAAGTAATAACATTGATTTACAGTTTAGATTATTTAGTATTTGAAGAATCGTTTGACAAACCTGTTGCCTGGATAACAAAATATTTGCTAACATCAGACCCGCAGCCTCAGCCCTCTGCATACAAATACTCCAAGGGTTGTCTATTACCGCCGCAGCACTAATCGCTGCCACTGGCCAAGTCACGGCTACAAGTAAACCTGGCCGACGAGATAAGGAGAGTTACATAATATAGTTACATAATATAGTTACATACTCGATACATCGGTTCGTGACGTGGAATTAACATATGGTACAGTTTGTGGGTGGTTATCGGAAGATTGCGTGTGTACTCGAGTAGGTGGTGTCACAAGATATGGCTACCAATAGTTCTTTATTAAAAACTGGTCGAAATACAGAAAACAAGACAGCTTTAACTAATAGAATATCAAATAAGAAGTGGTTTAAGGTTCAGCTGCAATACAATTTGTTTAAGTGCAAGGACTTGGATTCTTTCTTACTTGATAAGACAGTATATTTGAGGATCTCCTGGGTTGCAGTACTCAGAGCAAAAGAAAGTAAATAATCCAGGGAGTTACCGAGCTCAAGAAGGTATTTTGACTCATATTTTAATACATACTGTTCTCTACTATTTGCGAGCCCCAACCATATCTGTTTATAATCTGAAATAGGCGATCACTTTAAATGTTTTATAATCTGAAATAGATGATCACTTTAAATGTTTTAAAATCTGAAATAGACGATCACTTTAAATGTTTTATAATCTGAAATAGACGATCACTTTAAATGTTTTATAATCTGAAATAGACGATCACTTTAAATGTTTTATAATCTGAAATAGACGATCACTTTAAATGTTTTATAATCTGAAATAGACGATCACTTTAAATGTTTTATAATATCTTTTGTAACTAGAAGTAGTGAACTACGGATATTAGCGACAATAAACCTTTATTGTCGTCTGTCAGCCAGCCGACGATGGCAATCGTTAAATTTAATTGACAACCTTCTGATAATGGTTCAAATTCAAATTCTTCAATTTCGCCAACGCGTTTATTCATCTTGTAGCCTCCCAACCCAGCTCCGGCAGCTCCGAATAAACTTCCAATCATAGCCACTCCGGTCGTAGAAGCGAGGGCGGCAGCTCCAGTTGCTCCGATTACGGTACCTGCTCCAGCGGCCAAAAGAGGAGCCGCCAAACCTCCGGTTAGACCTAAAATAGCTCCTCCTCCGATCGTTGCAAGACCTATCATCAAATACCTTTTCTTCTTCTTACTTTCAGCAGCTTTGGCTTGTGATTTTCTCTCTTCACTTCATCGGCATGATAAGGAATATGTAGAGGATATAATGGAGTAGAGTCGTGAGAGGAATAGGGACAGTGAGGGAGAGAGAGGGTGAGTGAGGGACAGTGAGGGAGAGAGAGGGTGAGTGAGGGACAGTGAGGGAGAGTGATGGACAGTGAGGGAGAGTGAGGGAGAGTGATGGACAGTGAGGGACAGTGAGGAACAGTGAGGGAGGGTGAGGGACAGTGAGGGACAGTGAGGGACAGTGAGGGACAGTGAGGGACAGTGAGGGACAGTGAGGGACAGTGAGGGACAGTGAGGGACAGTGAGGGAGAGTGAGGGAGAGTGAGGGACAGTGAGGAATAGTGAGGTACGGTGAGAGACAGCTAGGAATAGGGAGTCTAACGGCGTTACTTCATGCGGTGTTTGGGTAAAATCTTTCAAGGCGTTATCTTCGATCAGTTCAGTCTGTTTCCATGGAAACCGTAAATGAAAAGCCATTTTTCTTATGTAAACACGGAAACGTGCGTCATAAACACCTACAAACATGTTAATGATGAAAATGTGATGAAAAACACAGTTTAAAATAAATAAAGAAGTCAGTATAAGATATGCTATGACAATTAATAATGATTTATATATATATAGAGATTAAATATTAAAAATTAAAAGTGATATATGAAATATAATCAAAATTTATTTTGTGAAAAACAATTTTAATTTCTTTACCTATGATTATATAATACTAAACATTAAAATATAATATGTGTTATTCAATTAACATAGTGCTGTTATATAAATATAATAATGTGTTATTAATTCAACATAGGGCATGCTGTTAAATAAACATTATAAATACAACAATGTTTAAGAAAGTTGTACAAATCAAGCAATTACAATATAAAACCTGATTGAATTCCTTAAAAAGCAGTTATAATTTGAACAAGTATTAGATAGAGTAAATATATAAATAATTATATTTCTAATACATTTATATATATGTATATATTCATATATATTTATAAATATGTATATATATATATAATATATATTTATATAATATTTTTAATTAATGATATTTTGTGCATTTATTGAAATATCTCTTTTATATTATGAGATTATTAAGTGAATAAATATTTGAGAGCACTATTAGTATCATATGAAATATATTTATATATATATGTTATATAACATCAATAATTTTAAGTACAATAGAATATATCAAATGGGTTAAAAGAAATTAATAATAAAAACCATTAGAAATTCCAATATAAATAAGTAAATTGAAGAAATTTCCTATTCCATGTTCACAAATAACAGGCTGTTCTAATAATAGATCAATAAATGCTGAGGCAGGCACATTTTCATCTAATAAGGTTATGCAGCAAACTAGTGTCTGAAATAAGAGGTCGAGGTGAAAGTTAATAAAATAATATCGAAACTATGATAACCACATATTACTCGGGTCTTTGAGGGACAGTGAGGGAGCGTGAGAGTATTTACATTATATTCATTGTATTTATAATAATGAGTTAATAATGATTACAATAAAAATGACAAAAATAGTTGAATGTTGAAACCTGCGGTAATGACTTAATGGTCGTACAAATGTCCTTCAGTAGAGCAAGCATAAACTCTCTATCGTCAATTCGTTTCCCATATAATTCTTTTAGACATATTGCGGATAGAGATAGAATAGCATATTTTCCATTTTTATTAAGTTTATCAACAAATTCATTTGTTTCCAAAATAATGTCTTCAGTTTTTATTGTTTCTAAAGTAAACAGAATATTTAAAATTAAATAGAATATTAATATACAGAATAATTATTAATTACAAAATCATTTCTAAGTTATTTATTAACCATTATTTAAAGTACATATTACATTTGCCCTGTCTAGATCTACACCGGAGTCATCGCTTAACGGCATTTTATTATCTCATATGAAACCTGTAAAATTATTTTAATTTCTAAGTTAATTAATAATAATATAATATTAATTAATAAATTTATTTTTAACGTGAAAAAATAATAATAAATATGACATTTGTTATTATATTGTAGGCATATTTAAACTAAACAAATTTTATATAAGCATGTGAATATATTATTACTAATAGTATTATTATAATACATACTACAAATATTTGAAATATTGTCAAAACAAGATAATAGTTATTCAAATAGTAATTAAATAAAGTATGGAAGTTTTAGAACAATTATAGTTATATAAAAGCTATGCATTTGCTCTATATTACATACTCGTAATATAGAGAACTATATGAATATAAGTCACACACACAAATAACATATTGTTCTATGTATTAAATGTATATGGATGTAATTATATAATGCAATGATCGGTTATAGTATATTATTTTGTAAGTTGAAATATTAAATGTGTAGAATGTATAGAATGTGACCTATTTCACCAATGTAACCGGATAAAATAAATTCGACATTCGTATACATCATAAATTACATTCTAGACAGCATATATTTAATACATAGTGTTTAACTACCCTTAGATTAGATCAGCCATGGCCGCTTTCCATTACTCTTTGTTAATCACTATTTGACTTAATAATAAATTCGTTAGCTCTATGTGGCTTATACAATTATATAACTTATAATATATGGTATATAATACGATGCACCTTAAAATATTAATATTTTATTTTAAATATTATTATAAATACTGCTTAGGATCACGTATGGAAAAGGGCAATCTATATATTTAACATAAGAATGTTTTACTGATTGTAATATTATAAGTTAAATAAATTACAATATTATTATTACGAAAATTACAATAATATGCTATTTTAAATATTTATTTATTTACTATTTTAATCATGTGACTTTATGGGACATGTGATATACAATAATTTTAAAAAACATTTAAAAATAAATATTAATATATTTGGTAAAAATTCATTTATTTTTGTTTTCTCATATGGAGTATTATATTTTAATTTCTACTGAGAACTTTATAGGTAAGATAAATGAATACTAAAATTAAATTATCATATATTTAAGTATATTTAATCATTTAAACTCTCATGTTTAGATTTAATCAAACAAAATATAAATTCCGCCAAAATTATAGTAATCATAGATCTATCTAATTATACAGATCCATGATTATTACTCCTAGCCTAGTAGACTCCTAGTAGTCCAGATGGATACCACTATAGATTATCATTTATTTCTGGGAAAATTGTCACCGTATCGATTTGATGGGTGTGTTCTGCTAGGAGTTGTTGTGTAGTATATGCGATTATATAATCTTATGTAAAATTCTGAAATAGACTTCATACAATTGATCTATTTGTATTTTTAATTAATTTATATTTGGTGTTTTATATTTCCTACGAGTAATAAGACAATTATATATATATATATATATATATATATATATATATATATATATATATATATATATATATATACGTATAACATACGTCATATACCATTATTTTAAAAAACAGTTATAAATAAAATATTGTAAAGTATAGATTATTCATTAAATTTATATATATATTATAACAATTATAATATTCACAATATAATTTATGTTTAATAATATTATATTATAATAGCTTAGGTAGGCCCATAAAGATACGAGTACATAATATATTAAAATATACACATAAGTTGGATATAACAACAGTATTATGTGTGCTACATGAAATACCATTAAATGATCTATACAGACTTCCTTTTCATTTAATTTGATAAGTATAATGCAGAACAAAAAAATAATGTAATGTAATGGCATTATTGTTACCTTTATCTTATGTATCATACTGTTCCTAGAATTTATTAGATAGATTTCCTGTATTAGAAATGTATCCTCTTTTAATCTATTAATAATATTATTTTACATAAAGATATTAACTAAAACTTAATTGTAAGATATACTTTTTTCTGATTCTATCTTCCTAGCTTCCAATATACCAGTAATATATTATTATGTTTTCTTATCTAGTCATATCAGGTCATGTAAATTCTTATCTTTTCATATTTAGTCATATCTAATCATATATTGTCATATCTAATCTTATCTAGTCATATCATGTTATATATAGTCTTATCTAGTATTATATATCTCTGTCTAGCCATATTTAATCATATTTAGTTATATCTATATTCAGATACTATAATTCTAGTATTTTGAAATTATTTGATATTAAATGATACTATTTGATTTATGTTGATATTTGTTTAAATTAATTGATATTTATTTTATAGATAAAGAAAATACTTTTATAACTATATTGTTTTAAAGTAATTATGTAAAGTAATTATATAAATTATAAAAACACAAAACATTATATTTATTATAATACAAATAAGCTTTATACTAAATAGTAGTCATTTCTTACAGGTTCTAATGAATTCTATAATAAATGTTCTGTCAACTTATTTCATCAAATTGAGAGTTCATCAGAGGTTAGAGTTCATGTCATGTCTGAGAGTTTGGCTAATAACGACGACTGGATTACTGATGAAATTGGTGTCAAAGAACGTTTACAAAAGTAAGATTTCCTACACATTTCTATTTGTATCTAACAATTTATATTCATACATTACTCATTATTATTTCAGTAATTTTGGTGCATCTTCAGATTATATATCTTTTAAACTACATTCGCTAGCTGATTGTTTAATTGAGAAGGGTTATTAAAATATTAATATTAATTACCCGTTATATAGAAGAAATATTATGTAATTATATTTCACTATTACATAATATATTTATTTTTAATTTAAAAAATCTTACTTATGAGTGATTATTTTATACATATAATTATTTATAATTATAATTTCAGATGTTAGAATTTTGAAATTATTTTGGTTTATTGATAATAATATTAATCTGATTCTTGAGTTAGTTTCTCAATTACTTTAGTGTAGTCTTTCCACATTTTAGGTATATTAATATTCTTTTAAAGTGACAATGATTTATAAAATGCTATGTATAATAATGTAATGTCAATTTATGCTCTGTTATTTAAACCATGTTGTTATCATTTATTACAGTAAAACAATTCATTTATATGGAGCTTTGTTAAGATTTAAGAATTGGCATGGAGCCAAACTATATTTGATTGATCAAAATTATATAGATATTTCAAGTTACTATTAATATTCATTACTAATATCAGTTATAATAAATACTTATATTCACATCCTGATTTATATTAAAAAGATTTGTCATACCACTGGCAAGTTTGGAAAGAAAAAGTTTCAATGTTTTACGGAGGTTTTCAAGAATTTTGCAATCTACACTCAATTATTTTGAATCCGGTTATATCTTTATTAATTATGAAATTATTCAAACTAAATGTATAATTTTTATTTAATATTTATTCTTTTGATTTAGGAACATGACAAGATTATTCCTTTTCAACTTTCTCAAATTCATGTTTGTATTATTATTTACAAATCGTATGTTTATAGTCATATTTCATTACAATCTTCTCTCGATCTTACAGGAAAATTGCCATCTTGAAGGAATTTTTAGTGGCTACACATTTTTCAAAGGATTTTTAAACTATAAATCTATATCTAAGAATTTAATTTCTACAGATTATTTCAAATTGTATCTTTTCATAATAGAAAATTATTAAAAATTCTATAAATATCAACCTTCAAAATTCTACATATAATTAGTATTTATTTTAGATATTTACTATATATGTAATTTGTATTAATTGTGATATTTACTATATATATAATTTGTATTTATTTTAGATATTTACTATATATATAGTTTTCATTTATTTTAGATATTTACTATATATAATTTGTATTAATTGTGATATTTACTTTTACTAAACATTAGTGATTATTCAGAAACAGAATGGCATTGTTTTGAAAAATTACAAAACAATAATGATGTTAGTAATATTTAATATTTAACTGTTGACATCCCTGAATTGTTGTCATTGTCTTTTTTAAGATTGCTGCTTTGTTGGAAATACCATATAGTTTTACTCCAATCGAATGCTTCAACGACAAAAGATACACACGAAATAATGCTAGAAGTGGATTAAATTGGAGAAAGTACTTCGTCGATAATACAGTAAACAACCATAATCAGGGTTTTTTTTAGAATTTATCTTTTTAAATGACAGCCTTTAATCATCTTAAGATTAATTCATTTAATATATATCATAACACTTATAATCAAATAGTTTTAAAGATTCGGGCAAATTATAATCAATCCTACTTCTTTATTGTTACTACAGCAAACTTACAAAATAAGGTTTGTATAAATATATATAATAAGTTATTTAATGAAATGAAATCATCGTAATAAAATGTTTATCACTTTCAGTGTGAATTGATTGCAATTAGGATGAAATATGGTTTCCAACTTCACGAGGCCTTTGAACCTATTCAATTGCAATACAACTTAACTGCAACCAACAACCAACCATTGATAGAAGATTCTCCAAGTTCTGAATCAATGAATGATTTTGTAATTCCAGTAATTCATGGAATTGAAGATCACCTGCAGAAATGTTTAAACAGAGCAAAACAATACATATTTGAGAAATTAGCAGATGAGAATGGTACATAATCTAGAACAATCTAATATATTTAACACTTTATGGATAATGTATTTGTATTCATACAGGAAATATGCGTATCAGTAAAGAACAATACATTCAAGTTATGCAAGAATTAGAGATAAAATACTTAAAGGATATGTCATCTAATAAAGTACAATATCAGGCTATTTCAAAAGAAAATTACCTACTTCCTCTTCTTAAGCCAATACAAAGAGGTTATATTCAATTATATAACCAATATTAATATAATATAATTTTATATTATAATTTAAGTTGAAATATATTTCAATTGTTAATAAAATTTATTTCTTGCCTGATATTGTGGTTTTTGATTTACTTTAATAATTTAATCTATTTAATATAATATATTAATTTAATTATAATTATTAATTAACATTATTTATTCTAACATATTTCCTAAATATAATTTATGTAATTCATTTTTTCAAATAGATAATGATGCTATAAAAGATAGAATTGAGTGGAAAAGACTTAGTAATAGAAATGAAAATAAAAAGAAAAAAATAATTGAACTCTCTCCCCCAAATCAAAATGGTTTATTTTGTGATGTTTAGTTGTTTACATAAAATATACATTATTGCGAGTAACTTACTCTTAATGAAGGATATAACATATATACAATTGTTAAGATTATTATTAATATATTTATTTTAATCTAATTTTGCATTTTTACAAATTTAAATTTTATTATAATTTTTAGAAATTCGAATCACTGCAGCTGAATTTATAAGAATTTATAAAGAAAATAATTCAGAGTTATCACCTTTGAATACAAGTTAATATTGTATATCAACCCGTATGATTATATGCAACTTACCATATATTTGACTTAATGTTGCCTAGATTCGGATTGTAAAACCTATTGTAATGTGGAAAAGCAACTTACACAACTTAAAGAATACCCTTTAAACATCAAGAAAAGATGTCACGATATCTAGTTTGTATACCAATATAATTCGCAGAAATCGTGATTTTAACAAACATTCAAACCCTTTAGTTATGAAAATAGGGAAGAAAATTTCGAAGCAGAGAAAGTTTACAATGAACTTGTCAAAAGACTTCGTTCTATTGAAACAGATTCAACCCTAGGTCAATATTGATCTCAACAACTATACATGTTATAATATAATAGTATACATTATTTTATATTTAATTAATTTTGATTTTACAGGCACAGATCAAAACCAAACATTTTTACTTTCAATTAATTCAGGTTCTTAATTTTAAATTTTTTAATTAAAAAATTAAATGATTTATTTTACGCAAGATAAAAATAATTTCAGAAATTCCTTCGGGCACAATTCTGAGTAGCAGAAAGTTCAGAAATTCAAACAGTTCGCAGAGTTCTAGAAGTAAGGAGCCTATAAATGTGCACTCGTGTAACATAGCTTCAAACAGTAGAGTTGCAAGACTTAGAAGAAATGATTGTTCCAGAAGTAATTCACTTTCGTCTTCGCCGAGAACTACTAAAAGTAGCGATGGTTGGTGCTTGCAATATTATTTACTTTTGTGAACTATTACATTGAATTCTCTTTAACAAAGTAAGGAGCGTTTTCGAGGGACCAGATGAACAAATCATCAGAACAACTTCTTCTCAATCATCGGAAACTTGGTTTTATTTTTAATTATTATATTTTATAATCAATATTAATTATTAGATTTTATAATCAATATTAATTATTAGATTTTATAATCAATATTAATTATTAGATTTTATAATCAATATTAATTATTAGATTTTATAATCAATATTAATTATTAGATTTTATAATCAATATTAATTATTATATTTTATAATCAATATTAATTATTATATTTTATAATCAATATTAATTATTATATTTTATAATCAATATTAATTATTAGATTTTATAATCAATATTAATTATTAGATTTTATAATCAATATTAATTATTATATTTTATAATCAATATTAATTATTATATTTTATAATCAATATTAAAATAATGAATTTCAAAATTCAGTGATAATCATGACATGCTAAGAAGATCATCCTCAATAACTCTCAGCAATTCTGCAACTCCATTTTCTACTCCTGCTTCAGTAATCTCAAATATGTCTGAATCAGAAAAAAGAAAAGCAAAATCTGACAAACATAAATTAGTTAGTTATATTTTGTCTTCTTACATGTTATGGTTTAATAACTACTATGGGGTAACTACTATTGGTTTAATAACTACTAATATACAGATCTTGCAAGACGTTGTGACAAGTTTACTTAAAGAAAAGAAACTAACAAGTAGACATTCCATTTTCAATAAATGTGCCTCACGTCTCTATAAACTTACAAAAAGTTACATCCAAGATATCAAAACATCTTCGAATATAAGAGAAGACATGTTAAATATTGCTAGATCTCATGTGAAAACTGTTAGTTTTAGACATTTATTAATTATATAAATTAATGAAACATTCAGTTGATACACAATTATTGATTTTAGGTTATTGAATTTGAAAAGAAAAATAAATAAATAATATTAATAAGAAATTTGTTTTATTCATTTTATATTATTTTGCTTTTTTATGGATTAATTCCCTAAATTGTGAAAGTATGTCATTTTCTCTTTTCATCCTTTCTTCGTGATTAAATTTAGCAAGAGCTCTCTTCTCATCTGCACTATAAATTTGATTTTCTTTTCTGAGACGAACGGCTTCCATTCTCCTATGTCTGTACAGGAGTGAGTAGGATATAGTGAGCAGCTACGTAGTATAGGCTATAAGATATGTAGTATAGGCTAAAGGCTATGTAGTATTCATTCATTATTTATTGCGATACAAAATTAAACGAACCGCGATCCACTCATTACAAATCCTTGACCCTCGAAATGTTCAATTTCTTGAGGTTCTAATCCAATTTCTCCTCTTCGCGGAATTCTCTCCCCCGCTTCAATGTATGCTGCCATAGCTGCTCCTTCTCCGGGCAATAATGCTTTTCCAAAACTATTAACGTAACAATGATGTCATTACGCATTCGTACAAAAAGAACACTTTATACTAAACTCTAATTTTGAATTTTTGTCTTCCACGGTTATAGGCATGGGTCCGATAATTTCTTCTGGATATTAAGAATTTCTAATTAATCATATGCTACTATGAAATATGCAATACAATTTAAATTATTAATACATAATTAACTATCTATACATGCAATAGCTTACAGAATAATTGGGAGGTAAGAGATTATAAAACCTCTTACCTCCTTGTAAAGTTAATATAATAGAAAGTATTCAAATGTAAAAAACTAAATCACATGTATTTTGTACTAAGAAATAGTATTTATAGTAATTATATATAGTTATAAATATTAATTATGTTTTGATTCTTAAATAACATAATACATGTATTGTTATATATATATTAACAATTCCTTCTTTATTCAATACTTTAAATAATATTATATAACCATGATGGTCTGATAGAACTTTCTTCTGAACAGATTTTTCTATCCATTTATCAGTCTCAGATTTTTTACTTTTCTTACTAAATGTATAATGACATATTTATATTTGACATTAGTCATCGTGTAAATCAAATGATTGTTTAAAACCTTTTCTTATGTTTTTTATGTTTACTTTTCTTTGATTTCTTCTTTTTTTTAATTTCGTCATCCGAACTCTGTAGTCTGAAAAGAATTCACAAATGAAATACCAGTTAATTAGTTGTGTGCAACCTATAGGTACTTGAGTAACAATGGTTCATATTTCGAGTTATAAAGAAGGATGTGTTTATACATATATAGTTTATAACTAAAGTACTTTACATTTCATCGTATTGTTTTGATCTCTCGGGAGAGAGAGACCACAAGAACGGAACTCCTTGACATGCTATCCGGTCTCTCTTCAAACGGCGTCTAAAAATCAATTAAGTAAACGTAAGGTTTTCAATACAGTGCCAATATCGAGGTAATGTCAATATTTAGTGATTTCTTATGTAATACCAACTCCTCTCCGTATGTATTCGTGTCCGCAACATTTTTGAAGTCCGAATGTACTTGGTAATGACACCTGCAATAGTGACAAGTAATGGAATCGCGGCATTTGAACTAGATATAAATTCACCGTCGACTGCTTATTGTCCGCTAACCTCTCTTCGCAATCGACGATGTTCCTCAGTCGAGATCCAATGTTTTTCTTATCGTTGGAAGATGAGTCGCTGGAGTTATCCATACTATCGTCACTTGAACTCGATTCATCTTGCTCTGGAGGTAAAACACTAATTTATAAATAATATCACGATATTTCCAATGTTGTATTACTTAGAATTAATTGTTCCGGTGCGACTAACTAACTTTTCTTTTTTGTGGATTTATGATGTCCCATAGCCTATGAACATAGCAAACGTTTAAATAGAGTATAACATAATATTGATATATCAGATTAATTCTAATTAAATACGTTATTATTATGAAGCTAAAATGCTAATTTATATATCATTTTAACCAAGTCAGAAAACATGATCTCGTATATCTGTTGATAATAATATGTATATTTAAGTTTATAAAATTATGGACCATATCTATTAAATGCCAAGTTAACCGTCCTATTTTCTAATTTATATAATTCATTAAAATAAAAATACCCCTTTATTTACCTCAATACATTATTTACACATTTAAAATGATATCTTGAATCTAGTAGTATTTTATATGTATTCTAATATACATTAAAAAAAACAATATTTATGATGTAGATTTTTAATATTTTTGAATAATTATAGGTAATTTTAAAATTCTAATACGACATTTATTTAATATAAATTCTATCGTAAAACAGTTTTATTGCACTAAAAATTGATAATAGGTGTATTAATATTCAAAATATATAAATAATAATTTATTGTAAATATATAATATTCTTTTTGAATAGTTATCTGAATATTATATAATAATTCTTGTAAATTCTAAAGTATTAATTCACATTCGGATACATATTTAAACTAATATTACTCGACATAATTTTATAGAAAATAATTAAACTCATTATTTTAATATTTGAAATAACTGTTATTATGTATAAATATTTAGTATGTACTACTGGATTATGCTAATCTAATAAATAAATATAATTTGTTTGTTATAAAATATATTGTATAATAACGTATGAAGACATTGTGTACATAATAAAACATATATCGTATATATATATATAAATTTAATTTTGATATTCAATGCGGGCTATTTACAATAATTACAGTAGTTTACTCATTCAACTATAAATCATCAATATAACATTCATCATATAATTTATATACCCCATTCAAATGTATTCATCGCACTCGACTTCTTTATTATTTGAATTTATCATGAATTTGACTTGATAAAAAGTATCATAATAATTTTTAATTATTATATTTTACTAAATTTAATCATATTACATTATAATTTAACAAATGTTAAACATATATTATATGTATAATTATAAATTGCAATATATGTTATAATATATATATATATATAATATACCTATGATTAAGAAATTATTAAATAAATAGTAAAGAAATATATTATTTTTAAATGTATAAATTAAATAATATTGTTATCACTAACTTTGAAAATTGAATAAAACAATATGGAAACTACAGTTTAACCCAAGATTAACATGCATCATATAATATATTTATTATAATACAATATAATGTATGATTTACCTATGTATTCAAATCTATATACTATTTATATAACAAAGTACATATAAAATATATAGAAATATTATTTTAAAAACTAAATTATATAAAGAAATATATAAGCATTACCAAACTTTGTATTTCTTTAAATGTATTATTTTAGTATGTGTTGTGATTACTAAAATTAATATTTATATTGTGTATTACATTAGAAAGTAATATCTACATTGAGTGAACACATAGCATATACCTAGAAACATAAAGGTCTACTTTGAATTTACTTGATGATTAATACAAAATTGATTTTTAATTAATAATATAATTCGAATTCAAGATCTAATTAAATCATTACGGTAATAATCAATATTATTACTAATTATTATCCGTCTGGCCACCATGAAAAGAAGTGTAGGGAGGTATTGTTTTGTACAATCACAAATGTCCAAATATGTCACCAGTTAAATTTCAATATATACCTAATTGATTTTCGAAGAATTGTTCGCTAAAATTAATTAGTGGAAAAAGAAATGTGTTCTCGATGATCCAAATTCATCTGGTGATCCTATTTACTCTTTTGAAGATCACATTCTTGTGAATAGCGGTAAACTCACATATGTATATACACTGAGTTTCCCTGTGTCATATTACTGATCTGTGTAAAAGAACATAGGTCCGCCTTAAAATCGCCATACACAAACATTTCCGTTTTTAAAGTGTAATAAGGTATTTCATAGTTTCTCGTATAGTAAAAGCGAATGTTTTATTAGTTATCATAATGTTTTGTAAATTTGTTTATTGTTAATAGTATAAATAGTATTACTTTTATTTTTGTTATATTCTTTGAAATGATTCTCATATATAAATATTTTAATTATACTTTATGAACAAATCTATTGATTTAATTTACGGCTATGTTAATAAGATATTGTTTTATTTGTTATAATTAAATTTTAAATTTGTTAAATCTTATTCATTTAGTTATATTTTTTGAAGAGATTCTTATTTATACATATTGTGATTATATTTTATGAACTAAACTATTTACTTAGTTTATACCTATGATAGATATAAACTAGTATCTATTGAAACGGTTATTGTATAAATATATTATGATTATATTTTGTAATCCAAAATATATAGCATCGTTTACACTTAATTTCCTAAGGTAATGAAGATGTACTCGTTTATATATTTGTATATTTTACGAAACTATATTATTTATAAAACTTATATAATAATTATATTATTTACTATAAAGTTTCTGACATTCAACATATATATTTGCAAATAAAAAATATATTTATATTCCAATAATTTTTAATTACTTATAATTGTTTAAAAATAGATATAATAAATAAATCAATATAACTTTTGTTTAAATTAATTTTAATAATATAAAAACTAAATCATAGATGACTGTATTATTTTAAACTTTCAATTACTATATATATACCAAATTATATATTTGTGGATATTGTTAGAAAAGTAAGGATTATGTATAAACACAATGTATAAATTTACATTTAGGTTATATTTGAAGAAAATATTAATATTGTATTATATATATATAGGACATCGAATATTAATACGACCTATAATTAGTCAAGGTATATATAATTATACCTCCAATCGTTTCGAGAGATACAATGTCATTTACATTGACATTACGCCATTACTAGATATATATATATATATATATAGATTCGTAATATATAAATCTAAGAATTAAATATGTATTATTGTTTGTGATTATCACAAATAATATAAATATAAACACACGTGATATTGCACATGTTAAATTTACTTCTTTTTTTAAAAAATAATTTAAGATTTAATATTACTAATCCATAAAATGGCTTCTCGTGTTCAATTTGAAGGAAACAACGAAATCGGGGTGTTTGCTAAATTAACAAATTCGTACTGTCTTGTTGCTATAGGAGGATCTGAGAATTTTTATAGGTTTAATTTAAATAATCTTATAATTTCGTAGATTCTTAAAAAATAATAAAATTGAAATAATAATGTATTACTAAAAGTTATTAGTACATGTATATTTTAATATATTCTAACTTATAAATATTCTTACATACTAATTAACATTTATTTATATATTATGAATTATTCATAAGATTCAAGATAACAGTTTTAGATAATTATATTTTGTAATACAATGTTTTAATTATTGCATCGTAATATAATTATTATATTTGGAATTACCTGTATAAATTCGTAAAAATTAGCAATGCCCATAAATAACGAATATAATTGCTTTATTTTTATGCAGATTTACAATATTATTAATTAATATAATTAATATGAATAAAATATTCGATCAAATACTTATATATATATTTTGTTATTGATATGTAATTATTTAATCTTACTTATTCTTATATACGTGAATATTATATGTATGATTGAGTATATGCAATACGAAAAATGGCGATGAGATTTCATATGAGACTATATATCATATGATATTACTTCATATTGTAGTCAATGATACATCTAGGATAGAAGTATCATATACCATGATATAAAGTAATATCATATGCTATATGTGATCAGGTCGCCTTCCATTGTAGTGAATTCATGTATTTCATTTACTCAATGATACAACGATATTCACGTATATAGGATTACATAATTACTTATAGAAACTAAAAATATATACTTAATTATTTGAACAAATATGATTCATATTAAAATCATGGTTATAAATATATTTACTGAAATATATATAAAATTTATGTTTTAATGGAATTTTTATAATATTTGTGTATTAGTATAATATTATATTTTCAGAAGGTCGACAATTCCCTTTGATATTAAATTATTGATGGTTTAAATTGTATTAATTTTCTTTTAACTTTTATATTTGGATATATATGTTTGCATTTAATTTTAACATATATCCAGTATATAAAAATAAATTTTTGTACATACAAAATCATTGTTACTAATACCATTTAATAAAATTCAATGAAATCTAAATTATATTTACTAATTTTTCAAACTTAACATTTCCTTATTTAATTACTTGTTAATATTACTTAGTATATTTGAGAGAGATCTGGCTGATCAAATTCCAGTAATTCATACAACAATTGCTGGCTGCCGGATTATCGGCAGGATGTGCGTTGGTTGGTATAACTTTCACATAACAGAGCAGTCGTTAAGTAATAATAGACTATATATCTAATTACAGCCAACAGACATGGTTTACTTTTACCCTCGACGACCACCGACCAAGAATTGCAGCATATTCGTAATTCTCTGCCAGATGAAGTCAAAATACGACGAGTCGAGGAGAGATTATCAGCTCTTGGTAATGTGATCGCCTGCAATGACTACGTTGCATTAACACACCCAGACTTAGATAAGGTTCTTACATAGTCAATACCAGACCCCATGTTGTTGTTCTTACATAGTCAATACTAAACCCCATGTTCTAGTTATTACATAGTCAATTCTAGACCCCATATTCTAGTTATTACATAGTCAATACCAGACCCCATGTTCTAGTTATTACATAGTCAATACTAAACCCCATGTTCTAGTTATTACATAGTCAATATTAGACCCTATGTTGTAGTTATTACATTGTCAATATTAGACACCATTTTCTTTTTTAAGGAAACCGAAGAGATTCTTGCCGATGTTTTGAAAGTTGAAGTTTATCGCCAGACTATAGCTGACAATTATCTTGTGGGCTCTTACTGCACCTTAACAAACCAAGGAGGACTGGTTAGACAACCACTCTCACCTACTTTCTCCTCACCTCATTTTGTGAATACTCTAGCGGATAAACTTTGTAAAATAATGTCAATGTATTGTAATCGCAATTATTCTTTATAATTGTTATGATTAATAATGATCTATTAAGGCTATCTTAGGAGATGAATAGTAATTGTACTCTTACGCTAATTACGTCTCATAGAATATTTAACAATAGAAGTAATTATTTTTTTAATTAATTTACATACTCTTCTAGTAATATTGAACATGGTTATTTGAAATATTACTATAATTATAATTAACTTATTTGAAATACAAATATTTGTTAAATTTGTTATTAATTTAGAACTACGAACAGGAATTCAGTTTTATCAATATTTATATTATACAATGATATAAATTATGCGGTAAATATATCTATTTAATATATAATTTAATTATTTAGGTACATTCAAAAACTTCAATCGAATCTCAAGATGAATTATCATCTCTGTTACAAATTCCTTTAGTAGTAAGTATTTACTAATGAAATCTATCCATGTTACTAAATTAAAGTATTAATCGTAATCATTATAATTAAAAATCATAATTAATAACCGATATGAAAGGCAGGAACAGTAAATCGAGGAAGCGATGTCATTGGTGGAGGCCTGCTCGCTAATGATTGGGTAGCCTTCGCAGGACATACCACTACCTCTACAGAATTATCTGTTATAGAATCTGTGTTCAAGATAGGAGCAAACAAACCTGATAAGATATCAAATGAAATGAGAGATTCTTTAATAGATAGGTTACTTGCATGCTAATGAGATCATTATTACTTCTACTTACTTATAATTACTTCTACTTAATTCTACATACTTATAATTACTTCTACTTACTTATAATTACTTCTACTTACTTATAATTACTTCTACTTTTATTTACATCCACTTACTTATAATTATTTCTACTTACTTATAATTACTACTACTTAATTCTACTTACTTGTAATTACTTCTATTTACTTATAATTACTACTACTTACTTCTATTTACTTGTAATTACTTCTATTTACTTATAATTACTACTAATTACTTCTATTTACACTACACTTGCTTAAATTTACTTATACTTACTTCCATTTACTTCTCCTTACTTCTATTTACGTCTACTTACTTATACTTAATTCTACTTACTTCTATTTACGTCTACTTACTTATACTAAATCTTCACTTTACAGCATGTCATAAGAAAAGAAATAACTATCAACATTTATATTTAGATTTGTTTATTGTTTAATAAATATTATTATAATTTATTCTATTGTTGAATTGTAAGGGGCAGTGTAGTAGCAGTTTAGTGCTGAAAGGATTCAGTGTACTATCGGTGGGGGTTAGTGTAGTGTTGTAAGTGAGGTCAGTGTAGTATTGTAAAGGGGCTAGTGTAGTGTTGCAATGGTGCATTGTAAGGATGTATTGTAAAGTGTAGTGTTGTAAGGAGTTATGTAGTGTTGTAATAGGATCAGTGTTAATGTGCAATATTGAGTAGTTTTGTGGTCAGCTATATGGTCATCCTTGTGGTCAGTGAAGAAGTCAGCGGTGTTGAGTGCAAACCCACCTCGGTAAAGGGCAAATCTTCATTGAATCACTTGTATAATTTTTACATTGACAACAATATGCTCTCTTACCTGTAATGTAGTTAATAATAAGTTTAATATTTACGTATATTGCGAATTAATAAAACCTTTTGTTTTTAATAATTTATTCTTCAATTTATCAAAATCTGGAGAATTGTTTCGTAAGAATAAATAATCAATATTTTTGCACCAGGCAAAGTCAGCAAAAGAGACAATTTTAAAATCACATTGTGTGCATCTTAATCTATCACAGCTTCTGAAATATAAATATCATTTATTAAATCGTATGAGCCGATTATAATTATTAATTTAAATATATTTATTAATTAACCTTTTATTAATTAGTGTCGATAGCCCATCGGTTTGCGTTGTTACATTTAAATATATCTCTTGGCACCTGTATGTCATTGATATTATATTAATATCGGAACAATTGTGTTGTAACAATGCATTACGTAAGGTAGCTAACTTTTGTGAAAAACTCGGGCAAGCATCTTGTTTAGGGTTTAGCTTACAAGATGAATTGTTATGTATCTCACTGTAATCTCCATCATCAAATATTTCATTCAGAATATCGTCTAACTGACTGGCAGAAGATATTTGTAATGAAACAGAGAATCCAGTCATAGACTAAAGAAGAGATCAAACTAATGACATACTGGTGATTATACCATTTCAGCTATGTAAAAATCTACATATATACCTTTCACATTGATTACTAATTGATTACTATTGAGAATAAAGTAAACAATGTGTATCCCATTATATAATACATTTCTGAAACTATATCAAAATTGAATTTGTTAAATTTTCAAAAGTAGATAACAAATAAAAAAGTTCATGGATAATTCTATATCTTTTCTAATTATTACTTTTAATTATTTATATATTTATACTTTTTAAAATTGATAATAGTAGATCTTAAATAATGTATTAGTTAGTTATTACTTAAAGTGTAACATAAGTAAAAACAGCTGATATTGTTGAAGATAATATCAGCTGTTTAGATTTTGTTGAATTTAATAAAAAGAATAGGACAGAATTTTGTGGAACACGAATATTTTTGTTTTAAATTACATGTTGTATTATTTTAACAAACTATTATGTATTATTAAAGTACACTTAATTTAAAACCTGATTTCTATAGCTGGTTTTCAACTGAGATTCAAAGATTACAAAATAATAAACTAATCTGTTAGAATTAGAATCTTACATATATATTAGATAGAGATTATAATCTATTTTGTATATATATATATATGATTTTAATGATTCATAATCTATATATTGTGTATTACATTATTAAAATATTATTTATTCAAGAAATATTAGACTAATTGTTATATTAAAGTTTTTATTCATCCCATAAACACTTATATTTATTATTCCATTTCTTATTTAGTAAAATTGAATATTTATATACTTTTTTGTAATCAAAATATACTTTAGATAAACTTTGTATATCTTACTAGTTGGATACTCTGAAATTTAGAAAAAGTTTAGATTACTTAATGATACTATTGTGTACTATTGTACTATATGTGTATTTAATGGTATTATTGTGCATAGAAACATTTTAGGGATGGGCAAAAAAAATGTGTAAAATACACTATAAAATTTCTTCTAGTATAATAATAGATAAATCAAATAGGGAAAATAATAAAAAGAGCATCGACTAAAGGAAGCCAATAGAATAGTTATAATTATATTAGGTAAAGTATGTAGTTAGCATTAAATGTTGATATCAAATATTATTGAAACATATAATATACATCATAATAATAACGTTGATTGTGCTGGCTTGCTATCGATATTTTGTTTTCTTATAGGAAAAGTTGTATTTAATGATACAGGAGGGCAGAATTTTAATTCAGCTTCATCTAATAAATCATCAAAATCTTCCATGATCTGTTTTATATATATCGACATATATTATTTAAATATGGCATGTTTATAATTATGTAAAGTTATACTAATGATACATGCGTAATTAGGAGCGATTATAGCATATCAATAACTAAGTGTCATACTTAAATATGGAATATGTGATCTATATAATTATTTCAACATATTATTAATTTTGACAATCAATTATATATATTGGAACTAATGTCTTACTAATATTATACAAAGTATAATATATGTAAACTACTTTTTTATTACCTTTTTTACTAATGAATAAATGTATATATAAACATTTTTAACAACTTTGTAAATTAATATATTAATATTCAATTTTGTTTACATTGCCTACATAAATATTTGTAAAAACCTAGCGTCTTGCGAAGACACTGGGGAAATATATATCTATATAAATTATATATATTATATATATATTAGCTATCTGACATATGGGTTAATGATTATTAAACTATAATAAGGATGCATATTATCAATAAAACATTAACGTATTTTTACATAATTTAACATAATTTAACATAATTATCGAGTATTAATTATCCTATTATCATTGTTATATTCAGTACCTAATCGTTTATCTAATGTATATACAATTCATATTTTATTTACGCATATATATCCTGATAAATAGGTATCAAATGTATATGTTTTCAACAACAAAAAATTATAAATTTCAACGCGATGATTATTTTTTTAAATAATTATCATATATTATATATTTAACGGATATTTATATTTTCGATAGTTGACCTCGATCGTGCCCTTTGAAATAGGCTACAATTTTTGTCCGAAATGTTGAGTTTTGCTTTAAAGTCAGCTTCGGTATTAAGCAGCCCCTTAAATGCTACAACTCAAATAGTTGCATCTGCAGCTAAACCCATATTTACCGGAATTATTTCAAAAGCGGCCCCAATAACGGTTATCCAAACAAATGAAGGTCTCAAAACTCCTGGAACTCTTCTTGAAATGATAACTTCAAAGTCTAACCATGCACAAAGTAACATCGTAGCTGGTATGTAATTGAATTTACTATTAACTTACTTAAATAGTTATATACTGTATTTTAGGCTTTAAAAATATAATTTAATATAAATAATAATTATTAATTATTAATAATATACATTATTATTAATTAGTAAATTATAAAGTGTTGCCAAATTTATATATATTTAGGAAAATACAGCATGTGCCAAATTTATAAAAAAAAGATAAATATATTATGTAACATAATATTAACTAAACCTTACCTTCTTATTAATATAAGTTATTCCAATCAACATAATTAAATAATTTATACATGTCTAGAATATTTTCCAAAAATTTTGAAGGTATAAAATAAAAAAATATTTTCCTAAAATTAAGAGTAAACAATGAAAAATTAAAAATGATTAAGTAGAATTTGAGTGAGATAAAAAGAAATAAATGCTTTGTTACTATTGAATACTCGAGATCACAACATAAAAGTTAAGTATGTTAACTAAATAAATAATCTATATATAGATTTTAAAATTTTACAAATCGATTACAAATCGATAAGGAATAAATTAATAAATAATTCTCTATTACAAAATCTAATTATAGTATTTTGTATTCTCTTATGAACTTAAAATAACTTTTCACATATTGTAAAATACCACATAATGATATTATAATATCAATTAATAAAATAAAATTGATAACAAACCTGGTAAAGTTGTTATTAGAACATCACAATAAAACATCGCCAGTGATCCCATTACTTTATAAGTTGTTATCTAAGTGCTTGTTAATTATAATTTGAAGTACAAATATTGCTTATTCAATCTTTATGAATTATAAATTAAATATTTAATATATAAAATATATTATAAAATAATAAATATTATATTTAATAATAAATATATTAAAATATATAATAAATATATTATAAAAATCTTGTAAAATAAGTCCCTTTGTTATTTTCGTTTTAAACAATAGATTTCATTAACTTATATCTGTATTACGATCATGCCCAGTAATCAGATGATGTAACTATTATACAACCTTTTATAATTAATTTAAAAAATATAATATATTTTCACCTATAAAAACATTTTAAAAATCTTAATTAAACAATTGATAGTATATATATAGAACGAGTGAAGTAGAATCCTTTTTTTCCAACTTTTATAAATAAACATCATATAAATATGGAAAAGTGATCATGTTTTATATTTTTAAAATATCTTTTATGATACATGAAAATCGAATTACATAAACATTGAATTATTATGTTTTAAATAATAAATATTTATTTATAGGTTTGGGACAGGTTCGTTATCTCCACAATGATCATCAATTCCCGAACATGGATGGATATAGAAGGGAAGGTTAATAGTTCATAAATTTAATAATGAGAAACAATACTTAATAATAATTTGATTTCCAGGCACAAAATCTGTAACAGCTGCCGGAGCCACTGATAACAGCGACGCCAGAAAGGCTTTTTCTTATTTGATGTTAGCATCAACTACAATCCCCGCTGTCTATGGTGCCAAGGCATGTGTAACTCAGGTTAGTTTGTATCCATCTACCTACAAATATCTACAGATATCCAACAATATTTTATCATTACAAATTTATTTAACAACTTTATTTAACATTCATAATTTGTATTATATGTAAATAAAAATATATCGCGGAATATTGTTGTTATTTAATATTATATTATATTATATAATTATCAAATTAATTTATTTTCATAATTCTAATCTAATTCCCTCAATATAATAATAAATAACAATAATATTCTGCGATATATTTCTATTTACAATTATTTTATGTTGCCATTATATATTTTTTCATTTCTCATATGTTTAATCGCACAGTTCATAAGCTGTATGAATGCTTCAGCTGATGTACTCGCTCTCTCTAAAATTGAAGTTGATCTTTCATCTATTCCCGAAGGCAAAAATGTCACATTTAAGGTACAGTATTTCATTTTCTATTTCATTTATTGAACTTGGTATAATTAAATATCATTTTCAGTGGAGAAACAAACCTCTCTTTATACGCCATCGACCTGCTTCTGAAATTGAAAGAGAAGAAGCTGTTTCTGTTAGCGACCTCAGGGATAAAGAAATTGATTCGGATAGAGTTCAGAAGTCGGAATGGTTGATCGTATTGGGAGTTTGCACTCATTTAGGTTAAATAACTCACAACTTTTTCATCCTCTTCATCTCCTGTTGTTGTACTGACCACATCTCAACTCTCACATCCTACCTCTTCAACGACTTCAACGCAGTCCTCAATTAACAGGTTGTGTGCCTATTGCAAATGCTGGAGAATATGGAGGCTATTACTGCCCTTGTCATGGTTCACATTACGATGCCTCTGGCAGAATCCGTAAGGGACCTGCTCCTCTGAATCTCGAGGTGCCTCCTTACCAATTTTTAGATGAAACCACTCTAATCGTCGGATAATATTATGTTCGATAGAACAAAGTATATCAAAAAATGTATATGAACAATGAAAGAACAATGAATAAACAACTGTATAAAACTTTTATTAATTGGAAATGTAAAAAAACTAGTGTGTAATAAATTGTTTGGAAATTGTGTACACAGAAACATCGCTAATTTCATCCGAATTATCATCTGCATCGATAAGACCTCCATAAATATAAATGCTACCTGCAACGATAATAGAATAAGCAACAATGCGATACATACAATTTTAATAAATATTTTAAATACCTTTTATTGTGAAGAGATGAGGATAAATGGTAAAAAGGGGTGCATTTATTTTATCCGAAGAATCCACTTCATTGTAATTTAGCCATTCCGCAGTTCCTGTATTTAAGTAAAACTTAATAAAACAATAGAATATATTTGATATGATTAATTGCAATGTGAAGTGTAATTCATTATTACATAACCAGTTTCAATTATTTTCTCAATATTCAGAAGTCTATATGTCATTTTAATATTTCTTCTAGCTGAAATTTTAAATCGGAATAAATACCACATGTATTTAATGATAATATAATATATTAAGAAATATATAAGTCTAATTTTAGAGATTAAACCTGTATTGTTTTGATTCCTATCCATGGTAACTACAAATAATATAAAAATATAAGATGAAATACTTGTCAGGAATTGTTATGATTATGAATTCATAATTTACCTTTGTGATTAGTGAATAGTTGTCTATATGGATTTCCAATAGCTGCATATTTGAATTCTCTAGTTTATATATTATTTTAAAGATTGATCAGAGTAAATTAACAATTTTTTATATGCCAACACCCAGAGTACTAAAGATTAACTAATAGCTAATAACTAAAGATTATGTTTAAATAGCGATAAATGACTAACGATTTTGAAATTCTTTTTTTATTACAAATTTTCTCGAATTATAATTTTTTGGAAATACATTCTTTTTATTTTCCAGGATATTCATTTTGGTAAAATAAACAGCCATATTACCCAACTGTAGAATAAAACTGATATCATAACGTACGGGGAAAATAGCATTGCTAACAATCAGATAAATAGAGTATATTAATGATAATAATCGCATACTAACGATACAACATTTTGATTTAGAAATGTCATATCCAGGTGAGGAAATAGAAATTTTCCTCCAGGACACTTGTAAAGTTTTCACGTGAAGTGTCATCAACCAAAAGTCGTTATGATATTGATGTAGTTTTCCGCCGGAGAGCAGGCAATGAGTGTCGTCCACTTTCACCAAATTGCACGAGAGTCTCTGAGGAGGTGCATCGGGACACTCCACTCGGGTCCAGATGTGGCTAATCAAGTCGAAGACGATGAGCCCGGCCCAAGATCTCCGGTGGTCAGTTTCTCCTCCGTACACGACGAGGTGATGACCGATCACCGCGCTACAATGACCCATCCGACAGGGAAGGTGCGTCTCTTTGAACTCTTGGTCGTCGATGAAAATGGAGTTCGAGTTCGCAGAGAATTCGCGGGTGGAGGACGCGCGACGAGCCTCGATTGCATTAATGCGTCTCCAGTTCAGGGAGGTCGTGTCGAACTCGTGCATTTCGCTGAACTTCTCAATCGACTGTTGTGCGGGAGATTCGTTGATTACCCCGTCCGCGTTGTCCGAAACTAATTATTAATTATTATATTAATTATTACGCTATATACCCTTTCGACTGTGAACGAATTGCTTCTCATGACGCCTCCGCCGTAAAGATAAAGCTTCTTCTCGAAGGAAACCAAAGTGGACAGGTTCTTAGGCTTTGGGTAGTCACCTCGCAAATAGTACTTTAATATAACTAGCTATTCACCACGTTTCGTAATGATTTCATGTTTCGTACATGAAACCGATTATAAGTTACTTTTAACAAAACCATGTAAACAGCGAATACTCAATTTAGTTTTAATTATATAAAATATTCAAATAATATCTAAATAATCTAAATACTTATTTATTAAAAGTTATAATATTATTTATTAAGAGTATTTGATAGAGTGCAAAATGGCAACTACAAAATGTGATAACATTTTTTTGTATTATCTATAATTACAATAAGTTAATGAAAATATATTAATTTAAAAAAATTTCTTTATCAAAATTATTTATTTATTTATAATCACAGTACAGTAGACATTGTTCTTTTTATTTATAATACAACCTTGCAATAACTTTTACGTCAGTTGTATTTTTTACTCGATTTTCTATTATTGATGTAATTTTATATTTTATTATTTACTTCATTTTTTCATATTATCATTACATTAACACATTAATTGATATACATCAATAATGGCTCTTTCTTTTAAAGGAGTAAAATAATGCATGGGTGTATATATAATTATATATTGTTTAATTATATTTTTAGAATTATATCATTTTTTAATTTGTTATATATTTATAATTATATATGTATATATATAAGTTAATATTATTTTACTACTATAATATGTTTAAAAAATATATATATGAATAAAGATTTTTAATTGTATATTTATGAATTTAATTAAATACAATGTTCAGTTATTATAAATAATATATTAATACATTATTATTATTAACATTATGAATTATTGTTATAGTATATCCAATATTATCAAAGTTATGATTATTTTTGTTTTGAATCAAAAATATTATCATAAATAATTTTATTATTTTCCATTTAATAAAAAAATATAAAAATAAACATTTTGTAAATAAAATTGAATATATTCTTTTTATCTTATTAGTTTAAATTTTAGAAAACTAGTTATTTTTGTTATTGTTAAGGGTTAAGGTATTCTATTATCTAACCAGTAGCCTGTAATCTTGTCCAGGTGAAATCAGAGAGGCTGTATCTCCAAAGGTCATTAAACACGGCCATTTTGGTATTAGTTCCTCCAAATGTGTACAAAAATCCATCGCAATAAGTACAACTGAGATGGAAAAATGTATATTATGCAATGGCAAACATGTGATTTAAACTACATGAATTATACATGCAAACCTGGTGGAATATCTCTCAGACATATCATATTGATGGCAGCCTAGACTTTTGCATACCACGTTACCTTCCAACAATGCAACCTCCAAACTACGATTTAATGATTCTCGAATATCTAAAATTTAATAATTTATAATAAAATATAATAATTTGAAAATACAAAGATAATAGGAAATATATAACTTAGTATTTGTAAATTATTGTAATCAAAAATATTAATATTTAGTACATTAACATAATACTACTTCACTTATATATTAAATTACTTTAGAACATCCGTTTATTTATATTACAGAGATTTAGTTATGATTTTATTATTGAATCCGATATTAGTGAAACCAATGTAGTGAGTATTTTATAATTTAGTTGAAGAATCATTTTGAATATCTAATATATTGTATATGATATCTATTATGAGTATCATTCACTAATAACCAGTCAAACTAATAATGTTAAATTATCTTATTTAGTGTCTTAAGAGCCTTAATAGCCTTCCTATTTCTCAACTCTAATAAAGGTATAAATCTAAATAAATATACAAATTGTCATAATTGTTATATATTAAATTGTTATATAAGATTATTATATTAACATTATTAGATAACATTGTTATATAAGATTATTATATTAACATTATTATATTAACATTATTATATAAGATTATTATATTAACATTATTATATTAACATTATTATATAAGATTATTATATTAACATTATTATAT
Source organism: Osedax frankpressi (assembly GCA_964035775.1). NCBI lineage: Eukaryota > Metazoa > Annelida > Polychaeta > Sabellida > Siboglinidae > Osedax > Osedax frankpressi. Next base: position 24,447,153 of record OZ038317.1, read on the forward strand.
TAACATTATTAGATTAACATTATTAGATTAACATTATTAGATTAACATTATTAGATTAACATTATTAGATTAACATTATTATATTAACATTATTATATTAACATTATTAGATTAACATTAATAGATTAACATTATTATATTAACATTATTAGATTAACATTATTATATTAACATTATTAGATTAACATTATTAGATTAACATTATTAGATTAACATTATTATATTAACATTATTAGATTAACATTATTAGATTAACATTATTAGATTAAAATTATTATATTAACATTATTATATTAACATTATTATATTAACATTATTAGATTAAAATTATTATATTAAAATTATTATATTAACATTATTAGATTAACATTATTAGATTAACATTATTAGATTAACATTATTAGATTAACATTATTAGATTAACATTATTAGATTAACATTATTAGATTAACATTATTAGATTAACATTATTACAAACTATTAATTCAAAGTATTTGGATAATTTCACATCAAATAGAATCTATAATAAATTCAATATATATAAATATTTATAATCATACATTAATTTAGTATTTCATTATATAATTATATTATAAAGAGATATATATATATGATGACCTACCAAAAATATATATCAACAAGTATTACAAATATTTAATAATCATTAAAATTAATATCTCAAATTATTACAATAATTGTAACTAAAAAAAGGTATTCATTTATTTGCTTGATATGTTAAACCCATATAATTTAGATTAGTGTTATAAACTAGTGCAACTTTAGTGTGAATATTAGTAATTACTGAAATGATATCATAGTCATTATTGTACTTTAACATTATAATAACTAATATTAATAAGTTAAGAGTGTTATGATAATAAATATAAATTAAATATAAAATTATAATACAAATTCTAACATAATGATAAATAATATTTATCTAGGAAATGCAAAATAATATCACTTACTCTGTGTTTATATATTGCTAATAAATTTAAATTAAAATTACATTTTAATAAAATAATATATAAATCACAATAATAATATATTTATTTCAACAAATCTAAGAAAATAATACTAAATTAAATTACTTCCGTAGAAAGTTTGTGTAATTATTATAAATAAATATTAAATTTATTATAAATAAAAGTGTACATATATTAAAATATTTACAAAAAAAAAGAGAATCACTAAATTTAGATAATTGTAACATAATTTTGTAGGAATTTGTTTGTAGGAATAAATGTTACAAATTGTTCATAATACCAAAACACTAAACTTAAATATAAACCAGAAAATATAATTTTTACATTTTATTTAAATAGTAAAATGTTATCACATATGTTTACGCTGTGTTCCAGTCGAGATTCTACAGGAATAATTGTATACAGACCGTATTAAATTCTCTATTGTTGCGAGGCCCTCGAATTGTGCTATATACATTTATATTCACAGGTAAACTATTTAGAAAATGTTTTCAATTTTTGAACATTCTATTGGTAAGATTAACAAAGATAACTAAATACTGTAAGATTAACAAAGATAACTAAATACTGTAAGATTAACAAAGATAACTAAATACTGTAAGATTAACAAAGATAATTAAATACTGTAAGATTAACAAAGATAACTAAATACTGTAAGATTAACAAAGATAATTAAATACTGTAAGATTAACAAAGATAACTAAATACTGTAAGATTAACAAAGATAACTAAATACTGTAAGATTAACAAAGATAACTAAATACTGTAAGATTCGCAAAGATAATTAAGAAATACATTGTTTCTTGATTTTTACCACATATAGTTAACGATTTAGCTACCTAATACTATATAATAGCTACCTTTGGTCTAATATATATATGAACATATCTCTTTAGTAAATAATAGTGTAATACTAATTGTGTACGTGGATTTGGCATTATTTTATAATTATATTAAATATATATATTGCATGAAATAAATTCAAATAAATAAGTTCTTATCATTAAAGTAATTACGATAATATTTGCAGAATAAGTTTATGGATGCTATTTGTTCTAAAAATGTTTTTTCAATCTTAAAAGAACCATGTTTTAGTGTTTATTTATATTTATATGGTGCATTAATTCATTGTATGAATTTTATTATATTTATGAATATATATAAATATATTAATTCACTTAATGTAATCAGCAACGAGATAAATGATTTTAACTTATAAAGCAGATAAAATATTATAATATTATAAATCGATATAAAATTAAAAGTATGCGAGTCATTGATATAAATATTGTAAAACATAATTATTTATCTATTTACATATTTAATTATTATATCTATATATGTGTATTTAAATATTTAATCTATTATTCACAATATTAATATCAAATTTGTTATTAAAAATATTGTTTAACAATTTTCTGAAGAATTTTAATAATCAAACAATAATAATATTAATAAAATAACATTACTATAAAAATAGATATTGAGTATTGTAAAGTACTATATAGAATAATATATACAGTACTATAAAGTACTATATAATATTATATAGATTATTATATAGAGTACTATATATAGTATAATATAGCTTATATATATATAACTATATATATGAATATATTATATATTATATCATACATTTCAATTAATTATCTAGTTTCTAAAATAATATAATCTCACATATATTGATTGATCCCATGAGATTGCATAACTAGACAATAGCTCATTTATCACGTAAAACAACAGTATTATGACTATGCCTCATCCACCATAGTTTTTTTAAATCCAGGTTATTAATGTTATAACTTTATAATTAGATTATTTTAAAGCTATAAAATATGTTACTTATAATATTTACATATAGTAGAATAATAATATACAGATAGTAAATACAAATCATTAAATATGAATTTATATTGACATACTTCTGTAAAACTTGCATTTATAGTAGTTACGGTGTTGTTACAGTTATAGTAGTGGTCAATGTTAGGACAAATGAAAACCACTAATTAAAAATTAACTTATTAAACAATACATCTAATTATTAAACAATCATCATCTTATTGTTAATATATTTATTATTATAACATAGAATACACTTCTTTGGATTAAGCCAAGAAAAGAAAAACATATCGATGTTTGGAAGTATACGTGAAATCAGATTACACAATAAATAAATTGTGCTGTAAATAGATTATAGAAAGTTGGATTTTGACTCGCAGTTTTAAATAGTGTCACTATTAAACTAGGACTCTGATTAATACATAAAATGATCACTGATATTAAATAATGATATTGTATATACAAAACAAAATCTTTATTTAATATCATAGAATGAATTAAAAAATTTCACATAGTTTAAAAGTGACATGAGATATTTAACAATAAATATAACTAATGTATAGGTATATAAAACATTAAGATGAATTTGACTAGATGAAGTTATAGTAAAATTATTATATTAATAATAGTATATATATATATATATATATATATATATATATATATACATATGTGTGTGTGTATGTATGTATGTGTGTGTGTGTGTGTGTGTGTGTATGTGTGTGTGTGTGTGTGTGTGTGTGTGTGTGTGTGTGTATGTGTGTGTGTGTGTGTGATTGACTTACAAAATAATGGTAAATTACAGTGTGTTTAATGCAAGGGATCATGTTTGCCATCATACAGTTGATTCAATTATATTTATATTTATTTTATTAATTATACAGTATAAATTTTATGCTTAAGGGAAATATTAAAATTGGTATTAAATAAAATTTAAATTACACTTTTTGGATTTAAACCTGCAATTATATTTCGAAATCTGTTACAGATTAAAGCGATATTAGAGATATCCTTAAATGGAGCAAGATGGCTAAATATGGAAAATAATATTTCATCGGGAAGATCTGATAAATTCATTTCTCAATCATCAAATATTAGTTTATTAAAAAATCAAATATTAAATTTTATTTACTTTTATTTATATATCAATAGGGGAAACTAATAATTAATTTAAAGAAAATAATATATGTTTATTATTTAGATTTAACTAAAAAATAAATAATTCTATTAAAATAATGACTATATAAAGCAAATTAAAATTGAGATATCACATTATAATGATAATAATTAAATAAATGTTGACTCGGTAAGGGTCGCTAGTTGAAAATTTCCCGGATGATTAAATTATGCATATTTCATCTTATTTGTTTTCCTTATATATTTTATAAAATTTACTATTAAAAAAATAAAAATGTAAGTTACATATTTGAATGATCTAAATATTATTTATATTGGTTTATATAATTTAGTATGTATACATATTGGTTATTATAAATAAATTGTATTAATTACAACTCTCTATCATGATATGATTAGTTTAATATATATTTGATCAGGAAACATAATATGAGTAATTGTAAATATAGTATATTTTAACAATACAATACATATATATTTAAATAACACACCTGTATTTACATTACATTAATGTATAGTATTTTCATATCCAGTATATTATTTAAATAATAAAATATGTTTAACATTAAGTACTACATTTGTATATTATACATTCATTATAATATATGAAATATATGATATATAATATGATGTACCTAATAGCTTATTAACCTATATACTATCTGAGAAATAAAATGTGAATATAGTTATGAGTGTATTATCTTTAATGTATTAGTTATTGTAACATAATTAAATAATCATACTTATATAATGTATATCATATATGTGTGAATTTCAATTAGTTATTATACATATGTTTAATTTGTTCTAGTATTATAGTATAGAGTATTCATAAGTATTCATTTAGTATAATAATATTTGTTTATACATTATAATTTACATTATTGATTTTTTATGATTTATAATGATTATAATCTTATTTTAAATATAATATTTTTTTATGAATTTTACATATAATAAATATTTAATATTCTAACGAATTTCAAGTTAAAATTTATAACTCTAATATTGTTTAAATTGAACGTTACAATAATAAAAACTATAATTTATATATTATAAGTGCTGAACTAAATATTTATTATGCCATTTCATTTGTTTTTATGATATATGTTAACTATGAGCAATGTTATGTTTCTATAACCACAAAACCCTGACTGTAATTTCAACCTCTATATAAATGTTAATTATTCATTCAATTTCTATTATTATTTCTATGTCTTCCACTGTTATCAACTTCTTAATCGTTCAATTCTGATATATTGAATAATAAATATTATTTTAAAATATCAAATATTCACAAACTTATATCTCGTGGGTTTACAACATGGCTATGTATATTACAGGTCATTTATATTATAAAATGTTTATTTAAATACCGCCTAGAAATGTATTAAATCGATGGGGTAAAATACTTGCTATAGGCTAGTTTAGACTTGTTGTACAGGATTTTGTTTACATACTCATTATTATTATTATTGTAAGTTCGCAAGTAAATTTAATTATTTATAAATTATTATTTTTTACTAACTTCAGTCATAAAGGAATGCCTAGAAATAATTTCTGATACTTTTTATATTTCTTGAAGTTAATCTATTAGTCCTTATTTAATCTATTAGAACATCGATTGAAAGTGTTTTCTTCTTTAAATGAAACTGTTCAATATTGCAATTTCATTTTAACAACAATCGATACTTTATATAATTAATTTTAATGTTTGGAGATCACTTTAATATTTATAGTGACATCAAAAATTGAAATTAATTTTATACAACAAATTTGTAGTTGAATTAACTGCTTTAATTAATTTATTATTATTCTGTATTTTGTGTAATTCTTTATTCAGATTTCATATATTATCAACTTTTACATAAACTTCACATATATATTTCATAGATACAGTTAGCTTCTACATAACCCTACATCCCCTAATTACTTTATCTCTATATAACCACTTCTCCCTCATAACTCCTTTATCTCTACATAACCCTTACATCCCCATATATCCTTTATCTCTACATAACCCTTAAATCCCCATATATCCTTTATCTCTACATAACCCTTACATACCCATAACTCCTTTATCTCTACATAACCACTACATACCCATAATTCCTTTATCACTATATAGCCCCTACACCCTCTTAATTCCTTTATCTCTATATAATCCCTACATCCCCATAATTCCTTTATCTATATATAAACTCTACAACCCCATTATTACCTATTATTATCTTTAACCCCTAGATAACTCCACTAAGTCCACCAAGTCTAATGCACCCCTTAACTACTTCAAGGTCGAATGCTCCACCAAACCCTCAGGCTGGACAATCGAATAAAAGACTTCAGCAGACTCAGGTTTTTAAACCTTGTTCATGATTACAAGTCTTCTTATTTAAATAACCTTCATTAACTTTCTTATTTAAATAACCTTCATTAACTTTCTTATTTAAATAACCTTCATTCAATCTCTTATTTAAATAACATTCATTCAATTTCTTATTTAAATAACCTTCATTAACTTTCTTATTTAAATAACCTTCATTAACTTTCTTATTTAAATAACCTTCATTCAATCTCTTATTTAAATAACCTTCATTCAATTTCTTATTTAAATAACCTTCATTCAATCTCTTATTTAAATAACATTCATTCAATTTCTTATTTAAATAACCTTCATTCAATTTCTTATTTAAATAACATTCATTCAATTTCTTATTTAAATAACCTTCATTCAATTTCTTATTTAAATAACATTCATTCGATTTCTTATTTAAATAACCTTCATTAACTTTCTTTTTTAAATAACCTTCATTCAATTTCTTATTTAAATAACCTTCATTAACTTTCTTATTTAAATAACCTTCATTCAATTTCTTATTTAAATAACCGTCATTCAATTTCTTCTTTAGATAACCTTCATTCAATTTCTTATTTAAATAACCGTCATTCAATTTCTTCTTTAGATAACCTTCATTCAATTTCTTATTTAAATAACCTTCATTCAATTTCTTATTTAAATAACCTTCATTCAATTTCTTATTTAAATAACATTCATTCAATTTCTTATTTAAATAACCTTCATTTAAATTCTTATTTAAATAACCTTCATTCAATTTCTTATTTAAATAACCTTCATTTAAATTCTTATTTAAATAACCTTCATTCAATTTCTTATTTAAATAACCTTCATTTAAATTCTTATTTAAATAACCTTCATTCAATTTCTTATTTAAATAACATTCATTCAATTTCTTATTTAAATAACATTCATTCAATTTATTATTTAAATAACATTCATTCAATTTCTTATTTAAATAACCTTTATTCAATTTCTTATTTAAATAACCTTCATTAAATTTCTTATTTCAATAATTAAAATTAACTTTCTTGTCTGATTTATTGATACTGAGATTTTCTAAACAACCAAATCTCCTTTAATTGTATTGTCTAATTCAGTCATTTAGTAACTCTCAGTAATTTATTTGATCTTTGTATATTGATTATAGAAAATTATATAATATATAAACTCATTTTTGAACATTATATAATATATTAATAAATTATAGAACATTATATAATATTTAATCTAATTATATAATATATAAACTAGTTATAGAACATTATATACTATATAAACTGATTATATAAACAGAAATTGATTATGTTGTGTGACTTTTTATATAATATGAATCATCCAGGGATTATTTATTTGTGAAATCAAATTAATAATGTAGATTGATGAAATTGAATATTAATGATTCTCTTTACACTGTACATGATATGTGTAGTTTGATAGAAAGTGAGTCTGAACATAATGTCATAGTATATTAATAACCAATAATATAGATCAAAATTAATTCATGATACATTTTTCATTTATTTTTTATGAGTTTCAATAATTCTCTATGAACAAATTTGAAAATAAATTAATGGATCTCATATCTCCAATAGGTTAAACTAATAATATATTATTATATATAATCTCAATCTCTTCATAATTCAAATTTTATATATTGATTTCAAGAACTAGACTCTATATACTAATTCTATATACAACTACACTCAGGCTCAGGTTGATGAAGTGGTTGATATAATGAGGGTGAATGTGGATAAAGTATTAGAAAGAGATCAAAAGTTATCTGAATTAGATGACAGAGCAGGTTTGTCTTCTGAACAATGATTAAATAATCATTATTATTATTTTAATAATATTATTTTCTTTTAAAAATTAAATTAATTATGTTTAAGTAAATTACGAGTTTAGGAAAATTGCAAAGATATTTATATAATTGCTATAGCAAGCTACCGCTTGATGTCTAACATTGTTTGTCTATCAAGACGCACTGCAAGCTGGAGCATCTCAGTTCGAAGCTAGTGCAGGAAAGTTAAAGCGTAAATTCTGGTGGAAAAATCTAAAGGTTTTTTAATTATTCCCGCGACAACAATAACTAAATACCAAATAAACAGACCAATAAACTTATTACAATTACATTATTATCGTAAATATATTTAAACGTTTTGAATATGATTAGAGATTAATGACAATTATTAAAAACTAGATGATGCTTATCATGGGAGGTATAGCAGCCGTAATTATTATTATTATCATCGGTAAGTGAGTTCTATTAACTATGCTTGAAGTGTTCTACACTATCCACACTTCCACACGTTGTATCGCGTCTCACTATTATTGTTGTATTCAATTATTGTAGATGTGGATTATCATCATTGGCATTGTTTTAGTCATCATTATTATTATCATTGGTAAGTTAAGTTACGTGCATGCGGAATGCGAATTAATGTTTCAATACAAATTATAGGCAATATTGAACTAAAATTAATTAAACAGCTCATGACAAATTAACATTTACAGAAAGTAATGAAACATTAATTAATAGTGCTAGTGCTAATATAATTTTGTTCTTTTCATAATATGTTTTAATGTGTTCTTTTCAATGATAGATAATTGTTTATTGTGTGCTTTTTCAATGATAGATAATTGTTTATTGTGTGCTTTTTCAATAATAGATAATTGTTTATTATGAAATATTAATGTTAGTTACACCGAGGTATGATTATAAATTTTAATGACAACATTTCTTTAATTTAACAATAAGAGTAATTATAAGAAATATTTTATTATTACAATAGAAAGTGTCATTAGAATTTATAAGAAATACCAAAGCATGCTTTTTACAATATAAATGCTATTGTTCCAATGACATTACGTGTTAATATTTGTTTATTTATTTTCCTATAGGTGTCTTCTATTTATATTAATATAGCAGTAATTTAGTGTATTATGTTAATATATTATGTTCATATATTTAGTTAATATTATAATATTTTTAATTATTATAGGATTTATATAATATTCAATAATTTCATTTGATATTTCATTTTTTGTATAAATAATGCTTACATAACCTTTAATGATTTCAAGTTTACTACACAATGTGACAGGTATTTCTTGTTAAGCATGGCTTTCTATAACTATTGCATGACCTTTAACTTATCAAATTCTTATTTTTCTACTTAGATTCATTTTAGAGTGTTAATAAATCACGAAATTAGGTTTCGGGCTTCTATATATATTTTTTTTATCATTTTTTTTACATTCAAGATTTGAAATTGAGTTTTAAAATGTTGTTTTAAAAATGTAGTTTAGTTTAGTTTTCTTATTCTTATTCTTGTTGTTTTATCAAGTTTTATTCACATATTTATTACATCTTTATATTTTTCAGTTCTGTCAACAAGTGGATAATAAAGAATTTCAAATAATTGTACATTATTTACCAGTTATAAGTTATTATTATTATTAATATTTTTATTATTAATATTTATTGAAATTTATCAATCTGACGGTGTGTAATATATTAAATTTATTTATATACAATATAAGTAATATATACACACTATATATGTAATACGACATATAATATCTCATTCCAATGTCTTACGTGTATGGATATTCTAGATAAAGTACATCAGACAGGCCCAAATACCTGTCAACATAGACATTCTAAAGTAAATAGATTGTTTTAGCTTGAATAAAATTATCGATGTATTATTTAATTTATTTGTTATATATTATTAACATACGGGATCGAAGACAATGTTTGTGAACTTAATAATACATCATAAATGAATACTTCAGACGTAGATTGTTACAACACATTGAATATCGGTAATCGTTGAATATTAATAACATATATTTAAAAAATAATTTATATAAAAACTTTTGAATAAAAATAAAAACTCATTAAGAGTAACTAACAATTGCGTTTATATTAAAATTTAAGTAAACAGTCGATAATGCATACAAGCTAATAAAACATTAAAAATAATCACTTGTGTTATTTGGTAAACAATAACGAATTATCTTATAAAATGCTTGGAATTTCGCATTAACTTATAAAGAAGTCTCACTACCAAATGAACATTCTATTTGTAATTTATTGTCCTCCTGAGTTGCAACGGATTCACATTGCGAATCTAAATCTATAACTACTTCGTCATTATGTTCATGTTCCCTGTACCCTGTAAGTGGAATAGTGGAATACATTGGGGGTGACTATAAAGGTGTTATAATTAGAATTTCAAGGAATTACTCGATAGAATGTAAATCAAGCTTACCGTAATTATCAACTCCTTGATCAGATCGTTGACTATCTCTTCTAAGAATTTCATCGTTATCTTTGCTTCCTCTAGAAAGAGCATCCGATGCATGTCTTAGCTGAAAATCACCCTCTTGCCGGATAGTATCATTAGAATCTAAATCCTCGATGTATTCGGAAACCTCAGATTGTTCTACATTTGGTGAATATTCTTTTTCTTTCAGAATCCGATGTTCTACATGCTTAGCTATTCTTAGTTTGTTGGGTTTACGAGGAGAGTGGAGAGTGTTATAACGACTGGTGGTGATAGCTAAAGGGGACAAGGAGGGAGAACACGGAGATAGTTTACACGGACTCGCAGGTGAATACTTGTTGATATCCGGTACTACAGGATCTGTATTGTCGCACTGAAAATAGAAATTTAATATAAATAATAGGTGGATAATGACGATATGAATTAAAAATAATTATACTACGGATATTTACAAATAAATCATAAAACTGAAGGCTATATCAATATAACAAACCCAGGTTTCAAAAGGTATAGTTATTTTTAATGGGGAATTATAATCGGCGCCAATAAAACATTCTACATCATCGTTATTTAAAGTAATCGCAGGGAATGCATTTAGTCTCCTAGCTGGATCAAGTTCCCCATCAATGCTATCTGCATCTTGTGTACGTTTCCATGGTAACGATGACTCAGCAGAGGTCGGCATGTATCCAGGAGCTAAGGATATCATTGAGCATTCTATAGGGTCTAGTATTCCAAGTTCAAGTGTTTATTTGAATTATAGATAACGGTTACATTAAAGATGCATACGGTATAGCACGTTATTATATTTTAATTTAGTTATCAATAGTTATCAAACTACTTTATACACCAATACACATATATATATATATATATATTTACTATATACAGAATATATATAATAGATCGTTTTAAGATAGTGGCAATTCATATATATTAAAGAAATACTTACAAGAAGATGAATCATCGGACGTATTCACCCTGAATGTAATACCTTCATATTCTGAATCACTAACACTATTTTCTGTGTTTACTGTAATATTAGCGTTTTCCCATAAAATAAATTATAAATAATACAATATTAAATAAAGTTATGATAAATTATTTATATTCACACTTATATAATATTTATTTTTGAAATAAGAATTATTTAGATAAATATATAAATAGTTTATTATGCAATATTAAAATATTAACTCGTCTGGTTATCTTTTGGTTGGAAAGAAACAATTTTCTTTCTATTATGAGAAGTGTTCACGGATTTATTTGGCTAGATTAGTATGGATAAGTAATATAGTATGGCTGATATCGCAGAGAACATTAAACGTGTTATATATCGAACTAACTTTAGTCGCTCCATTCTTATTTTTATACTTCGTCATAACTGGTCTAGGCCTGTACAAATCAGACATATGGCCGGATAATTCCGTTTGAGAATGAGTCGGTAGCATTTGGTGACTCATTTTGTGAATGTGAATCTAAAACGTTTTTATAAATACTATACTAGTGATATTATTATTTTATTATTATATCTATTACACCGCTCGTGTATTCAAACTCGATTATTTACGTGTAACACCTAATGCATTCATGTTATATATATATTAACATACCTTCTTACGGGGTTTAAACATTACGTCATCGATAATGTGGTGAATTTTGCTGTCGTCTCTCATCTTTCTGGATTGCAAAACGTCGGATACGGATCCGATGTCAAAACAAGCATCTCCGTCAGACATTGCAAACGTAGTTAATTCATCTTTGGCTCCATTGTTAAGCCTTACGGATAAATGTTGAAATCAAGTTATTTGCGTAAGTATCGACTATATGAATATTGTACGCGATATATTGGAACTGTACACCTTCAATAACAGATTAAGACTTAAAGTAGAATGTAGATATAATGTTTCTTATGTATAACGGCAGGTATTTACTAACTGATTACGACTACCTGCCCTTTGTAGTCTAAACAGTTGAGCCATGGAAGGAGTTGCCGCGGTAACTCCATTCAAACAAATTCCACTAGCGACGTGCATTTGACTCAAAGCGGTGAAAGATGAAGTATTTAATACAGTTTTCATTTCATCCTGAACAGTTAGTAAAGTTATAAAATCGCCGTTACATTATTAGGAACAATTATAATTGTTAAATTAAATTATTAAACTAGTGCGTCTAGATAATCATATAGAAATAAGTTCATGGGAACACTTACATTAGATAATCTTGTATAAACATCCATAATAGAACGCCCTCTTCCCATGTGACCTTTACGTAACAACGCCGGCTTCAGATAGGATTTACTTATATGTTGAAATCTGTAAATAACGAATTTAAATGCTTCTGATAAGCTGATTACTTAATCGGGTATATTATAAATCTAACTGTTCTCTAATTCGATTATGGCCTACATTACCAGCTATGTCTTCTATTCCTCCCATCATATGATCTATAACCTATATTAATTAATTATCAGTAATATAACTTTAATAATTATAAAGTATACATTCTGATACATTTAATTAGTTTAATTAAAATTAATTAAATGATTATATCAAAATAATAATATCTACTTTGTATACATGTGAGTATGTGCGTGTGTGTGTACATACGTGTATGTGTGTGTGAGTGTGTGTGCATGTATGTATGTGAATGTGAGTATGTGTGCATGTGTGTATATGTATATATGTCTATGTGTGTTTGTATATTTGTGTATTTATATTTATATATTTGTATATTTGTGTGTGTGTATGCATGTGTATGTGTATATGTACATATGTGTATATATGTGTATGTGTGTGTGTGTGTGTGTGTGTGTGTGTGTGTGTGTGTGTGTGTGTGTGTGTGCGCGCGTGAGTACGCGTGTACGACGTGCACGTACATACACGTACGCTCTACGTGTATATAAACATTTATATATATATATATATACATATATTATATATATGTGTGTGTGTGTGTGTATGAGTGTATGCGTGTATGACAGTACCTATCTCGTAAGATTATAACCCGGATATGGATTCGTTCGTTCATGTTCATTTTTCGTTTAGGGTCTTTTTTAACATTTAACGCTTTGACTAGAGGTTTTATAGTTGCACCCTTGATGAAGATGTGGTCAGTTTGTTATTGTTATTGTTATTGCCATTGTTATTGTTTAAGATCGATGATAATCGTTGTAAGTAAGTATAATGGAATGTCTGACCTGAACGAAACAAGTGAAATAAATCACCACCAACGTAGAGGTAATGAACAGTCTTTTGTTTGGGAACATGTCTTCGTTCAGTAGAACTACGAGAGAGAACGCGACTGCTCCTCGTAAGCCCCCGTATGCCATAATGAATTGATCCACCTTTGTACGGCTTACCGTTACTGGCCGTTATACAACGCAGTCAGTTTCCAATGCAACACATACCTTGCTGAGAGGGTCTACCCGGAAGTGGTTGACGAAAAAAGAGAATATCATCACTCCTGCAAATATGTCGTGGTTGTAAGGAACAATGCATAGAATTCATGGGACACTCTATTGGATGTATGGAATAATGTATTGGCTATATGTAACAATACATTGTATGTACGGGACAATGCATTGCTTATATGTAACAATTCATCGGATACGACTAGCAAACGGTTAACTAACCAAGAGTTCGGTAAATCAAACAAAACACTAATACAAGAAGAACGAATGCCGTGTCCCAGTGATGGTCTGCAATAACAGTACTTACTCCTAGCAACATAAAGATTATGGTTTCACAAACTGATGCCAGCATCTTAAATTTTCACAAATGATACAAGTTAATGAAACCCGTGAAACGATAATAGATTTCTTTTAAGTATATCATTTATACTTAATTAATAAACAATTATCAATACACTCTTTTATACAAATTGTAAATAATCTTGAAATATTTTTACCTTCATAAAATATTTGATTGTAGTTCTAGATTTTTCTGAAACATTAGCTTCTACATACTGACGCATTGTAATACCACAAAATGTGCACCTGTTTAATAATACTAATTGTTAGGCAGTTGTATCATATACTCATTGATTGTTATTATTGAAAAATTGAGATGTATACATAAATAGAACTATGTTTAGAATTAGGATAATATCCATATATAGCATGTGTATTATATCAAATATAATTATAGAGTATTTAGTAAACGCTATTTACTATAAATGGCAATAAATATAAATGCGTTCAATGTAAGAGTTTCTGCGCGAATAAATCTTATACTCCCCAACTTAAGAAGACAATTCAAGCCACTAAACATAAATCAGTGACTACATTAAATGTAAATTTAAGTAAATAAATATAATTAATGCCTATTTAATGCATATATATTAACTTTATGTTATTAGAATATAGACAACAATAATTACAGGTAAACATTAATGAACTGATAGACAGTAGAAGTTTATATATATATATATATATATATATATATATATATAATATATATATTATGTGTGTGTGTGTATGTGCGTGTGCATATGTGTACGTGTGTGTACGTGTTTATGTACGTGTGTGTGTGTTGGTATGACAATGTATATGTATATACGTGCATGTGTAAATGACATCAAATATAATGAGATGTGAAAGTTATATAAATATAGGGAAGATGATTATTCTGACCTAATAAGGACACCTTTTACCCAGCGCTTAATATACTAGAGGTGAGGGTGGGAGATAACAGTTTTTGGGAGGGAGGTCAAATTTGTTTTAAGTTATGAGGTTATGCTGTAGTGAGAAGGTAGTAATAGGGTTATGAGTTAGTGAGAAGGTAGTAATAGGGTTATGAGGTAGTGAGAGGATAGTAAGATGGTTATGAGGTAGTGATAAGGTTATGAGGTGGTTATGAGATAGTGAGAAGGTCATGAGGTGGTTACGAGGTAGTGAGAAGGTAATAATAGGGTTATGAGATAGTGAGAAGGTAGTAATAGGGTTATGAGTTAGTGAGAAGGTAGTAATAGGGTTATGAGGTAGTGAGAAGGTAGTAATAGGGTGATGAGGTAGTTAGAAGGTAGTAATAGGGTTATGAGGTAGTGAGAAGCTTATGAGGTGGTTATGAGGTAGTGAGAAGATTATGAGGTAGTTATGAGGTAGTGAGAAGGGGGTAAGAAGGTTATGAGATAGTGAGAAGGTAGTAAGAGTGTTATGAGGTAGTGATAAGGTTATGGGGTGGTTATGAGGTAGTGAGAAGGTTATGAGGTGGTTATGAGGTAGTGAGAAGGTTATGAGGTTGTGAGAGGATAGTACGAGGGTTATGAGGTAGTGAGAAGGTTATGAGGTGGTTATGAGGTAGTGAGAAGGTAGCAAGAGGGTTATGAGGTAGTGAGAGGATAGTACGAGGGTTATGAGGTAGTGAGAAGGTTATGAGGTGGTTATGAGGTAGTGAGAAGGTAGCAAGAGGGTTATGAGGTAGTGAGAGGATAGTAAGAGGGTTATGAGGTAGTGAGAAGGTAGTAATAGGGTTATGAGGTAGTGAGAAGGTAGCAAGAGGGTTATGAAGTAGTGAGAGGATAGTAAGAGGGTTATGAGGTAGTGAGAAGGTAGTAATAGGGTTATGAGGTAGTGAGAAGGTAGCAAGAGGGTTATGAGTTAGTGAGAAGGTAGTAATAGGGTTATGAGGTAAAGAGAAGGTAGCAATAGGGTTATGAGGTAGTGAGAAGGTTATGAGGTGGTTATGAGGTAGTGAGAAGGTAGCAAGAGGGTTATGAGGTAGTGAGAAGGTTATGAGGTGGTTATGAGGTAGTGAGAAGGTAGCAAGAGGGTTATGAGGTAGTGAGAAGGTTATGAGGTGGTTATGAGGTAGTGAAAAGGTTATGAGGTGGTTATGAGGTAGTGAGAAGGTAGCAAGAGGGTTATGAGGTAGTGAGAAGGTAGCAATAGGGTTATGAGGTAGTGAGAAGGTAGCAATAGGGTTATGAGGTAGTGAGAAGGTTATGAGGTAGTGAGAAGGTTATGAGGTAGTGAGAAGGTTATGAGGTAGTGAGAAGGTTATGAGGTGGTTATGAGGTAGTGGAAAGGTTATGAGGTGGTTATGAGGTAGTGAGAAGGTAGCAAGAGGGTTATGAGGTAATGAGAAGGTTATGAGGTGGTTATGAGGTAGTGAGAATGTAGCAAGAGGGTTATGAGGTAGTGAGAAGGTTATGAGGTGGTTATGAGGTAGTGAGAATGTAGCAAGAGGGTTATGAGGTAGTGAGAGGATAGTACGAGGGTTATGAGGTAGTGAGAAGGTTATGAGGTGGTTATGAGGTAGTGAAAAGGTTATGAGGTGGTTATGAGGTAGTGAGAAGGTAGCAAGAGGGTTATGAGGTAGTGAGAAGGTTATGAGGTGGTTATGAGATAGTGAGAATGTAGCAAGAGGGTTATGAGGTAGTGAGAGGATAGTACGAGGGTTATGAGATAGTGAGAAGGTTATGAGGTGGTTATGAGGTAGTGAAAAGGTTATGAGGTGGTTATGAGGTAGTGAGAAGGTAACAAGAGGGTTATGAGGTAGTGAGAAGGTTATGAGGTGGTTATGAGGTAGTGAGAAGGTAGCAAGAGGGTTATGAGGTAGTGAGAGGATAGTACGAGGGTTATGAGGTAGTGAGAAGGTTATGAGGTGGTTATGAGGTAGTGAAAAGGTTATGAGGTGGTTATGAGGTAGTGAGAAGGTAGCAAGAGGGTTATGAGGTAGTGAAAGGATAGTACGAGGGTTATGAGATAGTGAGAAGGTTATGAGGTGGTTATGAGATAGTGAGAAGGTTATGAGGTGGTTGAGGTAGTGAGAAGGTAGCAAGAGGGTTATGAGGTAGTGAAAGGATAGTACGAGGGTTATGAGGTAGTGAGAAGGTTATGAGGTGGTTATGAGGTAGTGAGAAGGTAGCAAGAGGGTTATGAGGTAGTGAGAGGATAGTAAGAGGGTTATGAGGTAGTGAGAAGGTAGCAATAGGGTTATGAGGTAGTGAGAAGGTTATGATGTGGTTATGAGGTAGTGAGAAGGTAGCAAGAGGGTTATGAGGTAGTGAAAGGATAGTACGAGGGTTATGAGGTAGTGAGAAGGTTATGAGGTGGTTATGAGGTAGTGAGAAGGTAGCAAGAGGGTTATGAGGTAGTGAGAGGATAGTAAGAGGGTTATGAGGTAGTGAGAAGGTAGCAATAGGGTTATGAGGTAGTGAGAAGGTTATGAAGTGTTTATGAGGTAGTGAGAATATAGCAATAGGGTTATGAGTTAGTGAAAGGATAGTAAGAGGGTTATGAGGTAGTGAGACGGTTACGAGGTGGGAAGACAGTAGTTGCAATTTATCTTCATATTCATTATTTGTGTTAAGTTATGTTGTTTGCCATAAGTCAGGCTGTGTGAATATCTGTAGTAATTTTAGTCGACGCAGTTGTCATCTAGTTTAGTCGTAATCGTAAATTGGTAATATTTGTAGTGTGGTCATATTTTTTGAGTTTGTAAATTAATCGGATATTTTTGTTAATAATTCCTGTTAGTTAACTGTTTAGTCAATAAGTGGTATATATACTAGTTGGTAGTCCATAGTTTGTAAAGTCGTAGTAGTAAATGAGTCAAGTTGGTTTAGCCAAGTGTCAGTCAATGATATGAGCTGTAGTTGGAGTCGAGTATGTATTGCTTAATAATGTTGGCAGATATTGAAATGTAGTTTCTTAGGGTAGATATAATAACATGATCGTCAATATAATCATATTTAAAGTCATTATCTAATCATTGTCTTAATAGGTAAGTATATGAGTATTTGAATATGAATGTATATGTTTGTGAGTATGTGTGTGTGTATGTGTATATATGTGTGTGTATGTATGTATATATGAGTGTGTATGTATCTGAGTATGTGTGTAGGTGTATGTAGGTTTGCGCAAAGGTGTGTATGTATTTTGTAAATGTTTGTGTATGTGTGTTTGAGTGTGAGTTTTGTGTGTATTTGTGTTTAATTGTGTATATTTGTATGTATCGGTGTGTATTTGTGTGTATATGTGTGTATTTGTATGTATTTATGTGTATTTGATTGTATTTGTGTGTATTTGTATGTATTTATGTGTATTTGATAGTATTTATGTGTATTTGATTGTATTTGTGTATATTTGTGTGTATTTGTGTATATTTGTGTGTATTTGTGTGTATTTGTGTGTATTTGTGTGTATTTGTGTATATGTATGTGTATATGTACACACAAAGTTAATAATAAAAATATAAATTTATATTGTTTAAAGTAGAGAATGTAAATATTGAGAAAAAAAATTAATTTTGCAGATATCGATTAAAATAATTGATCATTTTAATAATCTTATAAGGAGTAAAATGAAAGAGATTAAAGTCAGTGAAGGATGACGCTTTTTAATTTACGTAGTAATGTATTCTATTTGTTAGGGGAAAATGATATTTTATCTGATGGTAATTCAATGTATAAATATATATATCTACTACTTTTATATTTATATGTTTGGAACAAGTTTATAGAAGTATAAATACATAAGGTAGATGATTCGTAGTAGTCTAATGTTGTACTTGATATTTAGTAATCGTCTTAGATTATACGGATAATCGAATATAAATGTTTATTGTAATATTATCGCTAGTTTCTTGTCAATAGATTTAGCAGTAGTCACGAAGTCTAGTTGTCAACGTAATTCAGTTTTAATCGAGTTCTTATTTAGTCTGTAAATTGTTTAATGGGTAATAACTTGATTTATATGTTGTCATGATGATGTCATAATAATTTAGTTTGGATATGTTTTCTGAAGCTAGTATTGGTCTAGAGTTGTTCTAGAGTATGTGTAAGTAAAGTTACAGTATTATATCCCGAGTGTTGTAAAGTAGAATTACTAGTATTTGTGCATCTTAGTATGTATGTGTGTTTGTGTGTGTGCATATGTTTGTGTGTGTGTATGTGTTAGTGTGGGTATTTGTATCTACATGTTATATGTATCATATGTATATACGATTATGTGTATGTGTATGCGTGTGTGTGTTTGTGTGTGTGTGCGTATGTGTGTGTGTAT
Organism: Osedax frankpressi; assembly: GCA_964035775.1. Classification (NCBI taxonomy): domain Eukaryota; kingdom Metazoa; phylum Annelida; class Polychaeta; order Sabellida; family Siboglinidae; genus Osedax; species Osedax frankpressi. The sequence continues at coordinate 24,466,776 of OZ038317.1, forward strand.
ATGTATGTTTGTGTATGTAACAAAAAAAATAATTTTTTTATTATTTTATAGTACATTTGAAAATATATGGTACAGTGTTCATTGTATAGTGTACATTGATCAGTGTACATTATATAGTTTACTATATTGTAAACAATAAACATAGCCGTTCAATTAATCTCAATTAATGACGTTTATGTTAATTATCTATTGTTAATTATTACGGTAATTATGAACTCATTATAATACGTGTTACTTGTAAATATGCTGTCTACACGTCAAAGTAATATAACCACAACTAACGCTAATATGCCGGAGAGGTGGAATAATTCAGCAGTCATGTAAGAAAGATAACCCAACACAAATACGATTAACGGCTCAATCACTCGAACCTGTACAAATAACCAAATTGCAGTTTCGCGTCAACAGTTATAATGAGTACTCTTTCGTATTCAATTACATATCTAGCAAATGAACTGAGTTTTATTTTGACTAAAAAGCCTATTAATAGAATTACGTTTATTAATAGTAGAATTAGCAACTTGAGTTATTAATGCTTTATCATGACAAATGAATTGCATATTTATTTAAATCAATAAAACTAATTTAAGTAAATAATTATGAAATAAGTTATATTGTGGACATAGTATAATTTATATTTATACTTCGACTTCTATTTGGAAATATACTTATAATTCTATATCTACTTGTAATATTCTACTTTACATTTAATTCTTATTCTATATCTACTTCTACTTCTACTTCCAATATTTCTATTTCTACGTATTCAACTAAATATTCTTAATACGTAAACTCATACTTATGATTAAAAAAATGACTTATACTTATACAAAATTGAAAAATAGAATTTTCAAATGTTAACTAGAAACTAAATTTACCAAAACCAACTCCGGAAGTGAATCTTGAAATGAAGGCTGCCAGTAATCCCATTAACACTCCAATTGTAGTTGCACCGAATGCTACAACGATGAATGATGCAATTCCAGCAAGAATGTCTACGGTGATGATATTAGATGCTCCAATTTCGGAATATGTCTCAAACATATGATATAGAACCTTTTGGATAATGTAATACGTAATATTACGTAGGAAATTCACGAAAACTAACATCATTTGATATATCGTTATTAAAATCAAATAAGAATGAAAATTATCGAGGCACTAATTTTATATGAATCTATGGGAATATGAGTTATAATAATTCCTCATACAAAAGCTATATCTACCTCGATGTTGAACATAATATTATCGTTAATATGCAATTGTATATGAGTGTATCATACCTCTAGTAGGTCTAATATATTTTAACACTAACATAGGCAGTTATATGTATGTTTATCTGCGTATTATAGTTCCAATATAACATTTCAACCAACCACAGAAACACCGTCATTCAACAGGCTTTCGCCAAATAAAACTATATTTAAAACTTCGTTAACACTCAAATCCTCGAAAACTGCAAGTACAGCTATTGAAAGTAGTTTTAAAGTGAGTATAGAATATATATATCATACGTGGTAATATGTTTCAGATTATAAAAAATAGTAATAATGATAATAATATATTACATTCTTAACTGCATACAATCTATATATTAAATATTAATTTATATTTATTATTAACTGACCAACTGGGTCAACGGCTGCAAGGAGAGAAGCAAACACAAAGCAATGAAGAAGGTTGATACTGCCTACGGTCGGTACAAACTAATAGAAAGAAATCATATCAATAAGTATTTAATTAGACAGAGAAATTGGCAAGCCTTTAATGATGAATATTCTACACAATAGATAATGTAAATATACGTAAATGATGATAATTAATAAGGATTTCTCTATGCAACACGACTAACTTGAAGTTTGCAGGTACCCCAGATAGAGATACCAAGAGCTACTGTGTTGAACACAGTGGCTACAAAGGCGAACAATAGAATAGTGCCTAGATTGTCAAAGAAAGCTCTATTCGGCATAAAGTAACCCGAATCTAATATAATCGGAGGTAAGAGATAGAAAAAAAAAGTAGTAGCATTCAAAGTGTACCCATCGACCTAAAAGATGTTATCTGAATTACTGAATTGTCATTAAGTACATATTCCTCTATACATTCAATACTATAGCAAAGATAAGCAGAGATTAGTATAATGAGATTACATCATTACAAAATATAAAGCAATAATTTAATGTTGATAATTGCATGTCATGTGCGAGATAATCTAGTAGAATTCATTATCTCTTTACCCCAACAGGTTATATAACCATGATGTGTTGAAATACATAAATTGAATCATCTCTGAATCATTTTAACTAGCGATGAATCACATTTAGGATGATCTAATCTTATACTTCTAATATGATATGTTAAAAAGTAAAACCTTTTATAACTTTGTACAGATTCGCACACAAATACACAGACATATATTGATTGATTACATATATCTGGGCAAAAGCATAGAACGTGTTTTAAATAAACAAATCTCAAATAACAAATATACATATACTTATACACACACACATACACATACACATACACACGTATACACATACACACACATACATATACATATACGCACACATACAAAACATACTAGACAGACAATCTTTGATAATATTGATTACTTTAACTTTACTCTCCGATCTAGAGTACTGCAGTAGCATATTACAATTATTAAAAAAAAACTGCAACGACTACAAAAATTAATTTATACATCCGTCAAATTATCTTAAAATTTGCAAAAAGATCAGACGATTTAGCATTACTCACTATTTTAAAGACATATCCATTTTTTAGTAATGTTACAGTTTTAGTGATAATGTGAGATTGCAGTTGCAGTTGAAGATTATATAGATTTGTTGTAGTTTTTCTTACTAATTCGATATGTTTATTAAAGTTGAGTTTAACGCTAAAATAGAATCTTAAGTATTTCGTTTAATCATTATGTAATATTTTAATGTTATTAATGGTAAGAAACCATTAATAACAGTTTTATTATTTGTATTTATAAAAGTATATTCATTTTTGTAATGTTTATAAGTAGGTAGTTATTGGTCAGCTGATTATCAATTTCAGTTAGACTGGACGTAAGTTGGATCTGGTATTTAGTCTGCGTGTATAATTCAATATCGTCGGCGTATAAGTTGTATTGGGGAATCTAGTATATATTTTATTGAAAGTAAGTAGATGGAGAACAGTACAGGAGAAAGAGTTAAGTATTGAGGTATTTCTAAAAGTACAGGGTTCTAATATAGTGAATTTTCTTTTTATTACAAAATTATTTTTGATTAAAATTTTAAAACTATTCCAGAACAATTTGATTTATTCCTAATGATTTCAGTTATTTTAGTAGTATCATATGGTTAAGCGAGTCCAATGCTAAGATCAAGTAAAATCAGTTGAGTTTGGTTGTTATCGTCAATGAAGCGTAAATACCGTCGAATAGTAAAAGTAAAATAGTCTCTGTATGTATACAATGTTACTAACTTCAGGTATATGTTAATCATAATTGAACATATTTCTTTATTAATGTATAGTTGTAGTTATTAATTAATATTAAATACTATGTAATATATGTATCTACTATCTTTGTTTATTTGTAAAGTAGATCACAAGGACTCATAATGACTAATTCATTATTAATATTATATTTTATATTCAATAGTAATATTAGTTTATAACGATATCAAATATTATCTATTAAAAGTATTTTACATTCATTATATAAGATATTTGGTTCGGATCTTTTCAAATAGTTTCCAAAGAAAATATAGATCTTAAAAATTATCTAATTAAAAAATATATATACAAATATTGTAAGTTTCTATTGTTATGCCGTTAAACGTATCATTGACTATAGAAAATCGACACGTAATAGCGATGCGTATTGTGATTCATAAATGTTCTACATTTATTAAACTTATTAACGGACAATATTTCTAATTATTATCAACACGTAAAACGAATAATTACTTAGCTTTATTTGCTAATGTCTAGCCCTAAGCCATACTTTGATCATTGCGATCCTGTGTGATTATAACTTCTCATATAACAACTATTACTTATAATTCATCCGTCCACTATATACCAATTCTAACTGAAACTGAAACTATTTAATAAATAGTCATTCTGATAGCTTCACTACTTCATCTATTAAGATTAATTCCGTTATCTAAGTGAGCTATATATCTATCGAAATAATTACTAATATTGTGGCACCTAATAGTACCTAATATTATATAATACAATATAATATTACATACTACTACATAATATTATATAATACTATGACCTAATATTAACATTTCGCTACATATTCAACATAAACTGACACTAATTTATAAATGTCACTATAATTTCTGCTAACCTTAAATAAGTGTAAAATTACACCAAGAATAATTCCAAGTAAAATAAGAAGACAAGACTCTGGAAATATTGATGATAAACCATTGTGAAGATGGAATCCTGTAAATTAAAAATTATATGTACTTAGATAATATTTATAAAATATGTATTTATAAATATATATATATATATATTTAATATATTATTTTAATTATGGAGTTCAGACTCAATACATATACGATTAATAATGTTCTAGTTAATAAATATTATTTAGTTCAGATTATAAATATGGATACTTTAATTATTGAATTGTATAACTATTTGAAATATTAATTTAAAAATAAATTTTAAATTATAAAATAAGTCAAATATAAAATATAGACAAATAGTATATGTATATGTATGTAATATTGCATTTAACACTGTTATAATATATGTTATAAAATACGGTATTTATAAATAGCGTAAACTACTATATATGTATATGAAATCAGTTATCTGATATATTTTATAATTTAAATTATAACAATATTAAATACAATATTACGCAACACTTTATTTGATATAAATTCCTGATTAAAATCTTGCCTTAAAAATTATCAACGCAAAAAGGGGTTAAGTGTATTACATAATAGTAAACATGTTATTATTGTTTTGAAATTAGTTATATTTTTGTTTCAAATCAGGTAAAATTAATTAGAATCTGTTACGATAAATTAAGAAAGCAGTGTGGTGAAATAGTTTATAAAATCCAGATTAAAATGTTAATTAATTTATTAATCAAAATGTTTAAATAACAATATAAATTAACCTGTCAATTAATTTAATAATCGAAATGTTTAAATAACAATATAAATTAACTTATTAATTGTAAATGTTAATACTATCATGTTAGCATACAATAAATTATGCAATGCCAATAATGCAATAAGTTGTATTGTTTGTTAGCACGGTAAATAGGGTAAATTAAAAGGTTTATAAGTATGTGCGTAGTAGTACGGTATACTTGTTGATTAGATTAAAGGAAATCGGCTTACAAACGGAAAGCTTAAAATTAATGAGTACACGACAATTTTTGTATCAATTTCATAATTAGGTCAACAATACAATCGACCACTATACAAACAATAATAACTTTTATTAATAAATATATATATATGTGTATTATAAACGACTTATAACATATCACAATTAAATACATACTTGCTATTATTCGACAACATTTAAATGTAATTTTTACCTGTACATATTAATAAATTTTAATTTTAGAATATATTATATTCATTGTAATGGTATATATATATATATATTCATGTTTAATAGATACACGTATTATATATATATATATATATATATATATATCAAACATCGCTCAATACAAAATATTCGTTTTTTATATTCGATTACATATAATACGTTTTTAGAGATCATTTTGTATATAGATATATGTATGTATTTTCAATTAGTACTATTTAAGTATTTTTACATATTATCGGTAATAATATGAATGTTTACATATTATCGGTAATAAAATGAATTTCTAGACATTAATTATCTAAATAAACTGAACACATGTAACATATTACGTGAAATACATGTTACAAGAAATAATTCACGTAATAATGCAATGAATTTTATGTTTGATCAATCAAAACTTAAAATTTATATAAAAATTTGTAACAATTTAGGTAAATTGTATTTTTATAGAAAATATATCTTTTAAAATACTAAATATAGTCTGTCGACATATATAATTATAACCAAGAAGTAAATTTGACTTCGATCATAACTTTAGATTAATTGACTTAGTTATTAAAGAAATAATACCATTTAGCATATATTATATATAACAATTACAATTTAAAAAGGTGTGTAATTACTCGATATTAAATATAGTTTATAATGAGGTTATATAAGTTAATTAGTTAATCATTAACCAATCTTCGCAATGCTTGCAAGTAAAATCCACGCCGTCACAATCAAAGGAGCAGCTACTCGATTGAAATCTATTTTTGCAACTTTATAACGAATTTCCTTTTCGTGATGAAGCTTCGGAGTATCGCGAGTAGAGTTTTTAGTTGGATAATCATTGATAACATTATTATTGTTGGGTTTATTATCTGGATAGTTAATATGAGTTATGTTTGCTTGTGTATACGTAGTGTTATAGTTATATCTAGTATCTTCGGTGACACCTGTAGAATTAATTACTGCCGTTGTAGATGAAGCTATCGATGACGTTGTGGATGAAGCTATCGATGCAGCATATATAATAACAACAAAGCTACTTAACAACAGGATAAGCATCTTACCGAGTAGTCAATGAAATATATAAAAATTCGATTTAAATGGTAGAATAAAGACGTGCCCAAATTCAATTATCCGCGATTATGAACAGGAACCAATATCAACTACTTGGTATAAGAATAATAAAAGTAAATTAACTTTTGTTCTAAATACATTTAACTAAGATACGGTGGTCATATCACTGTGTTCGGTGATATATTGTTAATAAAATCATTTATTATTGGTTATTGAGGAAGTGCGTGCGTTGTAATTAAAAACACACGCCATACTGATTTGTGACAAATTTACTATATTTGATGGTCTTGTATTTAAATATTGCAATTCAATTCTATAAAACTAAGGCTATTGCGTAATAATACCTATGTAGTATTGTTTCACTTATACACATGATTTGAGAATAATTCCCTAGTAAAGCGTTATATAATTATATAGTAATATTGTTTATTGTAATATTGTTTATAATATTTATAGTAATATTGTTAACTAACCTAAGTTAGTTAACAATATTACTATAATCCAGTACATAGTTAGCAATTGGTTAAGGTATTCCTGGGAATTTAAAGAAATATTATATTAAGAAATGTAAAAGTCGTAACGAAGATTCATTTTACATTGTTTTGTAAAATACTTTCATATATTCAAATACAAAATATACAAAAGAAATTATTCAATGCTGTTAATTACCTGGATGGATAGATCAGTAAGCATTACAATACATTGCAATATTGTAATATGTAACAATACACTGTTACATATGATAACGTAATATAAAATTTAATTAACAAAACAATCAATCATGACTTTACACAGGAAAAAGTATAAATAAAATATTAATTTATTCGGATTATAAATTAAATCCATTGGATATATTACAATATATGGTAATTAATTGATTAATTAATTATAAATACATTATACAATTATACAATATACATATGAAAGCTATATTTATAAATACTATTAATAACATATATAAAAAATAAATATTCATAAAATACCACATTCATTGCATTGGTATTCTAAAATACTTCACATCAATTGTTATATTTATTTCATTCCTGTAAAGATCACTCTAATTGTATAATTGTAATGGTCAGGGGGCGATCCCTGATAAGAATAATTTATAATTAATATTATCATTTTTGTTAATTTTAAATCAGTACATTTGTGTTTATTTAAGAACTTAATTAATGTAATTAATATATTTCTTAATATGAATATAGTCTATTAAATGATTTAATTTACACAGTATGCTCTCAATAGTTATTGATATTACACTTTTATTATACATTAACATAATTATATATTACTATTATTATACATTAATATAGTAGATATTGCTAATTATATAATAAATATTACATTATGAATTTGATTGTTATAATTAAAACCAAGTCATTTAGGCATATACATATTATTAATTTTTAACAATGGTTTCTCTATTAATTACTAATGTAATACTTAATATAATACACTATATATATTTGCATCTGACGAAACAGAAACAGAATGGACGAAGATGTAATAAGGTATTTAATACCTTATCATCGATGTTGGAAGCACACATATATCTTATTTACCGTGTAAAGTTTAGCATAATATATAACATGTCTATTCATTTATATTCTCCTACAGTATATCCAGTATCTGTATGCAAGATTTTATTTAATAGATTATACTTCTAACCATAGAAAGAAATTATTCATAAAATGAATACATTTTCAGTAACTATAGAGAACACATAGTTCCAATGGAAACTGTCAATAATCAATAAAAATAATCACAATGAAAATATAGAAAACGGAAAAAAAATACAATTTTAATTAGAACATAAATTTGATAAAAATGTAATTATACTTATAAGTGTGAATATATAAAGTATAAGTACTTTACAATTATAATGAAATAGTACATTCCATCTATACAAGTAAACACTACATATTACTTAATAATCGATATAATATATTTATCCAGGGTTATAGATAACATATACAACATATTTTAATATAACATCTCAATTATTAACATGAATTAATTGATTTTAAAGCAGAATAATAATCCCTAATGGTAGAACTGAAATAATAATTAAATGTTGTTCAAGCGATGAGAGTTCCATATATTAGTTGATATAAGAATACTTAAGTTGAGAACAATGATATATAACAATAAAAATAAAAACAAAATATGTATTATTTTATACAGTATATTTCACCCGCAATCTTAAGTCTATGACAGAAATTATAAGTCGTCAGTCCTAAGTATGCTGTATGCAGTCTTAAAACACCTGTCTTAAGTATACAGTCTTAAATCACCAGTATTAAGTCACCAGTCTTAAGTTTTAAGTCACCAGTTTTAAGACTTAAGTAAGTCTGCATTATTAAGCCTAAAATCTTATGTCTGTATTATTAAGCCTGATGTCTTAAGTCTGCAGTCTTAAGTATGCAGTCTTAAGTCACCTGTCTTAAGTATGCAGTCTTAATTCATCAGTCTTAAGTCTACAGTCTTAAGCATGTAGTTTTAAGGGTTTTCCAAGGACATGTTAGTTCGCTAATTTACTTAAACTATCCCGTTACTATTTCATCCACTTATTCGTGTTATTTACATTTACAGTTTGGAAATATAAATATGTACTTATATATGTGATTTAATTAAATTAATAAACTAAGGTATTTAATATTTAACCAAACAAGATATCAACAAAAAGCTTCTCTATAAGTATAATATATATAAGTATGAGTATAAGTATATATAATATATTTATATATATAATATATATATAATATATATATATAAATATATATATATATGTTATGATGTCATTTCATAATATATTGTGCGAGGGTACTATTTATTGATGACTAACATTAATAATACATGTGTACATAAGTTGATATCACACCCCTGAACAAGAATTAGCTTTCGGTGTAAGGCTATATATTCTGCTACATGATAGATTGCTGAGACGAGAGATGACTTCTATAGACAAATCTTAATGCGATACTTAATAAATAAGCGAAATCGAAATCAATCTTGATATGTACGCATAACAGACTTGTTTGCTATTACGATATGTATAAATATATAATTATATAATCTATATATTATATATTTATATATAATATAATCACTATAAGGATTCCTTAAGGATAGTAAATAATGATCCAAAAGGAAATTAGTGTTTGTAAGTACTTTAACTTATTGTATTGATTTAGGCTGTGAATAATGGTTTGAGATATTTCTATTGCTAGGTAATTAGTATATTTGTATAGAAATGCTGAAATATTTCTGTAAAAAAAACACACGTAAAAAAATGCACCCTAAAAATAAATTTTGGACAAAAATGTCCAACATTTTGGTTGGATATTTTGTATTATACTTTATGAACGCATAAGTTATTATTAATAAGTAATACATGTTTTAAATTTTATTTTCTTTATATAATATATATGCAATAGATTATTTTAATACATTTTAATATGCACTTTACATTTTTTAAAATTTATTATTGTTATAGATTTGTTATGTAACATATTTAATACATAAATGTTGTATTCAAAAGTATTTTCCAATATATTTCTTATGAATATGACATTTGGAAATACTATTAACGAATTATATAATCAATGAATTATCAGATAATAATTTTGATAGCTTTATCAAGCGTATATATTTCAATAGAGATCGAGCTCTATTTATCTTTATAGCTAATACAGTATAGCTAATATAGCTAATACAGTATACGTTCTTTTTAAATTAAATATGATTTCAATTTCAATATGAACGTAATATTATATTTATAATATTTAATATAATATTTGTAAATTTTTGTAAAAAGCATAGGAAATAAGGAATATATAATAATGATAAAGGAATAAAAATATTTAAAATTGCATAATGTACTTAATAATGTGTTTATAAATTGAAATATCTATTATTATTTTCTTTTATAAATGAATTATAATTAATATTCAATAAACTTTTAAAGAATACAGAATAAGTTATATAATATTCCACAGTGCTATATACCAGTATTTTATAAGTTAGACATAAGTTATTATTTAAACAATGCTTAATATTTAGTAGAATGAAGTGTTTTCAATCCAACATTCGCCAGAGGCAACTTGATTTAGTAATAATGATTACAATATTTTATTTACTATATATGGTTTATAGTTTACTATATATGTTGTTTACTTTAATATATATGTTATATAATTTATTATATATGTCGTATACTTTATTATTAATGTAGTACAATTTACTATCTAATTGGTATATTTACTATATATGATATATAGTTTATTATATATGTTGTATACTTTACTATATATATAGTATACTTTCTATATATATTGTATATTTTACTATGTATATTGTATACTTTACTATATATATTGTATACTTTACTATATATGTTGTATATTTTACTATATATATTGTATACTTTACTATATATATTGTATATTTTACTATATATATTGTATACTTTACTATATATATTGTATACTTTACTATATATATTGTATACTTTACTATATATATTGTATATTTTATTATATATATTGTATACTTTACTATATACATTGAATACTTTACTATATACATTGTATACTTTACTATATATGTTGTATAATTACCTATATATGTTGTATACTTTACTATATATATTGTATACTTTACTATGTATGTTATAGTGAATTTGAATGAATTGAGAGCAATTCATTTTTTAATTTTGAGAATTAATTATAGTATGAATATATTGGTATTTTTTGAATGTATTAGTTTTTTATTTGTTTTAAGGTTAACGAATTATAAATAAAAAATACTATTCAGAAAATAAATGACGATAAACTTATTTAATATATAAAGATTATAAAATCAGTTTCATCATCACTATAAGAGTTCTATTAGTTAATAATTTATATATTGTATTCTTTTAAGTTAAATAAATATGCTATAATTATGTTAAATAGATTATTATAATTATGCTAGTCATTTTAAAACGAGTTTTGTAGTTAAATATTCAATATCGATGTCCATTTAGCTATATTCATAATTATATATAACTATATATTTAGAAAATCAAATTTATCATTATTGATGTCGTGTAAAACAACACATATTATAATGTAGTGAGCTATCTCGTACTCTATTGTATTAGATATTGTTTTGGATCGTAATCTGATCTCGAATTGTTATTTTAATTATCAACATAATATTGCAATATCAGAACATATAGAAAAACATTAATACGTGCATATAAATAAATATATAGGATTATAATTTATGAAATATTCAAAAATGATAATGCATGTTAAAATGTATTATTAGCTTTAATAATATGTTATTGTTAATAATGTGTATTGTTTCAGATGTAACAAATAATCGAGTTGGTTAATTATTATTAATAATACTTGTAGTAATAATTTGTCAAATAAAAGAAATAAGAGTAAGCACAATATTTGCCTATTTTAACAGTAACTTAGTCATATTTAACGAGAACTTAAATAACTTATAAATTGAGCTGTAATAATAGAAGTACAAAACAATGGAACGAATTACAATAAACATATAACTAATGTAAATTTTAGAAAAAAAATAATAACAATAGAATACAAAAAAATAATTTTAATAAATGTCGGCTATTATTTAGTCACTTTGGAGTTTTATTCTTAGAAGCAAATGTTTTCATAAATTCATAGTAATGAAAGCTATTTAAGAGGATATCAAATAATAGTAAATATAAATGGAGGGGAGAGATGGAGATGGAGAGGGAGAGTGAGAGTGAGAGTGAGAGTGAGAGTGAGAGTGAGAGTGAGAGGGAGAGGGAGAGGGAGAGGGAGAGGGAGAGGGAGAGGGAGAGGGAGAGGGAGAGGGAGAGGGAGAGGGAGAGGGAGAGGGAGAGGGAGAGGGAGAGGGAGAGGGAGAGGGAGAGGGAGAGGGAGAGGGAGAGGGAGAGGGAGAGGGAGAGGGAGAGGGAGAGGGAGAGGGAGAGGGAGAGGGAGAGGGAGAGGGAGAGGGAGAGGGAGAGGGAGAGGGAGAGGGAGAGGGAGAGGGAGAGGGAGAGGGAGAGGGAGAGGGAGAGGGAGAGGGAGGGGAGAGGGAGAGGGAGAGGGAGAGGGAGAGGGAGAGGGAGA
>OZ038317.1:24479754-24526136 GCA_964035775.1 Osedax frankpressi
GTTTTTAAGATGAATTAAAAACCTCTCTGTAAAACTCTCAAGAAACTTGGCAAAATCTATCTTTGTTTCAGAGTATTTATATTTGTCAGCCAACTTGTTAAATTGCCTTTAAAAATATTCAAATGTACAACATTTGTATTGTCAATTATTAGTGGAGTATACATTAATAGATCTAACTGATCATCTATTTCTTCTTCCATTAATTTTGAGAGACATTTCTTAAAATTACTTTTATCTATTGTTCCAATATCGTCAGATTCAAATTTTCTAAAATATTAAATATATCACCAGGAAAATTAAATATTTATACATTTTAAATACATACATATTAAGTAAATATATAGTAATACGAATTAATATTAATAGAATGTAATCTACAATTCACTTGAATTCATTTGACATATTAAAATAGTCTTGATGCATCAATAAAAGTAATCTCTCTTCAACTTGAGAAGTAGTTAAAATTTCGTCAGATTTCTCAAATTTCATATTAATCCTAATTTATTTAAAACTTTTTATGATAATATTTAATTTAGGTTATTTTAATGTTTTTATCCAAGAAAAAAATATAAAACAATAAATAGTAAAAAATGTAGTTTACGAACAAGTCTGGATTTAATTTTAAACAATTTGTTAAAAGACTCGGCGCAGTTCTCTTCCAAAAAACATCGCAGAAATCCTGATAACAAAATCTACCTTGAGATTGTTTAATCCCAGACCTATACAAATTCAATATTTAATTATAATTAAAATATCATATTAATTACTCAAATTAATATTACAATTTCATATTAAAGTTATTATATACTTTGTTAAAATATATGCTACACACACGCACGTACATACACACACACAAAACACACATACACACACACACATACAAACACACATATATATATGTATATATATATATATATAATATTATATATAGTAGTACTTGGATAAAAAAATCTGCAAATCCGTAACACTAAGTAAAATTCCGAATTCATCAAGCACTTTCTTAAGATCCATTCTTGAAATCATACCAAGTGCACTATCTCCTGTAATTGTTAATACAATATCACCATCTCATTCTTATTTAAATAAAGTCCATATAATAAGAATTAACCATTTTTTGCAGATTTATCAAAATATTTTAGTGATGCAATAAATTCTTGGTAACTTTTTTCAAACTTTATTAAAATAAAAGAAATTAAATAGTTGTAAATTAACAACATAGATGAAATAAGTAACCTTGTATTTTAGCTTATCTATAATTGAATTAAATAGAATTTGTTTACTCTTTTTATCTTTGGATTTGCATAAGTTTTCATTAGAAACTGGCTTCTCAACAGAAAATTGAGAAAAATCACTTTGAAATTGTGTTTGTTCATCATCGTTATTCTATGAATTAATAAATATTAAGAAATTGTCCATTAGAAAATAATTCAATAATACGTAACCAATATATTTTCTTCAATTAAAAAATCTTTGGCCATTCTTAATTCCTATAATATAGATATATTATTAAATGCATTTTATAAAGAGGTATATATAAATTGGATATATTACAAATAATAAATTATTAAATTGAATATAATTGAATTTTATGAATTTATTTATTAATTTCTATATAATAATATTTATTCACAAATGAATATAAAAACCAAATGAGAAATAATTTGTTATACAAACTTGAATTGGTGAGTTCACTTTATGCTCTAAAGTATATGTATCATTAAGTCTTTTAAAACTGCAATCACCTTGTTGAGGAGATGCTGGACTCATCATCTCCCTAAAACGCATGTGCGAAATTGCACCAACACTCTCTTTATCAAATCTGTAGAATAAACAAATAATCATCATATTTATATTTGAATTATATTTTAGTGAATATTAAAATAGAAAAATAATTTATTTAAAATTAGAAATATATTAAAAAAAATAAAAAAATATGAGAAAAATTCAAACCTTAAAGTGAATGCTGAAATTTAATTTTAATTCAAATTAATCCAATACAAAATTATAAATAACCATTACTTATTATATAGTTAATATTTAAGTATTATGTATTAGATAAACTTGTTTCATACAAATTATTATATTATTAAATACATTTATCATAACATAATAAGTTATATAAATAAAACACAAATATAGACTATCACTTCAAATCTCTATAAACGAAAAAGAATCAAACAAATACTAATAACACCTTTGCCACAGGTCCACCAAAGCATCGGCAGTTAGTGTTAGATTCAAATTATCGAGTAATATCTTTAGGTGTTCAAAGAGAACCAGGTTGTTCTCGTCGGGAAGGTATTGGAGTAACTTAACGGGACTAATGTTAAAATAGTTACGAATTGCTAAAAAATGAACGTGGATGTGAATGTGTAATATTGTGTGCAAAAGTTAACGGCTCTAGGATGATACATTATGAATTAGGAATACAAAAGTGAGCATAGCATTTATAATCGTGGTTAATAATTACTAATAATATACTATTAATACTAATAGTGTTAATAATTACTAAAAATATATTATTAATTGTAATACTAATTTTATTAAAAAACAATATGCATATATTATATTTAATACTAACGACTTATCATATGATCTTCTCATTAAGTCTAAACAAAAAGGAACACTTATAAGGCGAATATCCTTTGTATCCTGTTTATAAATCAACCATTATAATTAAAATTATATATATACAAACAATAATACTAATCATGAAAGTTAAACAAATAATACTATTACTTGTGAAGGTCATACAAACACTAATATTACTCCTCAAAGTATTTTCGGGGTGGGTATTTCTAGCAGATGTAATTGTAGAATCTTCTATTATACACTGTATCCATTGTTTTGCTTTACACTGAAATAGAAATTAGACTGAGTACAATTATATTATATATAATATAATAACAATACTTTATAATAATAAATTAAAATAAATATGATACCAGACTACGTTCATATACTATAAGTATAATGTATGAGTTAGGTTTTAGTTTTGAGTTAGGGTTTTGTTTAGGGTTTTGTTCTATATGGGTTTAATAAAATAATATATATTTGATTTCGGACTATGTGCACATACTTTTATGTTTGGGTTTATGTTTGGGTTTATGTTTGGGTTTATGTTTGGGTTTATGTTTGGGTTTATGTTTGGGTTTATGTTTGGGTTTATGTTTGGGTTTATGTTTGGGTTTATGTTTGGGTTTATGTTTGGGTTTATGTTTGGGTTTATGTTTGGGTTTATGTTTGGGTTTATGTTTGGGTTTATGTTTGGGTTTATGTTTGGGTTTATGTTTGGGTTTATGTTTGGGTTTATGTTTGGGTTTATGTTTGGGTTTATGTTTGGGTTTATGTTTGGGTTTATGTTTGGGTTTATGTTTGGGTTTATGTTTGGGTTTATGTTTGGGTTTATGTTTGGGTTTATGTTTGGGTTTATGTTTGGGTTTATGTTTGGGTTTATGTTTGGGTTTATGTTTGGGTTTATGTTTGGGTTTATGTTTGGGTTTATGTTTGGGTTTATGTTTGGGTTTATGTTTGGGTTTATGTTTGGGTTTATGTTTGGGTTTATGTTTGGGTTTATGTTTGGGTTTATGTTTGGGTTTATGTTTGGGTTTATGTTTGGGTTTATGTTTGGGTTTATGTTTGGGTTTATGTTTGGGTTTATGTTTGGGTTTATGTTTGGGTTTATGTTTGGGTTTATGTTTGGGTTTATGTTTGGGTTTATGTTTGGGTTTATGTTTGGGTTTATGTTTGGGTTTATGTTTGGGTTTATGTTTGGGTTTATGTTTGGGTTTATGTTTGGGTTTATGTTTGGGTTTATGTTTGGGTTTATGTTTGGGTTTATGTTTGGGTTTATGTTTGGGTTTATGTTTGGGTTTATGTTTGGGTTTATGTTTGGGTTTATGTTTGGGTTTATGTTTGGGTTTATGTTTGGGTTTATGTTTGGGTTTATGTTTGGGTTTATGTTTGGGTTTATGTTTGGGTTTATGTTTGGGTTTATGTTTGGGTTTATGTTTGGGTTTATGTTTGGGTTTATGTTTGGGTTTATGTTTGGGTTTATGTTTGGGTTTATGTTTGGGTTTATGTTTGGGTTTATGTTTGGGTTTATGTTTGGGTTTATGTTTGGGTTTATGTTTGGGTTTATGTTTGGGTTTATGTTTGGGTTTATGTTTGGGTTTATGTTTGGGTTTATGTTTGGGTTTATGTTTGGGTTTATGTTTGGGTTTATGTTTGGGTTTATGTTTGGGTTTATGTTTGGGTTTATGTTTGGGTTTATGTTTGGGTTTATGTTTGGGTTTATGTTTGGGTTTATGTTTGGGTTTATGTTTGGGTTTATGTTTGGGTTTATGTTTGGGTTTATGTTTGGGTTTATGTTTGGGTTTATGTTTGGGTTTATGTTTGGGTTTATGTTTGGGTTTATGTTTGGGTTTATGTTTGGGTTTATGTTTGGGTTTATGTTTGGGTTTATGTTTGGGTTTATGTTTGGGTTTATGTTTGGGTTTATGTTTGGGTTTATGTTTGGGTTTATGTTTGGGTTTATGTTTGGGTTTATGTTTGGGTTTATGTTTGGGTTTATGTTTGGGTTTATGTTTGGGTTTATGTTTGGGTTTATGTTTGGGTTTATGTTTGGGTTTATGTTTGGGTTTATGTTTGGGTTTATGTTTGGGTTTATGTTTGGGTTTATGTTTGGGTTTATGTTTGGGTTTATGTTTGGGTTTATGTTTGGGTTTATGTTTGGGTTTATGTTTGGGTTTATGTTTGGGTTTATGTTTGGGTTTATGTTTGGGTTTATGTTTGGGTTTATGTTTGGGTTTATGTTTGGGTTTATGTTTGGGTTTATGTTTGGGTTTATGTTTGGGTTTATGTTTGGGTTTATGTTTGGGTTTATGTTTGGGTTTATGTTTGGGTTTATGTTTGGGTTTATGTTTGGGTTTATGTTTGGGTTTATGTTTGGGTTTATGTTTGGGTTTATGTTTGGGTTTATGTTTGGGTTTATGTTTGGGTTTATGTTTGGGTTTATGTTTGGGTTTATGTTTGGGTTTATGTTTGGGTTTATGTTTGGGTTTATGTTTGGGTTTATGTTTGGGTTTATGTTTGGGTTTATGTTTGGGTTTATGTTTGGGTTTATGTTTGGGTTTATGTTTGGGTTTATGTTTGGGTTTATGTTTGGGTTTATGTTTGGGTTTATGTTTGGGTTTATGTTTGGGTTTATGTTTGGGTTTATGTTTGGGTTTATGTTTGGGTTTATGTTTGGGTTTATGTTTGGGTTTATGTTTGGGTTTATGTTTGGGTTTATGTTTGGGTTTATGTTTGGGTTTATGTTTGGGTTTATGTTTGGGTTTATGTTTGGGTTTATGTTTGGGTTTATGTTTGGGTTTATGTTTGGGTTTATGTTTGGGTTTATGTTTGGGTTTATGTTTGGGTTTATGTTTGGGTTTATGTTTGGGTTTATGTTTGGGTTTATGTTTGGGTTTATGTTTGGGTTTATGTTTGGGTTTATGTTTGGGTTTATGTTTGGGTTTATGTTTGGGTTTATGTTTGGGTTTATGTTTGGGTTTATGTTTGGGTTTATGTTTGGGTTTATGTTTGGGTTTATGTTTGGGTTTATGTTTGGGTTTATGTTTGGGTTTATGTTTGGGTTTATGTTTGGGTTTATGTTTGGGTTTATGTTTGGGTTTATGTTTGGGTTTATGTTTGGGTTTATGTTTGGGTTTATGTTTGGGTTTATGTTTGGGTTTATGTTTGGGTTTATGTTTGGGTTTATGTTTGGGTTTATGTTTGGGTTTATGTTTGGGTTTATGTTTGGGTTTATGTTTGGGTTTATGTTTGGGTTTATGTTTGGGTTTATGTTTGGGTTTATGTTTGGGTTTATGTTTGGGTTTATGTTTGGGTTTATGTTTGGGTTTATGTTTGGGTTTATGTTTGGGTTTATGTTTGGGTTTATGTTTGGGTTTATGTTTGGGTTTATGTTTGGGTTTATGTTTGGGTTTATGTTTGGGTTTATGTTTGGGTTTATGTTTGGGTTTATGTTTGGGTTTATGTTTGGGTTTATGTTTGGGTTTATGTTTGGGTTTATGTTTGGGTTTATGTTTGGGTTTATGTTTGGGTTTATGTTTGGGTTTATGTTTGGGTTTATGTTTGGGTTTATGTTTGGGTTTATGTTTGGGTTTATGTTTGGGTTTATGTTTGGGTTTATGTTTGGGTTTATGTTTGGGTTTATGTTTGGGTTTATGTTTGGGTTTATGTTTGGGTTTATGTTTGGGTTTATGTTTGGGTTTATGTTTGGGTTTATGTTTGGGTTTATGTTTGGGTTTATGTTTGGGTTTATGTTTGGGTTTATGTTTGGGTTTATGTTTGGGTTTATGTTTGGGTTTATGTTTGGGTTTATGTTTGGGTTTATGTTTGGGTTTATGTTTGGGTTTATGTTTGGGTTTATGTTTGGGTTTATGTTTGGGTTTATGTTTGGGTTTATGTTTGGGTTTATGTTTGGGTTTATGTTTGGGTTTATGTTTGGGTTTATGTTTGGGTTTATGTTTGGGTTTATGTTTGGGTTTATGTTTGGGTTTATGTTTGGGTTTATGTTTGGGTTTATGTTTGGGTTTATGTTTGGGTTTATGTTTGGGTTTATGTTTGGGTTTATGTTTGGGTTTATGTTTGGGTTTATGTTTGGGTTTATGTTTGGGTTTGTGTTTGGGTTTATGTTTGGGTTTATGTTTGGGTTTATGTTTGGGATTATGTTTGGGTTTATGTTTGGGTTTATGTTTGGGTTTATGTTTGGGTTTATGTTTGGGTTTATGTTTGGGTTTATGTTTGGGTTTATGTTTGGGTTTATGTTTGGGTTTATGTTTGGGTTTATGTTTGGGTTTATGTTTGGGTTTACGTTTGGGTTTACGTTTGGGTTTACGTTTGGGTTTACGTTTGGGTTTACGTTTGGGTTTATGTTTGGGTTTATATTTTGGTTTATGCTTGGGTTTATGTATGGGTTCAATTATAAATTAACATATGTCATATAATGATACACATTAAATAATACACTTTATTTATGTTATAATTATGTTATATTATATTGGTTTCTGATATGATTTAGTGTAGATTTGGGTATTTAAATACATTATATACACACTTAGATATATAATTTATAAATTATAAATATATATATAAATTCAATATCCAATATTGGTAATCTGCCGATGAAAAAGACAATATAAATTTAATTAATTAAATCGAACAATGCACTGTGAGTAGAAGGTATCGTATATAATTATTAAACTAATTATGATAACTATGATTATTAATTATCAACATATATCATAAGTATCACTTATATATGTATCAATATTAAAACTTATTATTTATTGGTTGCAAACGGCAATGTTTTACGCCTGTATATAAAATATAATAAAAATATTTTTTAATATATGAGTATTAAAACCTTTTTCTCCATAAAACATGATATGAAATCTTCATATGATATTTTTGACAAATGTAAAAGACCATGCCTTTATAATAGGAAAGGTGTTGATTATATATTAATATTTGTTATCATTATTTAAATATATTCCACTATTTTACCACATGTATAAATCATTTTAAATATAATCAAATAACAAATAATAATAAATTGTTAAAATACTTTCAATTAATGTTACATGATACTTATAATATAATGATTTATTTAATTAAATTATTTGTTAAGTAAATCTCAAAAATAACCTATAATTTTATTTGTAAAATAATTTTTAAAATATCATCTAAATTAACACATGATAATCTTTAATATACATCTTTATCCTCCGATATAACCTCTAAAACTACTTTAATATAACATACAATGTAACATTTAATATAAAATATAATATGACTTTTAATATGTCCTCTGATATAACTTCTAAAACATCCTTTAATATAAACTAAATTTTATATAATCTATAATATAATCATTAATATACCATATAATATACACAGTAATATATATATATATATATATATATATATATATTATAATCTCTAATATAATCTATAATATGACCTATAATATAACCTATAATACTACCATCAATTATATATATAATATATGCAATTTAATATATTGTAATATAATATTTACATTATTGATAATTAAAATAATTTAAAATACATTTTATAAATTATAATTTCACGGCAAAATATAATTCTAGCTTATAAGTCATATAAAT
Source organism: Osedax frankpressi (assembly GCA_964035775.1). NCBI lineage: Eukaryota > Metazoa > Annelida > Polychaeta > Sabellida > Siboglinidae > Osedax > Osedax frankpressi. The sequence continues at coordinate 24,487,947 of OZ038317.1, forward strand.
ATATATATATATATATATATATATATATATATATAAATAAATATATATATATATATATATATATATATATATATATACAATTGTATCAATAACTATTATAACATGGATATATATATCATCAATAATAAAATGTAATAGTCTATTATTAGTAAATATATAATACATTTATAAATAATGTATTGATTATTATTTTTTATTTATATATAAATACCTTTTTAAGAGAATTTTAAATTGTATTCCGTTGATATATCCAATTAAAGTAAACAGGATGCGTAGAAGACCATGTCTAGAAACAACACCCTGTCCACTGAAATCATTAGCTTTAAACATCAACTTTATTCCATTTCTCGATAGCTGAACTTTATCTCTTAATAATGCTTCTATCTTAAAAACGAACATAAATTTACTTTATCATGTATGCAATTATTGAAGAATTTTATGTTTTTCACTTGTATTAATAATAATATTTCTAATAGTATTTGCTTGATTATGAAACATTTACAAAATTCCATTTGTAAACATTCTTACTAAGTAAATATATAGACTAAATATAGTATTCTTACATATGTTACATTTATAAATCTCATCTGCATTTTTACCATGATAAATTAATTAATCATTACCATATGAGATTGTTTTACATATAACGATATGTATAGACACCATGTATATTGTATATTATGAAATTATAATTATACCTCATTCACATTGTGTAAATATAATTCATATGAGTTTCTTTTTATTTTTGGAGGCGATTCTGTTATATTACAATAAATCAATTCTAGTCATAATATATTAATTTACAGTATTAAATATTTAACATGTATTTTATCATTAAATAAGATATACTTGAAGTATTATAAACCACTATAAATTGAACAGTATTCATAAATTCTCCTTTCTTTTGAAATTGCTGGTAGCTCAGGCAAACTTCGTCTAATTTCTCTAATTATTAAATATAATTGTTAATCATTGTTAGTTATGTGTTTAATACAATTAATACATGTTTTATATAATTAATAACTATATAATATAATATTAATATAGTAATTATAATAATATAATATAAGTATTATAGTGGTATAAGGTTTATATAATATTATATAATATTTATAGTAATATAATATAAGTTTTATAATAATATAAAATAAGTTGTATATAATAAAATATAAGATTTATATTAATATAATGTAATATTTATACAAACAAAATATCTGTTTTTGAATTTTGCCCATGTCCTTGTAGTGTAAAAACAGGTTTTTGCATATGAGGCTGACTTACTGAAGGAAGAAGAGGACATTTTCTCTTAACTGTCTCCATTTCAAACTTTTTTACTTTTCTGTATATCACAAATAATTTAGAGTATGACAATTTGGGTCTTAAACCTCTAATAAAATAAATCTTATAAAGTTAGACTGAAAAGTTAGATTTTTATCAGGAAAAACTTTAATAACAGTTATAACGGAACACTACTATTTTCGAGTATTAATTATTTATATTCAACAAATTAATTTACAGATATAAATAATTTTTTTCATTTAATAAATAAACATTCTAAGACAGTTTTGTTGAGTTTTGGAACATATCAATTATATATACAAAATAAATGTATTTTACATAAATTATAATAATGTAAACTAACAATATATTAATAGTTTTAATATAATGAATAACCTTTTTAAACTACACATTCATACGCATTTAACTATTTACATTTTTATAAACCATCCAACAAATACTTAAAGCTTATTTTGTATTATAATCTATTTGAGTTATTAAATTAATGACTAATCAATCAATACCATATTAAAAAATATTAGATAGCTACATGAACATTTTTATTATAAGGTACTATATATTATATACACATAATCTATATATATATATATATATATATATATATATATATATATATATATATATATATATATATTTATATTATATAATATCAAAGTAATATACCATTACACTATCATATGGTAGTGTAATGTATCAAAGTAAATAACAAATTAATGCATACTAATCACTGATTAATAAAACACAACTTAATTAACTTTAGTTATAGTTAACCTTATTGTTACAATAATCAATTAAATAATAAGTAACGAGTCGATATATTATAAATATTATCATATTAATTTTCTCAGCCACTTTTTGGGCTTAATCTTTATTCCATTTTATAAATTTATTAATTAGGCTATTAATTATAAATTAATAATAATGTAAAATATACATTAGATTTAAATACTTTTAAAAGTTAATACGTTATTAAATAAAAATATATTTATAATTAATAGAATTCACATTGTATAACAAATAAGTTACATTTACTTAGATAGTTGTAATTATAAGTTATATAATTCATAATATAATCATTTTAATAAAATATGAATACTATTTATTATTATTTATAATATACATGCATTATATATGATATAACCTATAATAGTGTATATATATTCACAATAGCTTAAAAATGCATTTTTGTTTATGGTATTAAATTAAAATTATAAAAATTATAATTGTTGTGTTTATATTGACAACTACATAAATTCTACTTTATTCTTATTATCTTATCAATTATTATATGAAAATATTAAAATACAGAAGCTTGTTGTAGCACTTTATTACTCTTTATTAGTTTGGTCTAATTCAACTAACATAAATAAATAATAAAGAAAACTATGTTATATTAAGAATTCAAGAATACTAATTCTAAAATACTTTTTAGATTTATATGAATAATTTATGCAATATTGTTATTAATATTTTATTATTATATGTCAAGGATGAAACTCCAGTATCAGCATTAATATCTTCAATATTGTATATATTATTGTATATATTATTCAATATAAAGAATAAATAATAATATACATTTATATTGATTGAATGTATAATTAACCTGACAAAATTTGTATAGTTACTATATATAACTATTTCGCAACTGTAATATGTGCTTCTGGATTACATATTTATTTTATAATTCTCAATAATAAAATATTTAAGTCCAATAGAATTTCTACCAAATGTATTTATACGTCACATGACTATCATATAATTTGAATTGGTTTCGAAAATATAATAATTTATCTCATTATTATTACTACTTTGAGAGAATATCATAATATTTTATTATTTCAGGAGAATGAATGCTCATATTTCTTATAAATCTATTATAAACGTAAATACTTTACAGGTTACTTATTTCAATTCATATTAAAATAGTTAACTATTTTAGTCTCTTTTTAATTAAATTTAATGTGTTATGTAATTTTAAGTTATTATATATATATAAGTTATACTACACTGATATAATATAGCTTATAATGGAGTTAATGGGGACAACCCAATACATATAATGATATAATAGATCTATAAATCCTTTGATATGACAACAAAATTAAAATAAAATTTGGCATTTACAAATAATATAAATCTGATTGTATTTTTGTGCATAGTCGTATTTATATTAAATATAATTATTATTAAATGTATATACATTATACATACATACATTGCGTGTGAATACATACCTAAACAAGTGTATGTTAATATACTTTGTTTATAACTATACATATGTTTTAATCATAAAAAACTACCTTTATCTATTCGATAACATATCATAGCAAATGATCATGACAAATATAAAATGTGATATTTTCTAAATATGAAATATTTAAAAACATCTATATACATTTTTATCTATTTATGCAAGCTATATCATAATCATATTGAATGTATTAATCTCTTACAACATATATACAGTAACGTCAGCGTTCTGAATATTCGATAGACAACATATCATTTATATGTAAAATTGTGTTAATACAATAAAGTATTAATTAATAAAGTGATAATAGTTTAATAATTTTAAGATAGTACATATAGAAATAAATCTAAGAAATAATAATAAATAATTATAGAATAAATAAATATTAGTTATATGATTTATTGTTACATATTTTAATTAATAATGAGTTCTATTCTAAAATTTTAAAAGTATTTTTTACAAATAAAATGACTCTTCCATTTTCATAAATTTTAATACACTAATAAATAGTATATTTAAAAATTAGTGTTTATAATTAAAAACAAAATTATTAAATAATAACTTAATATCAATATTTATAATGATTATATTTAAAAAATATTTGATCTTAATATTAATGTTGTAAGGTTAATGTTTTTTGAGATGATAATACATTTTAAACTTTATATATCTTTATGAATATGGATAGTTCCGATGATTCTGCTGGACCCGATACTAATATTCCTTTTGGTTTTTATGTTATTTATAATACTTTAAAATTTCAATAAACAAATAATTATAACACAGTAAATAAAACACTTTTATAAAATATATTTGTTTTAAATCTTTATATTTATTATCGATATAGTATTATTATTTTAACTAACATAATAATATTATTGTTTAATTCTAAATATATATACTACATATATTATTTAGTTAATAAGATTATATATTATCTTCTATATATCTCTTTTTATCTCATTATATTTCAAATTATTATGAGATACATTTGTTATTTTTTGTTACTAACATAGATTTTACATTTAGTAGATATTTGTTTTGAAATTTTTATATGAAAATGATGATTACGTTGCTGATATCTCGGTTTTATACAATTTTATAGAATTTATTGCACCGTATCCACTGCATACAAGAAACAGGAGAAGATTATGAGAACATTTGGAGGAGAAGATGTTAAAATACCTACAACGATTGGAGCTGCTGTCGAGATCAAACCAGCAATTATAGATGATTTTAATAGATATAAGTGTAGAGTTGATATGCTCGATCAATTCCATTCTTATTATTCCTTTAGTTGGACGATGCAAAAATGGTGGAGAAATATATTTTTAATCTTTTTAATATTGCTATTTTAAATTATTTTATTTATATAAAGAACTACGGATGAGAATATAAGTTTATTAGCATATAAGTGTTTATTATATTTTAAGAAAGCGAGAAAATTCAATGCTATGGATGTTATTGGTGAAATTCCAATTTAACATAAATTTACGACTTTGTGTTCAATGCAAATAAGATAAAAAGATGGTAATATGATAAAAAGTTAGAATCAAATTTAAACAAATCATCATTGAAATTATGTAACTTTTCACTTCCATAAGTACTTTTTATATAACTAATTATATTGTACTACTATATATTATTGTGAATTATGTGTTGGTTATATATATATTGTTATAATTTTATTAGTATATTTTATTGTATATGTTCAAAAATACAGTATTTTGTTTCTAAATTGAAATACATTATATATATTTTCAATAACTTTAATAATAATCTAATTTTTTATTAATATTAAGTAAATTATAAATATTATTGTTTAATTTTGGTTTATTTATCATTTTCGATCAAATTATTAATTATATTATTACATTTTTTTGTAAGTTTAATACAATTTCCATATCTTTAATATTAAGTTGACTTGTAATATATAATTATTAATATTTACATAAATAAAATATATTTTTTTTATAATACATATTTAAAAAAAATTAATTTTAAGATTATGTAAATAATTGGTCATAAGTAATCATATTTTTCAAATTTGAACATATCATATTTTTTATATATTATAAATTATTTATTTATATAAATTCGTTTAGAAATAATTAATATTATATAAGCGTATTACAAATTTATGTAAATTATTCTTAGATTTAACATAATTTGTAGTTATATAAATTATCATAACTTGCAATATTAAATGTTATTGATTTATTACTGTTATATATTATATAGATATAGACTTATATTTTACATAAAAATATGTAAACTTGTAGAAAATATTAATAATTCCTGGAGTATTTTACAATAAACTATTGCTCCATATAATAATTAATATTCAATTGTGTACAAATTGCTGGTTTTTCAGATCATATTATAAAATGATTAAATTCTTTAGGTTGTAAAAGGTTAATAATGATTTTTTCATTGCGGGAATATAATTCCGAGCAGCAAAACATGTTTAATTATTAATTTATATTTTTATTATTATACCTATTAATTATTATATTTATTATTAATTGGCATATTTATTTTTCACTAGTCAAATAATTATGTGAATTAATAAAAATTAATAAATGTTTTCATATAATATTTATTTATTAATGACATATATAAATAATAATCCTTTCCTTGCTATTTGATAAACAAAATGTATATATAAATGTCATTATTGTATGATACTTTGTATTATAGTATTTTTTAAATTATTCTATAGGAATTTATTGTTAAAATAATAAATGGTGGATATGTTCCCTCCATTATCATATTACTTATTAGTTATGTGATATGTACTTGTAATAAATCTGTAATGCTATAGTATATAAAATGCAAATAAGCTAATAAAAAAACAAACTAAAATGCACTTATATATATTTATTGATAATAATTTAATATACTTAAGAAAGTTGGCCAAGTTAATAAATTTTAGATATAATAAAGAAACTATGATAGTTTGGTATAATAGTATAGTGTTATCTGATAAACAATTGTATTTATGATTATTTATATACTATTAAGGTGTATAATTATATTAATATATGTGTCAGAATATGTGCATGAACTATCGATTACAAATTTTTTATAATTTTAACTAATTACTCTATTCGCAGACTTGGGGTCAGACCTTCCCATCTGAACATGAATTGACCCCGACTAATAAAACATTTGGATCTTCCCCTTTTCCATATGATGAACAATTAAATAATAGAATATGTTTATGGTTTATGATAATTGATATCCATAAAATTAGTATAACATAACACTAAATGATATGATGAAAATAAATTAATTGATATTTTAATTGAATAAATTAATTCTATTTTTATTATGAGTTTTAAATTGTACCTAGGAATGGAGACATTACTAGGTTGAATTGTTGTTGCATTGTATCATCAACGAATGAACAATTAAATGATTCCTCTGTAATTTCTGAAAGACTACATGAAACTGCTGGTCCCTTATTGAAACAAGAACTAAAAAATAATATAATAAGTTTGTATTTTTGTTATTATTTTGAATATCATCTATTAATAAAAAATCAACAATCAATACAGCTTGTGCAACTGGTTCCTCAAAGTTAACCGATGGTTTTAATTTACCGAGCAAATACATTGCTCATAGTGTAGGTCCGAGATTCAATAATAAATATAGAACTGCTGCAGAGAATGTATTATTTTACACTTACAGGAGTGTTTTGGATTTAATAAAGTTTGTACTCCCTATTGATCACATATTATAAGTTATGGGATACAATGTTTTACTTTCAATATATTATTAGAGAAAAAGGAATGAAATCTATGGCAATATGTTGTCTACATTCGTATAGAAGAGGATATTCGGTCCACGATGGAGCTCACATTGCTATACGTTTAATATCTAATGTATTTAGTTATATATTTATTTCAATTTAATATAAATTGTTTTATAATTTTCATCATAATTTTTATAAAAAATAAATAAATAGTAATAATAATAATAATCTAATATATTATTAATTGGTTTAAAAAATATTTAATATAATTTATATATTTAACATATAATATAATATAATAAAGGTACTGTTAGGCGATTCTTAGAAAAGAATAATGAAATTGCAGATAGGATTATTTTTGTTGTAAATTCAGATGAAGAAGTTAGTTTATTTAGATTTAAATATCTTTATATAATGATTTACATGAAAGTATTTTTTATATATAAGTATAATATAATTTTCTTATTTTTGAATCATATTATTTTTAATACAATAATACATATCTATATATATATATCAATATCTATATTACAGTACATATATGTATACTATTTTATATACACTTTAACTGTATATTTTACAATATATATTATCTGATTTTTATACGTTTTACTTAGTGAATTGAACTATTTATGTTATATATTTTCTATATAATTTTCATTACCTTATATATAAACGTAATATATATCAAATATTAGGATTTATTTATTTTTATTATAGTAATTTTAATATTATTAAATAATATAATGTATAATAATAATTTGTTATCAAGATTATTTTATATATAAATTTTGACAAAAATATCTAATTAGATCATTATTATTTATATTTAAATAATATTAATAACTAAGTGATTTTTCCTTGCAGATGGTTTATAATTCTATGTTAGCATTATATTTCCCCCGTTCACAAAATGAAATGCTTTATTCTCAACGAAACATGCCAATTGATATAGGAAATGAACATGGAGCACCAATAAATATTGAACGATCTATTCGTATTAATGGGAAATTAAATGGTTATATAGATTAAATTATTAATATCTAGCATAACATCACAACTATATACTAATAATTATTAGTATAATATATAACATTAATGTTATATATTATAAATTTAGATAATTTAGATGAAAGCATTGATATCTCAAAGACTTTTGAAACATCAGTTGCAGTTGGCCAACATTCATTTTCTAAAATGACAGTTGATGTAGATAGAAAAAAAAAGTTTTTTTTAATATTTATTATTCAAAATATAATATTTGCCTTGATAAATTTTAAAAGAACTTATTGCATCTTATTTTAAATAATTATATTATTTGTATATTAATTAATATATTAGTTAAATTAATTTATCTTATTATATGTTACATTTTGTTACAATATTTGCAAGATGCACATAAGAATTATAAATATTAATTTATGTGTATTATTGTGTCAATTTATAAAACTAAATTTTATTAAAACATATATATTAAACTATATTAATTAGATCTAAACTAGAATTGAATAGTGCAAAGAATAACTATAATGAAAAGACTAATAAGTTAAGTGATGTTTACCAATTATACAATTATAATAATAATTTGTATTTTGTTTATATTTAGTGGTAATAAATAAATTTCTTTTCAGATGTTATGAGCGATTACTATTAAAAGCTAAGCAAATGGATTTTAGTGATATATCGTCATCTCGTTGTTTATATTGTTCAGGGTTTGATAAAGATGGAAGAACTGTTGTGATATTTGTTGCTGATAACTTTAAATATAAATTTATGGCTGATGATCGTGTTAATATAACATTAAATTAAAATTTATATGAAAATTGCAATTATAAAAATAATAATCTAATTTATTTAAACATAGGCATTGCTCTATTTCATATATTTAATGGATGGAGTTTCAAAAAAAGAATTTATATTTGTTTACTTTCATTCAATATCAAATAGGTAGTATTTATTCATTCTTGCTGAAAATAAGCATTCATTTAATAGTATAACTTATTTATTAAATATTTTACAGAAAAGAACAGCCTGATTTAGAATTTTTTCAGGTATTGAAATCGAACATACATACAAGGTAAGAATTTTTTTTATTAAAATAAAAGTTAAAATTTTACTTAAACTATAAAATAATAATTTCAGGTATGCCTTCAATTTAAAATATTTATATTTCTTGAATTCAAATATATGGTCTAAAGTTAGTTAAGATATTTATCATAACGACATATGTAGTTTTTCTTACAAAATAAATTTAATATTCAATCACTACTCTTTAGATCACCACATGGTATATAACACATTTTTTGGCTTCGGGGATTAAACATAAAGTTCAAAATATTCTCGGATTAGAATATTTATATAGGTATTTTTAATTTAAAATATTTAAGAAATTAGTAATTTTAATTAAACTTTTGATATTTAACTTTGTTTACAGTCATATTGATATGGATCAATTAGATTTACCCAAAAGTATAACTGATATTGATTTCAAGTTGAATGGAGCTAGATACTATGATCCGCCAAAGAAACACATAGCATACAAATCTTAATAACATATAATATTATACATACTTTACTACCAAATTTATATCTAAATAGTATTATTTTATGATACATCTACAATGTTGGCAATTTACAAATCAATGGCTCAATATATTTTTTTTATAAATAAAGTGTTTCTCCAAAATCATAAGTTTTATTGTTTATACGAAAAGTTATAATTCATTGAATTGAAGATTATAATTATAACTTATTTCCTTTACATCATTATTTATACTAATGTCTAAATCACTATTGGATTCACAAAATGATAGTTCCTTAATGATATTTCTATATTTTCCTTTTTTTTTGTTAACGGATTCAGATGTTTCATCGGAAGTAAATGAAAAGTTTGAAATCTTATCATTTTCTTTCATTTTCCTCTTCTCGACATCTTCATTCTCAATATAAACTTTTGGTACCTTAAAGGATAGCTTTGATTTTCCAATGGTTTTTGATTTGTTATCTTTATAGTTTGATTTATTTTGTATTAGTTTTATATTTCTATTCTCTTTTATCTTAATAATCTTTTTTAATTTGTTATGAGTTGGATTGTGTTGTTGTTTATCATTATTAATAATATGTTCTTGATTTTTGAGTTTGTGAATAATTTTGCTGTCACTATTAGGGACAATAAATTTGTCCTTTGTTTTCACAATGCCTAAAATAGTATTAATTCAAATGTATTTTAAATTAATGAATTGACATCCTTGTTATAATTAAATAGAATCTAATAACCTGTTACAATTTGAACCTTGTGGCTATCTGATTGTTGAGATGAAGCTTCAGATGCTGTAAATCCAAAATTGGAATATTAACATGTATTATAAATGTGTTGATATCATTTTATTTATAGTTTTAATATAAACATAAGTATATATTTTATACTGGAACCTTGACTTAGTAAATTCAACATACACTCTGTTTCTTTGATTAAATCAGTTGCTTTTGATTTAGATAATGTCTCTCCAATTGTATCCCCATCCGAATCACTAAATTATTAGTTAATTGTTTAGGTATCGTCTTTAATAATATACTTATATTTATTTATTAAACATTTTTTTAATTCCTATACTTACCTAAAAGATATATCAATAGATGCACATCTCTTTGAAAAACTACTTTTAGTTTTTAATTTCGATCTTTTTGGAGTCAATTCTATATATAAATATTAACGACTGAAATATACTGACTTTTTAAAAATTCTTACTACTTACAAGACATGGTTATTACAAATCGCAATTTCATTGTTATAAATAATGAATCCCCATTATTTGAATAGTAATTAAAAAGTATTCTTATTCAAAATTGGCTAACCTATTCGTTTCTGCATTCCAATATTTCCTAACCATCCTTTGTATTTTATACAGAAACTATATTTTCTAAGTCTATCTGTCAAACTTAATTTCAACGCATCATGAGCATGAATTCTTGCAGAATTCAATAACATTTTATGTGAATCTTTAATCTAATTATTAATGGTATAATACTCGTATGAAATCATTGTTAAGGTATGCAGATACCTGCAGATATGTTAATTAATTGTGTTAGAAAGAGAGTGGCTCATCTATAATATATATTGCGGCGATTACAATGTTCATTATTGTGCTGCTATCAACGATATTACCGTTTGAAATGCATACATACATATATATATACTCTTACTCTGTTCAATATTACCACATTAAAACTATCATCTTATAGATACACAATTAATATGTAACGTATTATATTATTTAATAGTTTATGTATATTTAAGTTTTTATATTATGCTCTTGCATCAATTCTTTTAATAAATGCCATGCCATATTGTGTTTCTTAGTCTTTGTCAAATATATATTATATTATGTATAACTCGAATAACTTACATTTATATTTTTTTTTGTAAAAGCGTAAATTCGATTTCTTTTTACCCATCTTCTACTGACATTATCATCAAGAAAGGTAACATGATAACGGTCACCTTTTCCATCATTCTCTATAAAATGTTCTGTATCTGGATCCATTTCGACCATAGCAGGCCATCTTTTAATGATTAGTTTTGGAATAATTTAAAAATAAAATATGATTTTTTTATATAGAATTTTTAATATATCAATAATTAACAGTCCGTACAAATATCGATATACTATTTGTTTTCTTTTAATAAATGTCTAATACATATTATTTTACATACTTCTTATAATAAATTTGAAAATATTTTCTTATTCGTAGAATGCGTGTATACCGTTGTTCGAATGTATAAATCAATTTAAAGAATAGTGTTTCTCACATTGTATAAGCCCACTAGCAGATCAAAGTTTACAATTTAATTGGTTGGGATTTAATTTTCATTGTAAATATCAAACAAACGAGTATACACCTAAACTAACATGCATTACTTTCTCAGCTGTTGATGTTAGTGTATTGTAAATAGCGGAAAGTGCAACTACATTATGTTATGTGTGAAATAGTAATAGTTTAAACATCTTTTTAATTTTAATCCTGATATAGATGAATTTTTAAAAAATATATTAAACACAAGTTCTTGTTTAGTTATAAAGATTCTAGTATTATCTTTCAATCGAACAATATCCCAATAACATCTTAGAAATATAGCTTATTACTGCAAAATATAAAAACTACATACCGTTAAATTACCCTCATTAAACCATGTATGCTTGAATATTTATATTATTCTACTTCTGGTTCACAAATCAGTTAATAAACTAATAAATAGCAGATAATTCACCCTAATTGCAGTAGAACTACAAAGTAAAAAACTACTAAATTATATTTACTATATATTAAAGTTTAGGTGATGGATAAAATCAAGCTATCTATTTTTCATATGGGTCCACTACTATCCAATAAATTTTGAATATTATCTATGATAATTTTACTGAACTAAATCTTCAGTATACCTAAATCAAACCTAATAATAACTAGTAAATCAAACCTCGTAGTAGTTACACATCTACCAGCACTTATTTAAAATGCGATAAACACCGATTCGCATATTGTATATGTATAGGTTTCGAAATAAACTTCCTTATATGCATAATAAATGTCCAAATTATAATCATATATTATTATAAATTAAAATTGTATAACACAAACCCTATCCCATACTCTCAAGCATGTATTCTTATTTTCTTAATTGAATAAATACAATAATACTACAGAAATAACATATTCTATTTAGAAAATTGATCAAATGTAAATACTACTTTTAACACATATTAAGGTATATTCATAAATAATAATCGCAAGTTATTTTAGTTATATAAGTTTAACCTATTTTATAAAATTTTAAATTAAATCGATATATAGATCATTATATATATCTGCTGATAACTATTTTGGCATTACATTATATATAACTTTAATACATATATAATGTACTAAAATATATTAAATTAAATACATAATGAATATTTACACTAACGAAGGATATCCATCTATTTGCGCATTTACAATAGAACCCTCGGTATAGTCAATTTCTATGAGTGTATCTTCATCGTAATGCTGTTGTTTCTTACTACATCGGTTGTATTCAATATCGGTATTCATTGTACATACCCAATTCACATTAAGTGTCGAAGGGTCGTGTACACTACTAAGGTATCTCCATCTTTTACAGTGTATACACTCTATCCAAGTTCCTATTTTCATAATGTATCAATAGTGAAACTATGAGTTGCTCAATTTAATATTTATATTAGATTATATTTTCTCTAACCAGATAATACTGGTTTGTATGTTTTCATATTTTCCAAATATGCCTTATTACTTCTGTCTACGTTCATATTAATACAATAAATAAATACAATGTAATAATGATATCATTAATTTATAGTAATAGTGTACATGATATATATAATAATGCACAAATAGGTATCACATAATGATATAGATATAGTTGAAAAATGTTTAAAAATATATGAAATATTTGTATAGAATTATATTAAATAAATTTTACTATAAAATTATATATTCCTCTCAAATACTTTACATGTGATATCAATATTGGGACATATTGAAACCAATATGATTATCTTATAAATATTATTTTTAAAAAAAGCAATTAATTTTAAATTTAATATTTTTTTAAACATAATTTTTATTTTTATTAATATTTTATTAACATTTGTATATTTATTATAATAATGCTAACTTAGAAATAAATGTTTATTTTAATATAAATATAAATGAAACCACATTTTATAACCATTATACAGGGAGAATAATTTTTAATTATATCTTCAATTGGCACCAAATATATAATATAATGCACAATTATTATTAATTACTATATTAATAATATAATTACTTTTACAAACAAATTTATCTCACACACTTAGTAAATATTTTAATTTGGATTTAATTGGAATTAGCTTACTTTTAGTTAGTTTTGTCATTTTAATTATTCGCATATTACCTTATTGTCATTAAACTTTAATCATTATATGATATCAACTTTAACATTATCAGTTAAGTTTTAATTTATCTGAATTTATTTGTATTGCTTTATTTAGATTTAATTGGAATTAATTTACTTTTAGTTAGTTTTGTCATTTTAAGTATCCTCATATTACCTTATTTTCATTAAGCTTTAATCATTTATATAGTATCCCTTTTAACATTATCAGTTAAGTTTTAATTTATCTTAATTTATTTATATTACTTAATTTAATATACACGATAATCTATTTATTTTATTATATTATACTAGACCATTTTTTATTAATAAAAAAATCCCAGTAAACAGGGTGACTTAATAGTGTTGTGAAATCTTTTGATGTGTCTACAAAAATATAAAATTATATATAAAAAAATATGCAATGCAAAAAATGAATTTTTAATTGAAGGTTAATTCTAACTTTTTTTTATTTATTAAACCAAATTCTAACTATATAAAATACATCAAATACATATTAGGGAATGCTTTTAATTAATGAATTTATGTTACGATTATCCAATTGGATATATAGGAGATTTTAATATATAATAGGTATATTTAAATATTTACTGATTCTCATTGGAGATATATATCTATAAACTTCATTCATACACACTAATTTAGATCACACACACACACACACATATATATATATATATATATATATATATATATATGTATATATATATATATTATATATATATATTATATATATATATATATATATATATAATTTAGATCATATATGATTAAACTGTAAATAATGCAGATAATAACCTTTATTTTCTGATATTTTTTTCTTTGTAGATTTTGCAACAAGTTTCGTATCAAATGAAACATTTACTATAAATTATAATTAATGTATCAATTTATTTGTATTATGATAATTTTAAATATCAAATATATTAATAAATACGTTTTGAATACATTTTGGTATATATAATTTAGATTTAAAAGTATAATTTATTATTTAAATATTATACAGTGTTTTAGTAATATTAAAACGTTCTAATTATATTTTACTATATTAATTATAGCCTATCATATTCCCTACTCGTATTACTAGATATTCAAGGGTATTGAAGGTATAAAGTAATATATAATACATGTAATGATATATTACTATAGATACACAATGAATGATATAGTCTACTCATGATAAATTAGATAATACATTAAAAAATTTAATAAAATTTAATAATTTGATAAAATAATAATATTCACTACTAACATTTTTTGCATTTTTTTAAATTATTCTTATTATTAATGGATTTTTTCTTGGAAATTTGTTTTTCTCTTCTCATGAAATTGCGTTTATAGTTAATAATACATATTATCTGGTAAATTCATATATTAATAATATATATATATACATTATGAGTTATTATCTATATCTATTATATATATATATATATATATATATATATATGTAATGTATAGATATTAAAAAAAAATTATATCTCAATAATAATATATTAAATTATCAATATAATATATTATATACCCATTCTACTATATATGTAAAATACACTAAATATATTAAATTTAAAATATGTTATCATATAATTTAATTAATTATAATTTAAATATAAGCTTTCATTAATAACAATTTATTTTACATTTACCTTAAATAAATATTCTTCTCCTTCACTAAAAATAAATTGTATAAGTTAAATTTATATATTATTAAAATTAATTTAAACTAATTTATATTATAATCATAATCTATAACCTATATAATACATACTGATATAGTTGTCAATCAACATTTTACAAAATTATTTTAATTTATTATAACATAATATATTACATATAATAAAATTATCAAACGTATTAGATAATATTCATTTAAATTCCTACAATTATGTTTATGGTGAGGGTATGAATGTAATTATAATAGTATTATACTTAAATCAATATACCATTCACATCAATGATATGGTATTGTTATTGTTCTTATAAAATGACAGGATGAAAATGAAATTGTATTTTACTATTACATTAAACTATAGTAATTAATAGCATTTAATATTATTTAATATTTATTATATAGTATTTGTATGCTGACTATATGAATAATTTATATATATATATATATGAATTACTATAGTAATTCATATATATATATATATATATATATATATAACGAATTCATATATGCAAAGAATGATGAATATTATAATTTTATAAATTAATATTAATTTTTAAATATTATAATACACCTTTTTGTTTCTAAATAATGACTTATTAATAATTATAACTTTATTAATATATTTATTTATAATATATTGTATATAACGAATAATTTCATCTGTTAGTATGATATTAATTTGAACTATCGTAATATTTGAATATGCGATACTGCTATAATTGTCCGTGTTAACCATTACAATTTCGATTTAAAACAGCATCAAATATCGCTTCATAATTACAACTTGACTTTTCTTTTATAAAATCCTATAAAATATATATAGATAGAATATAGACTATTTTGAAAACCCTGAACTATAAATTTGATATGATATGATATGTATATTAGATCTTAAAATATTCGTATCTTAGTATGTATAATATAATTTGTAATAAAAAAAATGTTCTATAACATATATTATATTTACTATAATACAATATTTGGATATATCCAAATATCGACTAATATGTGTATATCGTCTAATATTTATTTAGCTATATCTTTCAATTATTTTAATATATATATTTTAATTATATTTCTATATAGAATAATATACAAAAAGTATTCAATATTTTAAAATATTCGTGACTTAGTAAATAAGATTTTGAAAGAGTTTAAATTAATTCTAGATCTCCGCACCCCATTAAACAAATTACATGATTATTATATAAAATTAGGATTATTTGCAATAGGCAGTAGAAGTTTTCTTGTAGATAAACTTGCGAAGTAATACTATAGCCTATTATTATAATCTTCATAATTGTATACCAAGAAGTGAACTCAATTAATTAATTCAAATTAATCTAGGGGGCTATGCTAATACATTATATATAATATAAATAATTAAATTTATAATTGCATATCCGGATTTCAATAATAGTTGCTATAATAACACTACTATTATTGATATTATAAGATTATATAAACACGTACAAAAACAAGAGTTTTCTCATGGGATTATAATATATTATTTTAATATATAATAATAAAATGTGTTCAACATTTAATTATTTCCACTTATAACACAAATAACAGATAATGTGAATAAGATAATATCTGTAGATCATATACTATAGTATATAATTTATAAATATTACCTTATATATATAATTTTTTAATAAATTTATTAAAATCTAAATCAGATTTATATACTTTATTAACTAACTATTTTTCTTGTGTTCATTTTATTATTTTGTTCTCTTTCTATAATTCATTTAAAAATAGAATACTTATTATATATAATATGCAAAGCACATACAAATATATTATTATTATTATTATATTATTATTATTATATTATTAATGATTAATTGGATTTATATTTACATATGATTGTATATAATATGATATTAATAAATCTTATAAATGTGTATTATTATATTCATTATAATGATAGTTTATATAGTTCCGATATATAAGAAAGTGATTCATTACGGCATTGGTCTCGATGAAATCATATCTTTAAAATTAAGGATTCTATATGCCTCTATCTGATTTCCTTGTTTGATGTTCAGCTTCTGATTGTTTTACTCTTCTATATAAAACATTTATATATTATAATCTATGAATTTCATTTTATCCTCGTGTTTTATCCATGTTCAAGACCTAACGATAATCTTTGCTTTTTAATAATCGGTCAATCCTAGATTCCACAGATACATAATAAAAGTATATGTTATACTTTTATCAAAAATTTAAAATATGTATAATCATAGTACATAAAGGTGCTTATATGGTGTCAATATACCCTAATCGTGTATATTCATTATAAAATTACAGATAAAAATACTAAATAGAAATAGGAATGTAAATATATAATGTATAATCTCGGAATAGAATAAAGTAAGATGGTATATAATACAAATTTTAAATATAAATTTATAAATTGATTTTAGTAGGTATACTGGTAACTGGTATACAATTATAACCATAATAACAACACATAAATCATAAAACGACTAAAATATAAACATATTAAATAATAACAAGATAGATCTGTAATGTTATTATTATATATCTAGATACTGGATATAAATATTAGAATAATTAATACTGGCATCGGTTACTCGGAGAAGAAATATTTGTTGACTTTAATAGTATACTCAATTGTTTCTTTTATGCAAATCTTCTTTTTTATATATTTTTCTTTATTGAATTCTACTTAATCGTTAAAATCTTTCTAAATATTCGTTACTATGATACCATGATTATACATTGTATAATATACAAGAATTATAACATCGATAATATAAACAAGATTTTTTTAATGAATAAGTAAATCATCTATAACACAATACATTTCACGTTTTTATTTATAGTATTTTAGACTGTTCTATCTTTGATTTCACAAGCGAACATAGAGACTATGTATATTGTTTTATCTATAAGCATACGTATATAGTATAGAAGGAAAAACATTCAATATGAGCTGTATTGTTTCAATAGATACTAAACAGTTTTAGACATAATTTACATTATAACTGTGAACTTGTTTTTCTGTATGTAGATTAAATATTGTTATATGCCACTGACTTCTGAAAGTGATAACCTTGAAATATTTTTTCCAAGTTCTATTTGATTTACATATCATTTTTTCCCCAATCTAAAGAATTACTCCGACCATCTTGTATGAGTTTCCAAATATATATATGAGCAAATAAAGTATCATTATAATGAATATAAATAGCTCAAATATGGTATAGTTTATATATTTTTAATATGAACTATAATAAAAATAGGATATAAAAAAGGATATATCTACAAAATTAGAAAATTATATATTTAAAAGTTATATTCTAACCTATGTGTGTAATAGATTCTGAGACACTAAGAGAAGAATTTATGGAACTATTGCTCATATTTTAACATATAATTACAAAATGTTACTAAAAATAAGTAGATATATTTGAAAATGAATACAGACGATTAGTAAAAATCGTCTGTATTTAAAAAGTATATCGAAAAATAAAATATGTATGCAACTATGATAAATAGATATCATAATTAATGATATATAAAATACATATTTATGATATGCATTAATAATTAAAATATATTAAATAAAATATTCAAATACAATAGTATATTAATTACTCATAATTAACATTGGTATGTAATTATTATTTAAATATATTTGTATCGTAAAATCGTATACAAATTGAATCTATTAAACAAGAGTTTATGTTATTCTTGGGTAATAGTAAACATCCGAATTAATAAATATTATCAAGTTTTTAGATAATTTAAATTGTTCACACTATCGAAACCATACAAAGTTTTTAAGTTTTAATGTTATTTATATTTTCAATATATAAATACACAGTATAGTTATATAGTATATTTATTTATTAATTATACATATTATTGTAACCTGTTTTCCGAAATGGAATCAAATTTAAAATCGTATAATGACGATTTAATAGCTTCAAAGGGAAAACGATTACCGAATAAAGAACAAGAAACATCAACAATCCCTAGAAAGAAAAAAAAAATAATCCATATACAAAATGATCAATTGAACGATAAGAACAAATTCGGAGCTAAAATTGAATCAGTTGAAACATCTATGTCAAATAAACAATATTATATTCAAAAATCTCAAAGAATAAGATGCCACAGCGATAGTCAAAATGACAACCATTCCGTTGTTGACATTATTTATCCTTCTAATTTTAAAAGTAAAACCCATTCAAAAGACCCTCTTCATTTAAAAGCTGATTTAATAAATGCTCGCAATGCTAGTAAAAATCTTGCTTTGAAGCATCGTGCATCGCTGGGAGAATCTGCCGACAGTTTGGCATCTCCCACTAAACAAGCGAAACGAAAACGTCTATCTGTATCGGTAAATGCGGTGGTGCCTCCAAAGGAACCCGACTTCACCCACAAACAAAACCACCGGCAAAAGGACCAGCGTTACATCTACGGCAACTACACGAGGTATTACGGTTACAGATCGCCGGCGATGTCCCACGACCTTCGGTTGGACTGCATGTCGGCCTCTTGGTTCGAAGGAAAGGAAATCCTCGACGTCGGCTGCAACACCGGCCAGGTTTGTAGACGCGATTTGTTAAACTCGGCCGAAATGCTAACCGCCGCATAGCTTGCAGTGTTCCTCTACGATACAGGTGACGTTAGAAATCGCCAGACTATTCAAACCCTCTCGTATAACCGGTATAGACCGCGATGTTCGTTTGGTTCATACGGCGCGGAAGAGTGTTCGACACGAACTTTCAAAGACCTCTACTTATCCGAAATCTATGGAGATTCTGTATGGACCCCTTGCGGCGGATCCCGTAGAAACCGTAGAGTTCAAATATCCGCACAATGTGCTTTTTGCCGAGGTTTATCTTAACTCCGCTCTCGAGTGCAATTATTTTATAAAATTAGGAATGAGAAAATTAAGATTTAAAAAAAAATTAATTTTTAAAATTAAAATTAAATTTGCACCTTCAGGAAAACTATGTACTAGCAAACGATGTTTTGCTTTCAAAAGAAAGACCGCAATACGATGCAATTTTAGCCTTAAGTATCACGAAATGGGTTGGTTCAATTCACGCCCTATAATAAATGTGCACAAATTTCAATAACTTTAATTAATCATTGATCTTTAAATATTTCAGGTTCATTTGAATGACGGAGATGACGGATTAAAAAGATTCTTTAAAAGAATTTACCTGCAGCTGAAATATTCTGGAAAATTTATTTTAGAACCACAAAGCTGGACTTCATATAAACATAAAAAAAATCTTACGGTATTTAGAAATAATGAATAAGTTTAGAATAAATATATAATAATTTATATTATCACTATAAATAAAACAATGATTTTTATAATAGGCAAAGATTTCTTACAATTTCAAAAATATAAAACTAAAACCTAATCAATTCAAAGAATACCTTCTTTCAGAAGAAATTGGCTTTTCACAGTGTTTGCTTCTTGATACTCCATTTAATAAATCAAAAGGTATTCAACACATTATTTACATTACTTTATCTTTTCTGTTTATTGTCATCATTTTGAATTTGTATTGGAAATTCAATCTTTTAGTTTCACAAAATAATTTATTTAATTTTTATTGGTAAATTATAACATTTAATTTCTTTTTCAGTTTATTGGTTTGTCTAACTTATTTATTATCGTCTAATCTGATATTGATAGGTTTCCGAAGAGAAATATATGTTTTTACAAAAAAATCAGCTGAAAAGGTAAAAGAAATTATTCATATAAATGACGTTTGTATGAAAATTGAGGAGAGTACAGAAAGAGGTTAAATTAAATTAAATTTAATTTAATAAAATATTTAAAAATTGAAATATTATTTTGATATATTATTTTAATATAATATAAATAGTTATATATTATTTATTAGTATAACAATACAATTAACTTTATAGTTTAAAAGTTCCTGGATTTTATTGATATGATTTAGTAATAATAATTTTGTAATACATTTTTATGAAAATATAAATTGAATAACATTTTCTGTATTAATTTTTAAAAAGGTTCATAACAAAAAATGTTATAAAATTATTATAACTAATTATTAATTATTAGTTATTTTAATCCAGTACTTTTGAATAGTGAATTAAATAAATACTTCAATGTCAAAATACATTTTTATTAATATTTATAAAATTAATCATTGAATATGTTTTTAAATAACTAACTTGTTATATAATTATTTTATTTACTAAATTTTAATTTATTATTAATTTATTTAAATTAATTAAACAATAATTTAGCTTCACATCAAATAGAGAAATGTCATAATTTTAGTGTGAAATTAATTTGTGTAGTGAGCAGTGTGTAGTGTACAGTGTGTAGTGAGCAGTGTACAGTGTATAGTGTGTAGTGAGCAGTGTGTAGTGTACAGTATGTAGTGTACAAAGTGTAGTGTGTAGTGTACATTATGTAGTGTATATTGTACACTGTACAATGTACAGTGTGTAGTGTGTATTGTACATTATGTAGTACATATTGTATAGTGATCAGTGTGTAGTGTACAGTGTATAGTGAGCAGTGTGTAGTGTACAGTATGTAGTGTACAAAGTATATTGTGTAGTGTACAGTGTGTAGTGTACATTATGCAGTATATGTTGTATAGTGAGTAGTGTACAGTGTGTAGTGTACATTATGTAGTATATATTGTATAGTGAACAGTGTATAGTGTGTAGTGTGTAGTATATATTGTGTAGTGTGTGCGTGTAGGAATTTATTTAGAAAAAGCAATAGTTAAAATAATAATACATTTTCGATATTTCGTGAAGATAAAAAAGGTCCAATAATAATTATTAGTTTCACGTAAGCAGGAAGCATTTAGCTTGCGCTTGAAACTGTTTGGTGAAATGGCGGGAGACAATACTTGTTTAGGAAGTCGATTCCATTTATAAGAGGGTATTGATGAAAATCTTTTTTTTGCTATATTTAGAGTTGGTAGTTGGTAGCGTGAGAATGTTGAGGTCAGATGTTCGTAGTTGTCTGTTGTTGGATTTAATGTTAAGTTACCGTCGTAATGCATGTGGTTGTATGTAAGAGTTTTCTTTAGTAATGAGAGTAATTTGTAGTCAATAGAGTCAGAAGTCAAACAATTCATTCATTGTCGTAATTCAGTAATACTAGTTTTGTATAGTGTGTAGTGAGCAGTGTGTAGTGTGTAGTGAGTAGTGTGTAGTGTACAGTGTACATTATGTAGTATATATTGTGTGATGTGAGCAGAGTATAGTGTGTAGTGTGTAGTGTGGAGTGAGTAGTGTGGAGTGAGTAGTGTGGAGTGAGTAGTGTGGAGTGTATAGTTTGTATGTGTAGTGTGTAGTGTTTAGTGTGCAGTGTGTAGTTTGTGTGTAGTGTATAGTGTGTAGTGTATAGTTTGTGTGTAGTGTATTAAATGCAGTATATAGTATTAAAATTTCATATAATGCTAATAGATCATTTAATATTAAATAATTAAAATCAATTATTATAATATATTTAAATATTAATTATATTACTTTATATTATTATTAAGTAAATATTTATAACATTTGTATTTAATAATATTTTAAACAAATATCCAAATCCTTTGCTAAAAACATTTAATATTACATAACAAATACATCACAATCATAAATAAATATAGATACATATTATTTGTCTGTATTTAGACAGTAGAATAATATTTTTTCTTTTCATATATTTAATTAATTAATTATTTTTTATTTAATAAATTAAATTTATATTTTACTAAATAAACTTTTTATATCAATTGACAACATTTAATATATTCCATAGATATAATACTAACTTAATTATTTTTATAAAATCATTATTAATAATAATAATACAATAATAATAATAATACAATAATAATAATTTATAAGTACACAATCCTATATTGATTATATACCTAATCCCCATATACTGGTATTTAATCTATAGCATACATTTAATAATTGTATAATTAAAGTTTTAATAGATATAGATATATATATATATATCTCAGTTTATCTTATAAAAATAAAGTATAGTTTATTTATATATGATTAATAAATAAAATATAGATATTCACATTTGAGCACAATTATAATAAAAATTGATAAAAGAAATTTTAATTATTTGACATACTAATTAGAATGAAATGAATACAAAAATAAATTTATTTTAAGAATAAAATTAATATCTTTTATGATTACAATAACTTTACTCTAAGATTAACAATATTGTCAAAGATCTAAAAAAAGAGATGTATTAATATACATACTCATAGCAACAATGATATCAATGTCACTCTGTAATACTTACACCGAACCTACATTTACTTATTCTATCATGACTTACTAAGTCAACTCATTATTTACTGGATTTAATAAACAACAACTGATTAATAATAACATTACATAATCTTATAAACATTTCACAATTTAGAAATAAACTTAACCGTTATAAATATGGAAAATAGAATTACTTACAACACATACTATAAACTATTACTATACTAATTAAAACTACCAATTGAAACCCTACGTCAAGTTACTCATCTAAAACACATGGGACTCCTGTGTCCAGATAAACTAAACTTACAGAAGCCCCAAACTCTTATATTATAAGATATTTACTTAGTATGCCCCAAATGTGTGCAATTCATTAGAACATACACTCAAATTGCAAACTATCTATATTAATTTAAACTGTTATCTCTTAAGATTTGTTCATATTTATTTTCCAAATATTACATGTTTATCCTATACAAATATTTATAAAATACTAGGAAATTAAGGAAAAATATAAAATATATCAAATGTAATTTAAAATTCTATGTATTCACCTTTAAAAACTTAATTCTTATTTAAGTTATTAATTTTAAGATTTTAATCATTTCAAAGTTGTTATAATAACTTTTTAATTTACAGATACACTCGGAGTCAAAACTGATCAACAAATTGAAGCTAAAAACTCAAATACATGTAACGAGAATAATTGCGAAGTACTTAAACTTCTTTAAGTTATCTGCAATTCCTTTTACATGTTCTTTCACTTTATTTTGTTATTTTTTATTATTTTTAATAAAAAACATAAATTATAATTTTTTACATTTTTTTATTAAATATATAAAAAGTACAAAAGTTCATTTCTTGGATTTCCTTTTATTTTCTTTCTTTGAAGATTTCGGAGTATGTGCTTTGCAATCCCTAGTAATTTCTCTGGGCTTCACATCCTTCTTCAATTCCTTTACTCTACTCCTTAATAGATCATCTTCTATGTTGGAGTCTTCCTAGTAATTTAATATATTGGCGTCAGTTTGATAATGAATTAAAAAGTCTAGTTTAAAGCGCATTCTGTGTAAATCGCACCTGTGTTTCTGAAGTTCTTTTGCGTCCTCTAGAGTATTTAATTTTAATCTTTTCTTCCGGTTTATTCATGCTTAATTCTTTTCCAAACGATTGACTTTCTCGGAATGACTAAAAAGTAAAGAAATGTAAATAATTATATAGAACAAGTAATACAGAAAGCAAAAATAGAAATTCAAGTAAGTAAAGGGTTTGGTTATAGCGTCGTAAGTGAGTAATGAGATGTAAGTAGGTGGAGAGTAAGTAAAAAGATTTAAGAACCTGAATATTAGCCTTTGCCTCATCAAACATCTCTTTCGCCATATCGCATTCTAAAGCAATGTCGGAATTATACATGTTGGCATTGGAAAACATCAAGTACACATCTCGTTCAAATTCATCAATATTACGTATGACACCCTTCTCGATTGCCTTTTTAATGGAGAGTAGACAGGTAGGGCTGTGGGAGTGGGAGAGTAGATAGGGCTGGATCTTGATAGAGTGACCTCTAGTCTTACTTACTTATATACCATGTCAGTATATCCTGGAGCTTCAGCATTTGTTACGAGGTGAAGGAAAATACTGGAATATCTGTCATGATATTAGAGTCATATTAGTACTGGGGCATGACATATTAGTGATGAGACATGACATATTAGTACTGGGGCATGACATATTAGTGCTGGGGCATGACATATTAGTGATGGGGCATGACATATTAGCGATGGGATATGACATATTAGTGATGGGGTATGACATATTAGTGATGGGGCATGACATATTAGTGTTGGGGTATGACATATTAGTGATGGGGTATGACATATTAGTGCTGGGGCATGACATATTAGTGATGGGGCATGACATATTAGTGATGGGGCATGACATATTAGCGATGGGATATGACATATTAGTGATGGGGTATGACATATTAGTGATGGAGCATGACATATTAGTGATGGGGCATGACATATTAGTGATGGAGTATGACATATTACTGCTGGGGCATGACATATTAGTGCTAGGGCATGACATATTAGTGATGGGCCATGACATATTAGTGATGGGGCATGATATATTAGTAATGGGGCATGACATATTAGTGATGGGGCATGACATATTAGTGTTGGGGTATGACATATTAGTGATGGGGTATGACATATTAGTGCTGGGGCATGACATATTAGTGATGGGGTATGACATATTAGTGATGGGGTATGACATATTAGTGATGGGGCATGACATATTAGTGCTGGGGCATGACATATTAATACTAGGGTATGACATATTAGTGTTGGGGCATGACATATTAGTGTTGGGGTATGACATATTAGTGATGGGTATCTAATTTACTGACTTGTGATTATAAATCATTTGATAAAGAAGCATCACTTCCTTTTTCCATTGTTTGTCTACTTTTGGTTTGCTGTGAACCTCCTCTGTACCTAAACTCTCCGCTGAAGAATCAACTCCACTCTCCAAAGTCTTACAGAAACTCGTTAGCTCTTGGATTATTATTGAAGGGCCCTGAGATAGATAATTAAAGTAATATATAAATTACTAATATGTTTGAATATTTATTAATACTAACATTTTCTTTCAACTTTTCACTAATGTCACAATATTCTTTATTTTCTTTAATGTTTTGTGTTAAACTATTGTTCCCATCTTTACTTTCATTGTGTGCAGAAAGCTCTTCTTTAATGATCGCATTTGTGCTTATGTCATCATTAGCTTCTTCATATGAATTCTGATCTTCTTTAATTATAAATTCTTCTTTTATATTACAAGTATTTTTTATTTCTTTTGATCTCTCATCGTCTTCAACAACTAAATCAGATTTGTCCAATTCATTTTCTTGCTTTATTTTCTATCAATTATCGCAAATAAGATAAATGATGAGATTTACACATAATCTAATTTAAAGTCTAGTTAGAGTTAATCTAATTTAGATTCTAGTTACAATTTATTTAATACAAATAATAGCTAAAGCTGATCTAACTGAAAGATTAACTAAGATTGATTTAACTAATGTTGTTCTAACTTAAAGGATAACTAAAACTGATCTAACTTAAAGATTAACTAAGATTGATTTAACTAATGTTGTTCTAACTTAAAGGATAACTAAAACTGATCTAACTTAAAGATTAACTAAGATTGATTTAACTAATGTTGTTCTAACTTAAAGGATAACTAAAACTGATCTAACTTAAAGATTAACTAAGATTGATTTAACTAATGTTGTTCTAACTTAAAGGATAACTAAAACTGATCTAACTTAAAGATTAACTAAGATTGATCTAACTTAATGTCTAGTTAGTGATGAAAAGACATGTTAAAAATAATATAAATTAAAATCGAACTAAATTGAACTAACATCGCAGATAAGCGTTACAGTTTCTTCGGCTAGAGTTTGGATAGCATCTTGAATGAAGTCCGCGAGGAGAGAATTGCACTGCAGATCAAGCTTCGTTCGTTGCCATTGTAGTTGTTGTTGTTGTTGTTGTTGTTCTACGACCACATTATGCACTAAAGATGTCACAGTAGAATTCACAAGATCGTTGGCAACGTATTCTAGAGAGATATTATCCACATCACTTCTATTTGCTCTCTCTTCGCGCGATGGTAGGTTTACTGTAGCGGGTGAATTATCTCTGGGAGTGGAGTTAATATCTTGAATGGAGATCTCTTGAAGAGGAGAGGGTGTTTGGCAAGTTAGCGTAGAGAAACTATCCGAAGTAGCAAGAGTGAGGATTTCAGAAGAAGATTCCATTGTCTTATCGGAGTGTGGTTTATTTAAAGGTGTCTTGTAATAAGATGGGTCCGGTATAGAATTCGCTTCCACGGGTATTTCATGGCACTCTATATCTGTTACCATAAATTCGCTATTTGTTTCTGCAGTATTTGTCTGAGATTCCATAGTTTCGTTTAAATCACTACTTTCTATCTCTGCTTCTATTAATATTTCATCATTAGAGGATGGTAAAACATTGATTTCCGGAATAGGCTCAATAACAATATCGAAGAGCTTTTCATTCGATTCAGCGATTTGTACAAGTTCGGCGTTGGTATTTTCTTTGATTTCAGTGATTTGTAGAGGTTTGCTTACGTTAATACACTCCTCTCGATGCTCAAGTTTCACTATATGCTCTACAGTGGTGGGGTCTACGGTAGCGGGTTCTACGGGGGTAGTACCTACGGAGATGTGGTCAGTAGGGGTTGAGTCTAAGGAGGCGGCAGCGAGGTTAAAGGCGGTGGGTACATGCAGTTGTTGTGAGGTCGCAATTTGCGATGTCCCAACATTGGAGGTGAAGAGATCGAGATCTAAAGGAAGTGGATTAATGTCGTCTATTTCAATATGCTCATTAATTTCAATATGATCGTCAATTGATCTAATTAAATTGTCGGTGTCAATATCAATCTTGATGTCGGCATCAAATAGTGTCGCCTCTATTGACAGGGGAGGTCCCTGGACATCGAGTGACGGTGATAATTCTCTTTCAGCATTCGACGATTGACTTGGTACATTAGACGACGCTGCTTCCAAAGCCTCTACAATATCAACCATCGTGTCAACTGACAGACTGTCATGACTCACACGTGCTGTAGGTGAGATGTAGGGTTATGGGTACTATTGTGTAGGGTTTGTATAAAGTGAGGTGTAGGGTTATGAGTACCATTAGGTGTAGGGTTTGTATAAGGAGAGGTGTAGGGTTATGGGTACTATTGTGTAGGGTTTGTATAAGGTGAAGTGTAGGGTTATGGGTACTATTGTGTAGGGTTTGTATAAGGTGAGGTTTAGGGTTATGGGTACCATTAGGTGTATGGTTTGTATAAGGTGAGGTGTAGGGTTATGGGTACCATTAGGTGTAGGGTTTGTATACGGTGAAGTGTAGGGTTATGGGTACTATTATGTGTAGGGTTTGTATAAAGTGAGGTGTAAGGTTATGGGTACTATTAGGTCTAAGGTTTGTATAAGGTGAGGTGTAGGGTTATGGGTACTATTGTGTGTAGGGTTTGTATAAGGTGAGGTGTAGGGTTATGGGTACTATTATGTGTAGGGTTTGTATAAGGTGAAGTGTAGGGTTATGGGTACTATATGGTGTAGGGTTTGTATAAGGTGAGGTGTAGGGTTTGTATAAGGAGAGGTGTAGGGTTATGGGTACTATTATGTGTAGGGTTTGTATAAGGTGAGGTGTAGGGTTATAGGTACTATTATGTAGGGTTTGTATAAGGTGAGGCATAGGGTTATGGGTACTATTATGTGTAATGTTTGTATAAGGTGAGGTGTAGGGTTATGGGTACTATATGGTGTAGGGTTTGTATAAGGTGAGGTGTAGGGTTATGGGTACTATTATGTGTAGGGTTTGTATAAGGTGAGGTGTATGGTTATGGGTACTATTATGTGTAGGGTTTGTATAAGGAGAGGTGTAGGGTTATGGGTACTATTATGTGTAGGGTTTGTATAAGGTAAGGTATAGGGTTATAAGTACTATTAGGTGTAGGGTTTGTATAAGGTGAGGTGTGGGGTTATTGGTATCATTAGGTGTAGGGTTTGTATAAGATGAGGTGTAGGGTTATGGGTACTATTATGTGTAGGGTTTGTATAAGGAGAGGTGTAGGGTTATGGGTACTATTATGTGTAGGGTTTGTATAAGGTGAGGTGTAGGGTTATGGGTAATATTGTGTAGGGTTTGTATAAGGTGAGGCATAGGGTTATGGGTACTATTATGTGTAGGGTTTGTATAAGGTGAGGTGTAGGGTTATGGGTACTATATGGTGTAGGGTTTGTATAAGGTGAGGTGTAGGGTTATGGGTACTATTATGTGTAGGGTTTGTATAAGGTGAGGTGTATGGTTATGGGTACTATTATGTGTAAGGTTTGTATAAGGAGAGGTGTAGAGTTATGGGTACCATTAGGTGTAGGGTTTGTATAAGGTGAGATGTAGGGTTATGGGTACCATTATGTGTAGGGTTTGTATAAGGTGAGGTGTAGGGTTATGGGTACTATTAGGTGTAGGGTTTGCATAAGGTGAGGTGTAGGGTTATGGGTACTATTATGTGTAAGGTTTGTATAAGGAGAGGTGTAGAGTTATGGGTACCATTAGGTGTAGGGTTTGTATAAGGTGAGATGTAGGGTTATGGGTACCATTAGGTGTAGGGTTTGTATAAGGTGAGGTATAGGGTTATGGGTACTATTATGTGTAGGGTTTGTATAAGGAAAGGTGTAGAGTTATGGGTACCATTAGGTGTAGGGTTTGTATAAGGTGAGGTGTAGGGTTATGGGTACTATTAGGTGTAGGGTTTGTATAAGGTGAGGTGTAGGGTTATGGGTACTATTAGGTGTAGGGTTTGTATAAGGTGAGGTGTAGGGTTATGGGTACTATTAGGTGTAGGGTTTGTATAAGGTGAGGTGTAGGGTTATGGGTACTATTATGTGTAGGGTTTGTATAAGGAAAGGTGTAGGGTTATGGGTACCATTAGGTGTAGGGTTTGTATAAGGTGAGGTATAGGGTTATGGGTACTATTATGTGTAGGGTTTGTATAAGGAAAGGTGTAGAGTTATGGGTACCATTAGGTGTAGGGTTTGTATAAGGTGAGGTGTAGGGTTATGGGTACTATTAGGTGTAGGGTTTGTATAAGGTGAGGTGTAGGGTTATGGGTACTATTAGGTGTAGGTTTTGTATAAGGTGAGGTGTAGGGTTATGGGTACTATTAGGTGTAGGGTTTGTATAAGGTGAGGTGTAGGGTTATGGGTACTATTAGGTGTAGGGTTTGTATAAGGTGAGGTTTAGGGTTATGGGTACCATTATGTGTAGGGTTTGTATAAGGTGAGGTGTAGGGTTATGGGTACTATTAGGTGTAGGGTTTGTATAAAGTGAGATGTAGGGTTATGGGTACCATTAGGTGTATGGTTTGTATAAGGTGAGGTGTAGGGTTATGGGTACCATTAGGTGTAGGGTTTGCATAAGGTGAGGTGTAGGGTTATGGGTACTATTAGGTGTAGGGTTTGTATAAGGTGAGGTGTAGGGTTATGGGTACCATTAGGTGTAGGGTTTGTATAAGGTGAGATGTAGGGTTATGGGTACCATTAGGTGTAGGGTTTGTATAAGGTGAGGTATAGGGTTATGGGTACTATTATGTGTAGGGTTTGTATAAGGAAAGGTGTAGAGTTATGGGTACCATTAGGTGTAGGGTTTGTATAAGGTGAGGTGTAGGGTTATGGGTACTATTAGGTGTAGGGTTTGTATAAGGTGAGGTTTAGGGTTATGGGTACCATT
The DNA here is from genome assembly GCA_964035775.1 of Osedax frankpressi. Classification (NCBI taxonomy): domain Eukaryota; kingdom Metazoa; phylum Annelida; class Polychaeta; order Sabellida; family Siboglinidae; genus Osedax; species Osedax frankpressi. The sequence goes on from OZ038317.1 coordinate 24,519,507, forward strand.
ATGTGTAGGGTTTGTATAAGGTGAGGTGTAGGGTTATGGGTACTATTAGGTGTAGGGTTTGTATAAGGTGAGGTGTAGGGTTATGGGTACTATTAGGTGTAGGGTTTGTATAAGGTGAGGTGTAGGGTTATGGGTACTATTAGGTGTAGGGTTTGTATAAGGTGAGGTGTAGGGTTATGGGTACCATTAGGTGTAGGGTTTGTATAAGGAGAGGTGTAGGGTTATGGGTACTATTAGGTGTAGGGTTTGTATAAGGTGAGGTGTAGGGTTATGGGTACCATTAGGTGTAGGGTTTGTATAAGGAGAGGTGTAGGGTTATGGGTACTATTAGGTGTAGGGTTTGTATAAGGTGAGGTGTAGGGTTATGGGTACTATTAGGTGTAGGGTTTGTATAAGGTGAGGTGTAGGGTTATGGGTATCATTAGGTGTAGGGTTTGTATAAGGTGAGGTGTAGGGTTATGGGTACTATTAGGTGTAGGGTTTGTATAAGGTGAGGTGTAGGGTTATGGGTACTATTAGGTGTAGGGTTTGTATAAGGTGAGGTTTAGGGTTATGGGTACCATTATGTGTAGGGTTTGTATAAGGTGAGGTGTAGGGTTATGGGTACTATTAGGTGTAGGGTTTGTATAAGGTGAGGTGTAGGGTTATGGGTACTATTAGGTGTAGGGTTTGTATAAGGTGAGGTGTAGGGTTATGGGTACTATTAGGTGTAGGGTTTGTATAAGGTGAGGTGTAGGGTTATGGGTACCATTAGGTGTAGGGTTTGTATAAGGAGAGGTGTAGGGTTATGGGTACTATTAGGTGTAGGGTTTGTATAAGGTGAGGTGTAGGGTTATGGGTACCATTAGGTGTAGGGTTTGTATAAGGAGAGGTGTAGGGTTATGGGTACTATTAGGTGTAGGGTTTGTATAAGGTGAGGTGTAGGGTTATGTGTACTATTGTGTAGGGTTTGTATAAGGTGAGGTGTAGGGTTATGGGTACTATTAGGTGTAGGGTTTGTATAAGGTGAGGTGTAGGGTTATGGGTACCATTAGGTGTAGGGTTTGCATAAGGGGAGGCATAAGAAACAAAATAAATTATTAACATTGTTTCTACAAATGAGATAATTAATGAGAATATTGAATATTAATAATGAAGTGTATTTATATTTACATATAAAGGTAAAAGAGTAAAAAGAAAATAAATATAATCACAGCTTGGCTTCTAATAATATAATAACTTTTAAAAGTTTTAATTAATTTCTAAAAATAACGGAAATAATTAATAAACGAATTTTGTGTTTCATCAAAGACAAATTGAAATGTAATTTACTTCTAAGTGAAACTAACGTTTAATGCTAATTGGTGATGACTTGTTTTCCAATTTCACCACAATCTAAATACAAATAAATAACTGTAATAGCAGTTATGTATAATCTTAATAATAAGCTGTTATATTAATACTAATGTACGATAGCATGTTATATTAATGTTATATTGATATATACATTTGAAATCCTATATATTAAAGATTGATGAAATAACCTGTGGTTCAGATTGAGTAATGACCTGTTATAAGATGTTATATAATCAATAGTGTAATTATACTACTCCAGTCTATATAATTATTTATATAAATGATTAAACAAAAAGAAAATTAACATATAGTAGACATACGTTTTTGACATCATCTGCAGTTTCAGTAGAATGTAAAGGTGATGGAGCAGGAGGCATTAGATTTAAATCTGGGTTTTCGTTTTTCATTTTTTTATATTCAGCCATTTTTAATTTCCATATTAATTCCCTAAAATAAATTGAAATAAAATTAACATATAGACTATGATATAATAATACTAGCGATATAATAATTTTAATGATATAGTAATAATAATTTGATAAAGTAAACACAATTCAAATAAAGAATTCTGATATTATTATTAACAATATAAATAACAATAATAACAATATAAAAGGTACATGTGTTAGCTGATATTAATGTATTCGATAGTGACTGATAAGATATCTGATATCACTGATTAGATTATCGATACAATCAATTTACTGATAAGATAAGGTAACAGATAAAATATATTTATTTGATGAATGCAAAAGTAAAAGAAATACATTTTGAACTTTACTGCAACACAAAATAGCATTTTTTTAGTTTTGATTAGATTTAATAAATTATTAGTAAATGTCTATATCAAAAGTTATAACAATTTAAATTTCTAATCTTCCATATATAGAAATAGATATCTATAAATAGATGACATATTTATGAATCTATTATACCAACACTACATACAGCGGGATACCAAGAAATATTAAACAGCAATATATTGCATTTAGTGAATATATTCAATATTAGCAGTCTGTGGGTAGAATTGATCCGATGTAAAAGAATAGGGATTTTACTCTTAAGTTAAATCTGTTATCTCAACAAATTTTCAATGTTACAAATCCGTTATAAAATATTTTAAAAACAATTCTAAAAATGTTGATCAGAATTATATTAGGTATAACTATAATAAACATTCTGCAAAAAATATTATCGAAAATGGACCGTAAATACTGTAATTGTATGATTTTTTGATATACCTCTTACTAGCGTCTACCTTTATAAGCAATGCAATGACAGGAAAAAAAACATACTCCATGATATTTTAATAGAAATATAAACATTGAATTTTAAACTTTAATTTTGTGTTAATATTACATTTAAATCGTTAAACTATAAGATAACCAAATATAAAGTTTAATTGAACTAATTTATTAAAATATTAATGAAATTTACATAAATAATCAATAATATTTACTGAGAGTAGACTTTTTAAAATATGTTATTTGAATGATTTATTTAATTTTAAAACCTGAAATTTTAACATATAATATAAAATTAATTAAATTATTATTTTATTAATAAAAAAAAATTAATTTTTCTAAAATTTCCCCATCCCCTTAATGTAATGTAATCAGTAATGACAATTGAAATCATTTTCAGACTATTTTGAACATAAATCAGTTAAAAGTAAATAAATATTAAATGAACAGATAAATTATAACTAAATATTAATATTATATATTAAAATATTAATATGTTCTTACAGTTTTATAGTTCTTTATTAAAACTTATAGTAAATTAAAGTTAATTAATAGTTTTATAGTTACATAAGGGTGTACTACAGGTCAACACTCCTGCCACTCTACTCGCTCTACTACTACTGGCTGGTACAAGTAATACTCTACTCTACTCACTACTTCACCCACCACTTGCTTTATATTTTTATATCTATAAATGAGAAACTTAATTATTTTTTATATTCTTTAATATAATATTATCTATTAATATATTTATTATAATTAATTAAAGTATATTCTTTGTTATTGGTTAAACAAAGAATTTTTACAAATACTATTATGGTAATATGTACTGTTGATATTTCGTATATTTAGTGGTAAAATTACAAATAGTGTAATTACTTGAAACTCTACATAATAGCGGGTGTAATTGAGAGGAGTAGGATTTGTTACTCTACCCAACACTCCAATTGCATATGCAATTATATATGAGCAGTAGAGTAGAGTAATATAGTAGAGTAGCGTAATGTAGTTTAGTTGATTAGTGTAGTAGAGTAGTGTAATAGAGTAGTGTACTAGAGTAGTGTAATGTAGTTTGGTTATTAGTGTAGTAGAATTTCCTCACATTTTAAATAACATACTATATACTATTATATAGTCTAAACAAGATCTTAGACTATAATATAGTCTAAACAAGATCTTAGACTATACTATAGTCTAAACAATTGGAATTATAATGTACAGTGCAACCTAGAATCATTAATATATAATGATATCATGTATAAAATAACCAAAGAAATAAACATAAAGATTAACTTGATAAATAAATGATTTATATTATAATACTTAATATTTACATTTTTTCGAGTTTGAGAAAAGTAATGCATATAATATTCATGTTATAGTAGATCTGAACATATAATCTACAACAATGTATATACTAAGTTAACTTTATAAAAATTAGTTAAAATTGCTTGCTATCATTATATGTAATATTAGTATTGTTAATATGATTCTATAATATTCTATTGTCTTTTAAAAATAGAATTATTTTATAAACTTTTAATATTGATATTAATGTTAAAATATCATATAGTATGATATAATGTATATACTATATACAATATATTATATTATACTGTTAAATTATTTAGTTGATAATATTAATACAATACATTATAAACTCTAATTTCAGACAATATAAGAAAAAGAAATTTAACAAAATGCTGTGGTAATAGTTCACAAATTTGATTTAATCACAAAAAGTTCATAATCCAATTATAATTAATCTTTAGCAAACAGTTATTTGAGAAGTATTATTATTTGTATATGATATTCACGACGATATTGTCATTATATCTATTGTTGTAATCCATAAGTCAGTTGGCAACTAATTAATTAGGTAGATAATTATAATCAAATTATTACATTCTAATATTTTTGAATATCTTTGATTTTTGAGGTTTTTGAGTTGCATACAAATAATAAATAATTATATTTTAACTTCGGAATTTTAAAATAGGCAATTTTATGAAATCTAGGGATACAATTTAAAGTTCTGATGACATTTAGAATTTACTGAAATTAAACTTTCTGATATCTGCAAAAATGTCACCAAGTTTAAAAGATACTTAACATATTAAATAATTTTATATAAAATATAAATCGCTCTATTTATTTTGTATGTTTTAAATTTAGCTGTAAAGCTTTTTTCAAGTATTAAAATAATTATTTGTTTATACAAAATAATTTCAATTATAGATTAAAATATGAACATTACTTAAATTATAGATTAAAATATGTAAATCAAAGTATTTATATTAACTAAATTATAGATTAAATATTTATATTAACTAAATTATAAATTAAAATATGTATATTAAGTAAATTATAAATTTAAGCATTTATAATAATAAATTGTATTTTTAAATATTCATATATATTAAATTATAGTATTTATTTTAATCAAATTAAAGATTATAGTTTTATGAACTAAATTATTAATAAATTAATTATAAAAAATTTGTAATTTCAAATTAAAAAATAACTATGATTTTTAAAATATCTATTATTGAAAAAGTAACACACAACTCCTGAAAATGTGAACTTATCAAAACAAACTAACTTATAAATCTTTTTGTCGCAATCAATGAGATTCTTAAGTTCTTTTATTCGGTGATTTGTCAACTCCTTGACTATTAAATCACCTGGAATCTCAATTCCCTCTTTACGTCTACTCCTAGGTTGAAGGGTGGAGCGGAAATGAAGTGCGGTGAAAGGCAGAGCATGAGGATGGTGATGGAGATGGAGATGGCATGGGGGTAAGGGATGATTGAAAAGAGTTGCGAAGAGAGAAAGGTGTGGGGAGGATAAGGGTAATGGAGTTAATATTATAGTGATCGGGTTAGGAGGAGGTATGAAGGTCAATGTGTAAAGTAGCTAAGGTATAAGGGAGAATGGTAGTTAGGTAGGGGGTAAGCAAGAAGTGTTAGAGTTAGGAAGAAATTAGTGAGATACTGAGGTAGGTGTTTGTTAGAGTGAGGAGTGAATGAGTATGTGAGAGTAGAGGTAAGGATAGGAGATATGAGGTGAATGGGAGATGGAAATGAGAGGTGAGGTGAGTAGAAGTGAGGGGAGATGGAAATAAGGTGAGTAAGGTATGAGAGAATAGAAGGGTCAAGGTGTAAATATGATGGGGGTTAGAGTGAGAATTTGAATCATGGGTTTGTGTTATATATAGGCATTGGGTTAAGGACAAGAAAGGGGTTATGATAATATATGTAGTGGGTGAAATGAATGTGTGAAGAGGGTGTGAAGATGGTGTGAAGATGGTGTGAAGAGGGTGTGAAGATGGTGTGAAGATGGTGTGAAGATGGTGTGAAGATGGTGTGAAGATGGTGTGAAGGTGGTGTGAAGGTGGTGTGAAGATGGTGTGAAGATGGTGTGAAGATGGTGTGAAGATGGTGTGAAGATGGTGTGAAGATGGTGTGAAGATGGTGTGAAGATGGTGTGAAGATGGTGTGAAGATGGTGTGAAGATGGTGTGAAGATGGTGTGAAGATGGTGTGAAGATGGTGTGAAGATGGTGTGAGGGTGTGAAGATGGTGTGAAGATGGTGTGAAGATGGTGTGAAGATGGTGTGAAGATGGTGTGAAGATGGTGTGAAGATGGTGTGAAGATGGTGTGAGGGTGTGAAGATGGTGTGAAGATGGTGTGAAGATGGTGTGAAGATGGTGTGAAGATGGTGTGAAGATGGTGTGAAGAGGGTGTGAAGATGGTGTGAAGATGGTGTGAAGATGGTGTGAGGGTGTGAAGATGGTGTGAAGATGGTGTGAAGAGGGTGTGAAGATGGTGTGAAGATGGTGTGAGGGTGTGAAGATGGTGTGAAGATGGTGTGAAGATGGTGTGAAGATGGTGTGAGGGTGTGAAGATGGTGTGAAGATGGTGTGAAGATGGTGTGAGGGTGTGAAGATGGTGTGAAGATGGTGTGAGGGTGTGAAGATGGTGTGAAGATGGTGTGAAGATGGTGTGAAGATGCTGTGAAGATGGTGTGAAGATGGTGTGAAGATGGTGTG
>OZ038317.1:24526336-24573836 GCA_964035775.1 Osedax frankpressi
GGGTGTGAAGATGGTGTGAAGATGGTGTGAAGATGGTGTGAAGATGGTGTGAAGATGGTGTGAAGATGGTGTGAAGATGGTGTGAAGATGGTGTGAGGGTGTGAAGATGGTGTGAAGATGGTGTGAAGATGGTGTGAAGATGGTGTGAAGATGGTGTGAAGATGGTGTGAAGATGGTGTGAAGATGGTGTGAAGATGGTGTGAGGGTGTGAAGATGGTGTGAAGATGGTGTGAAGATGGTGTGAAGATGGTGTGAAGATGGTGTGAAGATGGTGTGAGGGTGTGAAGATGGTGTGAAGATGGTGTGAAGATGGTGTGAAGATGGTGTGAAGATGGTGTGAAGATGGTGTGAAGATGGTGTGAAGATGGTGTGAAGATGGTGTGAGGGTGTGAAGATGGTGTGAAGATGGTGTGAAGAGGGTGTGAAGATGGTGTGAAGATGGTGTGAGGGTGTGAAGATGGTGTGAAGATGGTGTGAGGGTGTGAAGATGGTGTGAAGATGATGTGAAGATGGTGTGAAGATGGTGTGAAGATGGTGTGAGGGTGTGAAGATGGTGTGAAGATGGTGTGAAGAGGGTGTGAAGATGGTGTGAAGATGGTGTGAAGATGGTGTGAAGATGGTGTGAAGATGGTGTGAAGATGGTGTGAAGATGGTGTGAAGATGGTGTGAAGATGGTGTGAGGGTGTGAAGATGGTGTGAAGATGGTGTGAAGATGGTGTGAAGATGGTGTGAAGATGGTGTGAAGATGGTGTGAGGGTGTGAAGATGGTGTGAAGATGGTGTGAAGATGGTGTGAAGATGGTGTGAAGATGGTGTGAAGATGGTGTGAGATGGTGTGAAGATGGTGTGAAGATGGTGTGAGGGTGTGAAGATGGTGTGAAGATGGTGTGAAGAGGGTGTGAAGATGGTGTGAAGATGGTGTGAGGGTGTGAAGATGGTGTGAAGATGGTGTGAGGGTGTGAAGATGGTGTGAAGATGATGTGAAGATGGTGTGAAGATGGTGTGAAGATGGTGTGAGGGTGTGAAGATGGTGTGAAGATGGTGTGAAGAGGGTGTGAAGATGGTGTGAAGATGGTGTGAAGATGGTGTGAAGATGGTGTGAAGATGGTGTGAAGATGGTGTGAAGATGGTGTGAAGATGGTGTGAGGGTGTGAAGATGGTGTGAAGATGGTGTGAAGATGGTGTGAAGATGGTGTGAAGATGGTGTGAAGATGGTGTGAAGATGGTGTGAAGATGGTGTGAAGATGGTGTGAAGATGGTGTGAAGATGGTGTGAAGATGGTGTGAAGATGGTGTGAAGAGGGTGTGAAGATGGTGTGAGGGTGTGAAGATGGTGTGAAGATGGTGTGAAGATGGTGTGAAGATGGTGTGAGGGTGTGAAGATGGTGTGAAGATGGTGTGAAGATGGTGTGAAGAGGGTGTGAAGAGGGTGTGAAGATGGTGTGAGGGTGTGAAGATGGTGTGAAGATGATGTGAAGATGGTGTGAAGATGGTGTGAAGATGGTGTGAAGATGGTGTGAAGATGGTGTGAAGAGGGTGTGAAGATGGTGTGAAGATGGTGTGAAGATGGTGTGAAGATGGTGTGAAGATGGTGTGAAGATGGTGTGAAGATGGTGTGAAGATGGTGTGAAGATGGTGTGAAGATGGTGTGAAGATGGTGTGAAGATGGTGTGAAGATGGTGTGAAGATGGTGTGAGGGTGTGAAGATGGTGTGAAGATGGTGTGAAGATGGTGTGAAGATGGTGTGAAGAGGGTGTGAAGATGGTGTGAAGATGGTGTGAAGATGGTGTGAGGGTGTGAGATGGTGTGAGATGGTGTGAAGATGTGTGAAGATGGTGTGAAGATGGTGTGAAGATGGTGTGAAGATGGTGTGAAGATGGTGTGAGATGGTGTGAAGATGATGTGAAGATGGTGTGAAGATGGTGTGAGGGTGTGAAGATGGTGTGAAGATGGTGTGAGGGTGTGAAGATGGTGTGAAGATGGTGTGAAGATGGTGTGAAGAGGGTGTGAAGAGGGTGTGAAGATGGTGTGAGGGTGTGAAGATGGTGTGAAGATGGTGTGAAGATGGTGTGAAGATGGTGTGAAGATGGTGTGAAGATGGTGTGAAGATGGTGTGAAGATGGTGTGAAGATGGTGTGAAGATGGTGTGAAGATGTGTGTGAAGATGGTGTGAGGGTGTGAAGATGGTGTGAAGATGGTGTGAGGGTGTGAAGATGGTGTGAAGATGGTGTGAAGATGGTGTGAAGAGGGTGTGAAGAGGGTGTGAAGATGGTGTGAGGGTGTGAAGATGGTGTGAAGATGGTGTGAAGATGGTGTGAAGATGGTGTGAGGGTGTGAAGATGGTGTGAGGGTGTGAGGGTGTGAAGATGGTGTGAAGATGGTGTGAAGATGGTGTGAAGATGGTGTGAAGATGGTGTGAGGGTGTGAAGATGGTGTGAAGATGGTGTGAGGGTGTGAAGATGGTGTGAAGATGGTGTGAAGATGGTGTGAAGATGGTGTGAAGATGGTGTGAGGGTGTGAAGATGGTGTGAAGATGGTGTGAGGGTGTGAAGATGGTGTGAAGATGGTGTGAGGGTGTGAAGATGGTGTGAAGATGGTGTGAAGATGGTGTGAAGATGGTGTGAGGGTGTGAAGATGGTGTGAAGATGGTGTGAAGATGGTGTGAAGAGGGTGTGAAGAGGGTGTGAAGATGGTGTGAGGGTGTGAAGATGGTGTGAAGATGGTGTGAAGATGGTGTGAAGATGGTGTGAGGGTGTGAAGATGGTGTGAGGGTGTGAGGGTGTGAAGATGGTGTGAAGATGGTGTGAAGATGTGTGAGATGGTGTGAAGATGGTGTGAAGATGGTGTGAGGGTGTGAGATGGTGTGAAGATGGTGTGAAGATGGTGTGAAGATGGTGTGAGGGTCCGAAGGTGGAGAGATGGTGTGAAGATGGTGTGAAGAGGGTGTGAAGAGGGTGTGAAGATGGTGTGAGGGTGTGAAGATGGTGTGAAGATGATGTGAAGATGGTGTGAAGATGGTGTGAAGATGGTGTGAGGGTGTGAAGATGGTGTGAAGAGGGTGTGAAGATGGTGTGAAGATGGTGTGAAGATGGTGTGAAGATGGTGTGAAGATGGTGTGAAGATGGTGTGAAGATGGTGTGAAGATGGTGTGAAGAGGGTGTGAAGATGGTGTGAAGATGGTGTGAAGATGGTGTGAAGAGGGTGTGAAGATGGTGTGAAGAGGGTGTGAAGATGGTGTGAAGATGGTGTGAAGATGGTGTGAGGGTGTGAAGATGGTGTGAAGATGGTGTGAAGATGGTGTGAAGATGGTGTGAAGATGGTGTGAAGATGGTGTGAAGATGGTGTGAAGATGGTGTGAAGATGGTGTGAAGATGGTGTGAAGAGGGTGTGAAGATGGTGTGAAGATGGTGTGAAGATGGTGTGAGGGTGTGAAGATGGTGTGAAGATGGTGTGAAGATGGTGTGAAGATGGTGTGAAGAGGGTGTGAAGAGGATGTGAAGATGGTGTGAAGATGGTGTGAAGATGGTGTGAAGATGGTGTGAAGATGGTGTGAAGATGGTGTGAAGATGGTGTGAAGATGGTGTGAGGGTGTGAAGATGGTGTGAAGATGGTGTGAGGGTGTGAAGATGGTGTGAAGATGGTGTGAAGATGGTGTGAAGAGGGTGTGAAGAGGGTGTGAAGATGGTGTGAAGATGGTGTGAAGATGGTGTGAAGATGGTGTGAAGATGGTGTGAGGGTGTGAAGATGGTGTGAAGATGGTGTGAGGTGTGAAGATGGTGTGAAGATGGTGTGAAGATGGTGTGAAGATGGTGTGAAGATGGTGTGAAGATGGTGTGAAGATGGTGTGAAGATGGTGTGAAGATGGTGTGAAGATGGTGTGAGGGTGTGAAGATGGTGTGAAGATGGTGTGAAGAGGGTGTGAAGATGGTGTGAAGATGGTGTGAAGATGGTGTGAGGGTGTGAAGATGGTGTGAAGATGATGTGAAGATGGTGTGAAGATGGTGTGAAGATGGTGTGAAGATGGTGTGAAGATGGTGTGAGGGTGTGAAGATGGTGTGAAGATGGTGTGAAGATGGTGTGAAGATGGTGTGAAGATGGTGTGAAGATGGTGTGAGGGTGTGAAGATGGTGTGAAGATGGTGTGAAGATGGTGTGAAGATGGTGTGAAGATGGTGTGAAGATGGTGTGAAGATGGTGTGAAGATGGTGTGAAGATGGTGTGAAGATGGTGTGAAGATGGTGTGAAGATGGTGTGAAGATGGTGTGAAGATGGTGTGAAGATGGTGTGAAGATGGTGTGAAGATGGTGTGAGGGTGTGAAGATGGTGTGAAGATGGTGTGAAGAGGGTGTGAAGATGGTGTGAAGATGGTGTGAGGGTGTGAAGATGGTGTGAAGATGGTGTGAAGAGGGTGTGAAGATGGTGTGAAGATGGTGTGAAGATGGTGTGAAGATGGTGTGAAGATGGTGTGAAGATGGTGTGAAGATGGTGTGAAGATGGTGTGAAGATGGTGTGAAGATGGTGTGAGGGTGTGAAGATGGTGTGAAGATGGTGTGAAGATGGTGTGAAGATGGTGTGAAGATGGTGTGAAGATGGTGTGAAGATGGTGTGAAGATGGTGTGAAGATGGTGTGAAGATGGTGTGAAGATGGTGTGAGGGTGTGAAGAAGGTGTGAAGATGGTGTGAAGATGGTGTGAAGATGGTGTGAAGATGGTGTGAAGATGGTGTGAAGATGGTGTGAAGATGGTGTGAAGATGGTGTGAAGATGGTGTGAAGATGGTGTGAGGGTGTGAAGATGGTGTGAAGATGGTGTGAAGATGGTGTGAAGATGGTGTGAGGGTGTGAAGATGGTGTGAAGATGGTGTGAAGATGGTGTGAAGATGGTGTGAAGATGGTGTGAAGATGGTGTGAAGAGGGTGTGAAGATGGTGTGAAGAGGGTGTGAAGATGGTGTGAAGATGGTGTGAAGATGGTGTGAAGATGGTGTGAAGATGGTGTGAAGAGGGTGTGAAGATGGTGTGAAGATGGTGTGAAGATGGTGTGAAGAGGGTGTGAAGATGGTGTGAAGATGGTGTGAAGATGGTGTGAGGGTGTGAAGATGGTGTGAAGATGATGTGAAGATGGTGTGAAGATGGTGTGAAGATGGTGTGAGGGTGTGAAGATGGTGTGAAGATGGTGTGAAGATGGTGTGAAGATGGTGTGAGGGTGTGAAGATGGTGTGAAGATGGTGTGAAGATGGTGTGAAGATGGTGTGAAGATGGTGTGAAGATGGTGTGAAGATGGTGTGAAGATGGTGTGAAGATGGTGTGAAGATGGTGTGAAGATGGTGTGAAGATGGTGTGAAGATGGTGTGAAGATGGTGTGAAGATGGTGTGAAGATGGTGTGAAGATGGTGTGAAGATGGTGTGAGGGTGTGAAGATGGTGTGAAGATGGTGTGAAGATGGTGTGAAGATGGTGTGAAGATGGTGTGAAGATGGTGTGAAGATGGTGTGAAGATGGTGTGAAGATGGTGTGAAGATGGTGTGAAGATGGTGTGAAGATGGTGTGAAGATGGTGTGAAGATGGTGTGAAGATGGTGTGAAGATGGTGTGAAGATGGTGTGAAGATGGTGTGAAGATGGTGTGAAGATGGTGTGAAGATGGTGTGAAGATGGTGTGAAGATGGTGTGAAGATGGTGTGAAGATGGTGTGAAGATGGTGTGAAGATGGTGTGAGGGTGTGAAGAAGGTGTGAAGATGGTGTGAAGATGGTGTGAAGATGGTGTGAAGATGGTGTGAAGATGGTGTGAAGATGGTGTGAGGGTGTGAAGATGGTGTGAAGATGGTGTGAAGATGGTGTGAAGATGGTGTGAAGATGGTGTGAAGATGGTGTGAAGATGGTGTGAAGATGGTGTGAAGATGGTGTGAAGATGGTGTGAAGATGGTGTGAAGATGGTGTGAAGATGGTGTGAAGATGGTGTGAAGATGGTGTGAAGATGGTGTGAAGATGGTGTGAAGATGGTGTGAAGAGGGTGTGAAGATGGTGTGAAGATGGTGTGAAGATGGTGTGAAGAGGGTGTGAAGATGGTGTGAGGGTGTGAAGAGGGTGTGAAGATGGTGTGAGGGTGTGAAGAGGGTGTGAAGATGGTGTGAAGATGGTGTGAAGATGGTGTGAAGATGGTGTGAGGGTGTGAAGATGGTGTGAAGATGGTGTGAAGAGGGTGTGAAGATGGTGTGAAGATGGTGTGAAGATGGTGTGAAGAGGGTGTGAAGATGGTGTGAAGATGGTGTGAAGATGGTGTGAAGAGGGTGTGAAGATGGTGTGAGGGTGTGAAGAGGGTGTGAAGATGGTGTGAAGATGGTGTGAAGATGGTGTGAAGATGGTGTGAGGGTGTGAAGATGGTGTGAAGATGGTGTGAAGATGGTGTGAAGATGGTGTGAAGATGGTGTGAAGATGGTGTGAAGAGGGTGTGAAGATGGTGTGAAGATGGTGTGAAGATGGTGTGAAGATGGTGTGAAGATGGTGTGAAGATGGTGTGAGGGTGTGAAGATGGTGTGAAGAGGGTGTGAAGATGGTGTGAAGATGGTGTGAAGATGGTGTGAAGATGGTGTGAAGATGGTGTGAAGATGGTGTGAAGATGGTGTGAAGATGGTGTGAAGATGGTGTGAAGATGGTGTGAAGATGGTGTGAAGATGGTGTGAAGATGGTGTGAAGATGGTGTGAGGGTGTGAAGATGGTGTGAAGATGGTGTGAAGATGGTGTGAAGATGGTGTGAAGATGGTGTGAAGAGGGTGTGAAGATGATGTGAAGATGGTGTGAAGATGGTGTGAAGATGGTGTGAAGATGGTGTGAAGATGGTGTGAAGATGGTGTGAAGATGGTGTGAAGATGGTGTGAAGATGGTGTGAAGATGGTGTGAAGATGGTGTGAAGATGGTGTGAAGAGGGTGTGAAGTAGGTGTGAAGTAGGTGTGAAGGGCTAGAGTGTGTGGGTAATATCATAGCTGGATGGTTATAACACCGACTTGGAGGTTTGTTTGAAGTCCAGTAGTTGGGCATATTGCATCGCACAATTGCGTTGAGAGAACCAATCGGGTCGACGGTTTGATTCATCGAATGGTTTCAAGCATCTGCTAACCGATACCCTGGTGAGGAGTAGGCAAATGAGTTGGCAATGCTACATATCGACGATACCGTACAATATCAATTATATCTTTATTTGAAATTCAATAAGTAAATATAATATGTAACCAATTTTGATCTCCGCTTTTCTGAACAGAGGAAGCCAATGCTAATTTTTCTTTCGTCGTCCAAATATCAGTTGGCTGTCTATGCACAAAATCTAAATAAAGCAAGTTAAATTACATTTTAATAAACATAGTATGACTAGAGTAAAGTTTATAAATATAGAGGGTAATAATACCTAGAATTGAGACTTCATTAGGGTTGTTTTCATCAATAGAAATCATTTTTTCATTGCTGAGAGCGGATAAGCAGTTGGAGCATTTCCATTCAATACAGTTATCTCCCACCAGCGTACGTTTATACTGCTTCAGCGTAATACCTGTGCCGCAAGCGATGTGGCACCACGAATGGCAAGATTCGCATGCCACTGCAGCGTGGTTGTCACAAACTTCCAGTCCGCATGTCACGCATGGGTAATCGTGCATCGTAGTAACGTTTATCCAAACAAAACACTTTCATATGATGAAGAAAAGAAAATCGCTTGCATGATACTTGATATTAATCCGGACTGTGCAGCCTTGTTTTATATCCTATATGTATTGGAAAAGCACTACTAAGTAAACATACGAAAAGAAATATTAGCTGGCATTTGCATTCAATGCATTAATCATTAATTAAAAAAATAATTTTATTAAAAAAAATTATTTGAGAAAGGTTGCAAATAAATTCAAAATAAATGTTAAGCTTCTTAATTAATTATCATGTATATATAAAAGTATAATTAATTTACATAAAACATTTTTTGTTAATAATAATTGTTATTACAAAAATTAATAAACAATAGGCCGGTATTAAATGTTATTGTTCATTATTAAATATACAATAATTCAATTATTGACACGCATGGTAGTTAGATAAACGATTTAATTAAAATTTGATATACTACATTATTACTAACGAGACATAGTAAATAATACTATTGATTAAAGCAATATAGATATTAAATATAATTTACTAATAGTTATAATTGCAAAACAAATATTTGTCAAATGTCTTTGTTTTAAATCTTTAATTATTAATTAGTTTTAAACAAAGTAATATTATAATTGATTAATAAATATAATAGTATTATTATAGCATTCAATCTAAATAATTTTAAGAACAAAAATAGTATAATATTATTATCAGCTAAATATTAAAAAATAAAATAAATTCCCTTGCACGTGTCGAAGTTCCGGTTAAAACTTATTTTAGCAAATTTATAAATATACCATTTTAGGCTATAATTCATAATGTATGTTCATCGTAGTATGTAGTTAAATTTCCTATGTATTTTATACAGTTTTTAATATAAGTAAACTTTAATAATATATATTAAATCAGTTAAAATCTGAATTAATACAATCATTACAAGAATAGTTTTTGAAATATTAAAATTACTAAATAAAAACATTTTATTTTTTAAAGTTCTTACCAACCATTAAGTTTACTATTATATATTTCACTAATATCTTTTATAGATATTCTGCCTTTACAGCTCGTCTTACAACTAAATTTCGCATATCGAAATCACTTTATTGGAAAAAACAATACCTTGTTTTGCCACCACTGTAATTAATATGGATATTCCAATTAACATTCCAATAGCCTTTTAAAGTCTAAAATGTCTAATTACCTTATCATTCCGAATATGTTATTATAATCCAGGCACATGCATGTAGTTACCATAAGAAAATTATTCTGATAGATCTGATTAATAAATATAAAAAAGTAATTTTGTTAGATCTTTGATTATTAAATATATAGGATGCAAACTTATTGAGTCAAAGTATATTTCCATGCTATGTATTCTATTGTATAAGTTACTTTATCACACAGCTATAATAGTTTACTGATATCATTACATCAATAACATTAAAAGTCGTAATTCAACAGCAGTCACTCAAACTAAACCACATTCCAAAATATATCTGGTGTCCCCGAATTAATATACCTATATTATCCTATGTATCAAATTCACTGCTATGAAGTATTTACTTATAATAAGATTATGAATTCTATATTCTTTAGAAGTTCACATTTCAATAAATTTAATATTAATAACATATTAATGACATATCTCTTAATAAATAATTATAAATATATTTATCAATATAAATTAATTTCTATTTTCCTCAACAATGATAGCATTTATAAGTAATACAAACACCCTTCAGTATTTATTAAAATTAAATTTCTTCTATCTTTTCAACCTATTTAGAGCTGAAATAATGGCATAAATGCAATGATAATGTAATGATAACATAAATAAACTAGTTATCAATGCATTTTGAGAAATTTAATTATAAGTAATAGTTTAAAATGATGATAATAATTAGGGAATAAGTCTATTAATAAAATATTTATACAATACTTTGCTAGTATTTATTCCTGATCTTTTTATGAAATATATCGTAATGAATCGTTTACTTTTAAAATGGGAATTTGAGATCTTTTTATAAATATTGATTAAAATTCTTATTAGAGGTTAATAGTTTTAATGTTTTTCTATAAGAACATGTCATATAGGAATTTGAATGTATTGATCTGTTAATGGTCATCTAGTTGTTTATTTAGTTAAGTTGGACAGTTATTCTGATGTTTAATATATAGAATAGTGTCTGATCTTTGTTGGATAACGTATAGGAAATGTCTTAGATTATTAACCCATTGAAAGTATAGTTGATAAAATAGTTATATGAATAGTATATAATAAAAAAATACTTTTTCTTCTATATATAAACTGGATACTCATTTTCTTTCATATGTAAATACTATTATACTTATTGTTTATTATTTATAGTGCAGTAGTGGTATGCTCATAAAACTACCTATAATTAGCTACTCAATCGTTGCCTACCAACTCATATTATATTATATAAACAAGAGGATGAATGTATTGCTGCGTTATCGATAACGATACAATAATTTCCATTAATCGTCGTAATTTACGTTTAATTATTTACCATTTGCTCAGATCATGTCTTCAAACCTCCTACAAGAAACCATCTTCACCAACCAAGCTCAAGCCGAAGATGACATGTGTTACTTCCAGACAGTCAAGGCGGGAGCGTCTCCCGAGACTTCAAAACCCGAGTCTTCTTCTACGGTGAGTCGGTATTCCACGCATGGCACGAACCTGTTCATTACTAATGTTTTTCTTACTAAGGTGTTAGATAACTGGTACCTTCTTTACATATTCCTCGCAGGCTACTTCGTTGATACTTCAACAAATTGCTGATGCCAGAAAGCAGATTCAAAACTCTTTAAATGGGTTTGAGAAGGTAAATTGCTTTTAGCTTAAGTAAGATCTAATGTTTTCAAATCTATTAATGGGTTTGCATAAAACTTCCTTTCTTTTTTTTTGTGCAGGATTTCAACATTTAGATAGTTTATAAATAAATCTAAATATAAATTCTAACAGGGATCGCAATCAGGTAGCAGTTCTTCGTGTTCCGAAATGTCAGCTCAGATTGACAAACTCACAAAAGAGAACAATAACCAAATCAAAAACTATGCCGACTTACAAGCCTTCACTAAATCTTTAGAATGTCGAGTTTCAGCCCTTGAAGCACGCTTACAATCCTCAACATCTGAAAATCAGGTTTAAATAAATGTTTCTTAAATAATACGTTAATTATAAGGAAATTTAGCTGAATTCTTTTGCATGCAATTACTAAGTATTATATAATCTTTTTTATGAAATATTAAATTTTAATCATAAATTTTATATTTGTAATTCATATTTTTATATAACCAATAGGCAAGTAAAACTAAAACTGATGCAGAGAATAAAGATGAAGTAGATGATAATGAAGAAGATGATGATGATTTTGAGTTATTTGGAGATGATGATAATGAAGATGTTAGTTACTCAATATTATTTTTTTATTTTAGAATGTTATCTTTATTTTAAATTGTCAATCATTTGTTACTGAAATTCTTCAATTTTAGCAGAATGAAGCTGCTGAGAAAATTAAACAAGACAGAATTGCAGCGTATAATGAAAAGAAATCAAATAAAGTTACAGTCGTAGCAAAGTCTAATGTTATCCTGGATATCAAACCTTGGGATGATGAGACCGATTTGGATGAAATGGAGAAATTAGTTCGCAGCATTGCTATGGATGGATTGTTATGGGGAGCTTCAAAACAAGTTCCTCTAGCTTACGGAATAAAGAAATTACAAATCTCAACAGTTATTGTGGATGACAAAGTGTCAGTAGATCTCCTAGAGGAACTCATCTGCGGCAACGAAGACTTTGTCCAATCTGTTGATATCGCAGCTTTCAATAAAATCTAATCCTTGATATACCAGCTATTGTTAATCAATAAACTTTCATTATTCATTTCTCTGATATTTATTATAAGTATGGTGATTATTCATATTATTTAAATCTCCTATATAAATAATTTATTTATTATCCTTATAAATAATACATATTTTGATATAAATTAATAAGATAATTGAGTTGTATGCATTGTATAATGTTTCTTATGTAATATTTAACATGTAAGTAGTCTTGTTGTATTCACTCTCGAATTCATAACTTATAATATAACCATCTAGCATATTACTACAACTTATATTATGTTACTAATATCTTATATTATAAATAATCTTGTTATATATCAACAACACTAACTCCATCCTGATGTAAATCTCCTTTATCAATAATTAATTTATTAGCAGAGAAATATCGATATTTAATTTTTTCTGTAATTATTGTTCATTAATATTCTAAAATTGTATTATCAGTTATGAGCAGCGGATTTAAACAATGAATCCAATCAAACTCCCAAATGCTGATATCTATCCAAGTTATATATGCACGGCATCTGTAAAATACCTTTCCACTAGTACCATTTATCGAACCGGAAGAATTATATCATTTCTTATATATTGTAACTATAAATTCTTGCATATAGGATGTTTATACAATAGAATGTATAATAGAATTTATACATCTAATAAATGGACAGCAAATATTTTAATATTATACTTTAAAATATTCTTTGTATTTACGCTTAGATAAATTTAAAACTTACTATATTATTTATTTAATAAATAATACGTACTATTACTATATTATAATTAAGTACTGCATCTTGTTTTAAACCTATTTATTAAACTCATTATAAGTACATTATAGTCATTTATCAAAATTAATTTTAACCGTGGATAAGTTATTATTGAAAATATATATTTCTTGCATAATATCCAACTAATTCAATTTTTCAAACTTTTACATTAACTATTGACTTATATTTCAAAATGACATGTTATTCAGTTATTTTTGATTTTAAAGCAGGTAATGTTTGAAATAATCTCTCATGGTCTGAAGTCTTATATCATTACATAAAAATCAAATGCCAATGATAAATATTTTTAAACTAACCAGATTATTTAGTAAACTATATATTGAAAATTAAATAGTAGCTAAATTGTGTCCTTTTGATAACTACCATTACATTTCAATAACACAAGTTACACTTTCATATTATTTTTATGGAAGTATTTCAAATACTATTTGCATGTTATTAATCTTTATGAAAAATAAATAAATACAATAAATGTATTTACTAGAAACATATTAAAATATATATCCACTATTAATACCTTAATTATTTCGATTTTACTTATTGTTAAGTATAATTATATCTATTTAATTGTATTTTACATGTAAATACATAACAAAATAATACCAATAAACTGAATAATATCAATATAAAGGTATAATAACAATATAATACAATAATAACAATATAAAAGAATAATAAAAATACAATAGAATAATACCAATATATAAGAATAATAAAAATATTACAGAAACATACCAATACAATAGAATAATAACAATAAATTAAAATAATACCAATAGTATATTAGATTAATATAAATAATAACTCTTTTATATTTTCATAATAAAGAACATTAATTAATAAAATATTTAATTTAATTTAAAAGAAGCTAATAGGTATGTATAATTTATTAAATATCATGATACATGGCAGATAAATACGAAGGGACAATAATTAGTTGCCGGGAGGAAGTCCATAAGTTATTCTACATTCTTTTAAGGCGATGTTAAAGCCTTGGCATAGTGTTATATCCGATTGATTCTGGGCGCATTGAATGAATTGTTGTAATTCATTAGCGCAAGGGTTGGGCTGGGCGTTATTAGTTTGAAGGGCGGGAGCGGGTAGAGCGGTTGCCTCGGCTACAGGAGCTGGGGCAGCTGCTTCCTTACTACCTCCTCCCATTAGAGCTCCAGTCACCACATTACCCTGTAAATTAAAATAACTTTAGTTCTAGTAAATATTTAATTTAAAATTTTAAATATTACATTTTTATATTATTTATTAACCATAGTAATAATAGACTGACTATATAATAAAGAGATGATGTAATAGTTAGAATGGACTGATTATATGATAATGATGTAATAGTTCTAATGGACTAACGGCATAATAATGATGTAGTAATTACAACGTAATAATGATGTAATCATTACAATGTAGACTACATGGTGTAATAGAACAGATGAAGTGATTACGCAATAATAAGCTCTTCCCTATTACCAACAATGACACTTCCAGCCGCAACTCCAGCTGCAGTAGTTGCAATTTGAGCCATCATGCTTGGAGCTTTAGGTGCGGCGGCAGCGGGTGGGGCTAGGGCCGTAGGGGCTGGTGGGGCTACAGCAGAGGGTGCAGGTGAAGCTGGGGCGTGAGACTGAACTGTAAGTAGGTAGTGATATATTATTTAACTTTAGTAATAATATTAAAAATATAAAATAAAAAAAAAATAATTTATAATTATAATATAAATATAGTATATATTAATGATATAAAGTGTATAATTATGATATAAAGTGCATAATGTTATTATAAAGTCATTGTTAATGATATCAGTTCACAAACCAGGAGCAGGTCTTGTCATTTGTGGTGCGGGGGCAGGTGCCGGAGCTCTTGAAACTGGCGTTCTTAGCGGCCTGCAATAGAGATCATTTCTAATCGTTATATTTTATTGCAAAATTAAATTTAGAACTCATTTCTAGATTTAAACAAACAATATAAAATATATTCTATAAATATTACCATGACAATACAATTTTGTGTCGGAATTAAAGTAATGAAACAATTAATTGCAGAAAAAGACTTTATAATTAGAATTATAGATAGAATGTCTATAAATATTAAATTATTAATAATTGCAAGATCTTACATACCCATCAGTTAGGTTCAATAGATAACTATATCTATCTAAAATTAGATAATCATTTTATTGTTTTGTAGACTGACCTTACTTTACATTAATCATTAACTGCAACTAATTTCTTACTTACTAAATTCTCCAAACATAATAATTAATATCTGGGATCACCAAATCTTAAAGAAAGGCAATACATTCATGAGTTTTACATTCAATGAATGTTTTTCTTTCAACTTACTTTACTAATGATTCACTGTACATTATTTACTGTACTTATTGTACTAATAACTTGAATGTCAATTGTAATACAATAAAAAAGATATGCATACACTGAATGTAAAAATTGTGAACTTGAACTCAGGTGAGAAAAGACAAGCCAGGCTAGAATCCTAATCACTGATTAATACAAATATATATACATATATATATGTATATATATATATATATATTAATTGATACATACATATATATTTTAACAGACATAAATGTATATAGATCAACTTTATAAGTAATGCCAAAGCAGATATAAAAATTGAATTGGTGTTTCAATTAGCTACAACCAATTGGTTATCAGCTTTGTTGAAGCTGCAAACTGCCATTGGTTGGGATATTTCACATTAACACTCGCAGTAATCTACGTACCCGGGCACACACATTCTATGCTCAAGACATATGCGAAGATCTTAGCAGATCAATCTGTTGTTTAAATTCATTCCGAGGCTATGAATTCAACTGTAGAATGAATTGTTCACCAACAAATTACTCGACTGAAACAATCGATGATATGACATTAATAAAATATCTGCCACATTAAATTATATAACTACACACACACAAACACACACACACACACACACACATACACACACACACACACACAAATATACACAGACATCTAGACATTCTGTATATTATACACGGGTTTAAATATGATTAACTATTATATATTTATTATTATATTATATTATATAGATTATCGTGATATTTAAATAGTTCAGTCATAAATATCTCAATGTGAAATCACACTAATATATATTATTTAGGAATTCAATCATGCCAATAATATTAGTAAAAATCAGATGACTAAAATACTTAACCCCAATTGTCATTTTAAATTTAGTATAGTAAATATAATAAACAAATATTTAAAAAATATCATAAGCTTATATTAGAAAACAAACACATTACAAACTTATAAATGGTACAATATATATTTTCAGTTAATATTGATCACATATGTAATATGCTATTAAAATATAATCGATTAAGCTTATATATTTAGTGAATTTATTTTCAATTGTTAACATAATATTCATTATGATGTAGTTAATTGACAATTTTATTAATATTGTTATTTAGATATATAGTGATCTTTCTTTATATTTTAAAAATATAATCCCATATATTATAATATATTTAATTTTTATAATTAAAAACTAAATATTTAACAAAATTAAGATTAATTAGTTTTCCCGGGAGATCGTATATGTCGGCCATTTATATTAGACAACGGGAAATTTATCTATTTATAAACACAATTTTAATTACAGATATTTTAATAGAATGACAAAAGAGCAAGCATTTGGTTTCTTAAATATATATAGAGAATACTACTAAAAAGGAAGATATACCAAACCTGTTATCAAATACATTACCATGTTTTGAATTCAATATTATAGTAGTCTTATTCATAATTGTTATTTCACACAATATTAGAGTCACAACTTTACAGTTATATTAGATATAGATTTATAGATTATGGGATTTAAGGAGATTTATTTTAATAACAGTTAGAATAATTTAATTAGCATTGAATCATATCATATTGATATATACTAGTTATTTAATTTCTAATGTGTAGTTTTAATATGCCTATATTGTTCATTAAACTGTACATAGTGTTCTGGATATATTTTTAGGGTTCTTGTCCAGTAATGTATCTACACATAATATAGTGTATAGTGGCATAAGTCACTTGAATAGATTCTACTAGTAAAATGATATTCATTTGAATAATATATACCTAATATATAAATATATTTGTTGATATATATATTCATATCGTTATTAGAAAGATGCGCTTATATTTATATGTTGATAAGTGATTTATTTACACTCTATATGGGAGATTAAAATGCAAACGCAATTCTTATATGCATTTTAATTAATTTATTTTATAGCTGAATCCTAAGATAAGTCGATTTATTAAATGAGTTTAAATAGCACATCATCTGAAACTATAAATATTAAATGTTCAAACATAGTTTGTAACTATATAACTGTAGATATAAATAGTAATTCATTTGATACTATAATGATTGCCGTAAAATCACAAGGTCATTTTATAATTTAAACTCCTAAAATTGTAAATATGTTCATTATTATATGTTAAATATTTAAACTATATGGCCATTAATACGTAGTTGTTTACCTTGTAGGGGCTGACGCAGATCGCGAACCTCCTCCTCTTCGCGGCATTTTATTAAATTAATTTAAAAGTTTAAATTTAAAAAATAAAAATAGTTTATAATATTAATGAATTTTTGTTTCGCTAGGAAAAATAAACAATACTATAATTAATGATTATTGGTGCAGATTATATATATATGGGTAAAGGATTTGCTATTTTATAAATACATAGCTACAAATACTATTATGGCATTACACTATTTTATTTATGTATTTTATAATGTTAATATCTATAATACAAATTAAAATAACTACAATATAAACAATGTAAATATTTCAATAATAAATACACTCATTAACCAATTATAAATCTATGACTAACTATGTACATTAATAATTACTAATCTCACTTTTAATCACGTTTTTAAATATAAGGTTTCTAAATATATATCTATAACGCTGGAACGTGATATTTTTTTATGTGTATTATATATAGAAATATAATATAAATTCTATATATACTCAATTATGTGTATTTCTTAAATATTAATACATATATCAATCGTATTTATTCATAATGTGTTTAATATATAAATACAATAATATATATATATATATATATATATATATGATTTTATAATATTGAATAATTTAACATTTGCATAAATATCAGATACATACGACAATTATTTTCTGCCATTCAAATAGAGGTATAGCGACTATAGTCTAAGTATAAAAGCTATAGCCTTTAATTAGTTAAACCAGGTTGCAAATGTATGTATAATAGGTAATTACCCTAAGGCATATTCTATAGCCTGCAGACAAATAAATGACTATAACTTAGTAATGAATATCATACATTTCTCAACTGTAAATTTATGTATGCGATATCAAGATTATATAACCATAATGATATGGACACGACGTGCAATGCAGTGCACGTTAACCCTAAAAGTAACCAAATAGACTTAATTCGTCGAAGTTATTTACAAGAAAATGTTGAAAGATAAAACGGATATATAGATGTTTAGGTTTTCAATTTCACTCTTTGTTAAAATTTAATTTCTCTTGATTATCTAGGAAACAAGTTATGGTAGGAAATTAAATATCTGGATACATCGATCATGTTTGTATACAGAAGGGACAAAACAATATTTCTGCACGAATTCAACATTCAACATTAAATAATCTAAAACCTCGAATATACAGAATAGTTTTCTTTGATCAAATCAAATAAAGATTTATTATGAGCTGTTAGAAATGTATGAGACTGGTGTAATAGATTTTAAGGAACATGTGATTTTGTCTAAAAAATGCCCAGGAAATTTCAGAAGTATGATAATATGTTATGTACCTAATTGTGATATCAAAACAATCATTATAGAATGTTTGTGGATTGAATTCTGAAAAACGATTTAGGAATTCCACAACACATTTGGATGAATTTAGAATCAAAATCTTTTAAAAGAAGCAATTGATAAATTCGGTAAATCATTATCATTACTTTTCAAGGCTTATATTTTATATTAAAATTATTTATATTTTTACCAGCTCGCTTCAATGCCTAAGCTTATATTAATAATGATATTAAAAACTTATTTAAATTGATTTTCAATGCATATTTCTGATATATATTTCTTAACTATATAGTAATAAAAATATATCATTTTATATACAAAAATAAGATTGTCTTAAAAGATTTAAAGTAAGCACATATATAATGTTAATTTTATAAAATCAATAATATTCCATAAAATATATAAATATTTTCTTTTCTTTAACTGATTTTTCTAGGAGTCTATTTTAATTTACTAAAGCAAAAATTTAAAATACTAGTAATTTGAAATACTAATTAGTGTTATACTCACACACATACACTCACACGAGCGCTCGCACACATACAAATACACGCACACACTCACTCACGCATTTATATTTACATATATATATACACAAACACATGAATATTTCTTTTACCAATTTAAATATTATAAATGCACGTAGAGAAATAAATATAGGTGTATTTGCTTTGAAAGAAAATATCATAATCTAACCCATTATGTATCAAGTTAAATTCCTTTATATTATGTTGTAGTAAGGACTTTGGAAGTATATTGCCAAGTACTTACCATTTATTATAAGTAGCTTTCTTTTGATATACCCATATCAAATTAAATATCAATCTCTATGTGAGAAAAATTTAATAATATTTATAATTAAATTATCAAATTAAACACTAAATATAATCATTTTCATATTTTATTTTATTAAAAAGTTGATAACATAAATTGAAAAGTATTTAGAATTTTCGTTTGTAATAAATCGATTATTTAAAAATACGCAAACCTATAAATACGAGAGAAATGATACATATTAGATAATAGGACGTAATTAATAATGAATTCTATAGTATAAAACGGTAATTCAATTTTTAAATTATGAGGTATAAATATATACTTTTATAGCTGCAGTTTAATATATTGTTAATTATTATTCTTAAAAATATCGGGAATTAACTTATTATATTTATTATAGTGTCAATGTATTTCTTATATTTCTTATATTATCCATATAATACTTTTTTAATATTATTTTTTAGTTCAATCATACTTTCTTCGTGAACAATTACATTTTTTTTTATATTTTCAAATTGTAATGATGCCAATTTAGTAATGTATTCTAATTAATTCATTAATAGAATACAAACAATGTAAACAAACCCTATTGTGTCGTTATGTTACAATGTTTATCTTATACATTTTAATTTTATATAGTGTATTATTTTCATTAGTGTTTATCATCCTTTCTATTATTTAAATTAATTTTAAGACTACTTAGAAACTAAGTTTTAGAATCAAACTCGCCAATTTGGTAAATAATGTTGTATGTTGAATTGTATTGAAATCTGTGGTAACATCTAGGGTATAATTGTTTATATTAATATGTAAAATTAAAAAAGTAAATCTATTTGTCTATAGTTAAATATATATTTATTGGCACTTTCAAAATAACCATAGTAATATAAATAGTAGTAGCTAATAGCATTATCTAGTACAAATAAATACTCAATTTCTCGATAAAAGATACACTTTAAAGTTAATAATTAATTATAATTACTTAATGCATTAATAATGCAGAAATGCAATATATTTTTTAATAAATTATAATGATAAAATTGTTAGTGATACCTGAAAATAGAGACATTATTCTTGGTTGAAAAGGTTTCTGATTAGTATTAAATATAAGAGAGGATTTGATAATCTTTAAATTAATAGTTCATTATATATCTATATATAGGTAATTTAATATTTGCATTCTCACTGAATAAATTGATCATAAAATTCAACAAACTAGAATTTAGATATGGTATAGAAATGGTAATATTAAAAAATGATAATATATTACATTTTTTGCGTACAAATAAATTCTTATATATCTTATGAAATATATTTATTTATTTGTACAATTCACTCATGAAAACAATAATTAAATATAACTAACTATAGTAAGTAATTAAAGTAAAAGGGTTAATTAAAAATATAAAATTTTGTAATACTATTCAATGATATAATGCATTTAATATATGTAGAAATATGTATAGTATACATTATATTATATTATATTATATATTATACATTATATTATTATATTAATAGGTATATTAATAACATAGTATACATTGTATACTATGTTATTAATATACCTATTAATATAATATGATTATTGTATATTATTGTTAAATTAATTTAAATGAATTCATTACTAAATCTAATACAACTTTTTTTTTGCTTATTGACTGATTGTTATAGAATTGTCATCGTTTATTATAAGTATACTTCATACATAACATATCTAATTAAAATATATGTTATTATAATATATATCATCATAATTTAAAATATGATAATATTTTTCGTAAAATAAGAACAACATTTAAAATAACATTAATTTGTAATAGTATAAAAGAAATATTGATAATACAATTGTACATCCAGTAACTTTCTTGTAAGCAAGTTATTTGATGGTATTTAATACATTAAAGAGAAAAAGTATTTTGTGTGATAAACATTTCCATCTTGTATAATTCATAGATTGCTATGTTCTTATATTACCTTAGCTCTCTGTGAAATCAAATTTAAATTATTTGTATTATTATTTATAAATGTAGCAAATGTTTAAATATATTATGCATATATTAAATATATAATATAATATATATGTATATCTTATATACTACACATAATGCAACTATATATATATATATATATATATATATATATAAATATATATATATATATATATATATATATATAGTTATATCCCATATATATTATTATATATTAATATATTATTAATATATTAAAGATAATAAAATTAACTGCAAATTTAATAAGTCTTCATATATTCTAATATTTTGTACCGTTCCAAGATATTCTTCAAATTTAGAGACATAATTATTATAACTATAACAACAACAATAATATATAATCCATATATTATCATGTAATTATATATGCATTGCATATAGATTTACTAATTAGTGTATAGTAATTACCAGAAAGATATAATTAATGTAAACTAGCATTCTGTTTGTAGTGTATTTTGACATTATTGTCAAAATGCATTAGAACTGAAATAGTATTATCTCTTAATAGGTTAGCTGGATTCGTAGCTAAAATAAAATATTTAAATTTAGAATAGTTTGATGAATAAAAGTATTACAAATATTCAAATATATCACGTGACTAACCTGTGTTTACCCCTGTCACTACCATATCCGGTTCATTAGAACAAGAATTTTTAATTTTGAAAAAATGGTTTTCTTCTAAATTGCATGGATATTTTTCCTGCGTTCAATATGTTATTATATTACATCATACAATAACATGAGATATTTTATGATATTGCTTCATAGCGTACAATAAAATATAATTTGTGTATATGATATAATATTATAAATTTATAATTACGTAAATTAAAAAAATTGAGCTGGTGATAAAAAAATATTTTGTTTTCATTCAGAGTACAATACAATATTATATTGGCATAATTTGTGTTAAAATAGTTCATATTTCCTCTTACTATCGCTGTAGTGTTTATTATTATCATGTATTTGTAATATTTGAATTACTTATTGTTGGCTGGGTTTTATAATTCGAATCTAAAAGTATAATATATTATTATGAATCACCAAACAATTCAATGATTTATTATATTTTCATTTATTGTACATAATACATGACATAAATATAATAATTTAAACAATATAATAGTTATATTTACATATGTTTAATTATAATTATATTGTGGTTTTTATTTTAGTTTAAATTTTAAATTAAATATACATCTAATATAATAATATATGGTATAAAATATATTATATATAATACATATGTATACAATGCAATTTATATTGCTATATATATTTATAAATACACACACACACACACACACACACACACACACACACACACACACACACACACACACACACACACACACACACACACATACACACACACACACATACACACACGCACAGACACACACACATATACAATTTATATTGCAATTTATATACAATTTATATACAATTTATATACAATTTATATACAATTTATATACAATTTATATACAATTTATATACAATTTATATACAATTTATATACAATTTATATACAATTTATATACAATTTATATATGCAATTTATATTGCTATATATATTTATAAATACACACACACATACACACACACGCACATACACACACACACTCACTCACTCACTCACACACACACATACATATCCACACACACACATATATATATCTTCACAATAATGTGATACTTTAAATCTTACTAAAACAAAGGTAATAAATTACTGCATCATTTGACTATTAAATATGATATAAATAACTTTTTATAGATGGTTGTACTATTATACCCGCAATATAAATTTTGTCAGTCATTTTATTAAAACTCATTTCTATTCAAGTCAAGTATTCATTTATTAACTAGGAAACATATTTAATATCTTGTTAAATTATATACTCATATATCCGCCAAAATAATAAGGAACAAATCAACCATCAACACACAAATATATAAATTCCACCTACGCTTATCCAAAGAAAATATACCAAACATACCACAATAACACACAGTATGCCTAAGTTTTATAATATTACAATTGAAGATAATATTATTTCAAAAAACTATGACATATCAAATATAAAACCATTAATGATAGGTTATTTCGTTATATGTTCATTAATCCTTTGTATCCTGGTGTTCTACGCTTGCAGGAAGGTATAATTATTTTATAAATTCTACCATACAAATTATTCTATGATATTGAATATATTTCATATAACTAATAAGTAACTTTTCATATAAGTAATTTCATATAACTAATATAATGTTTAACATTTATAATTAACGTACTTAATATATTAATAGTTTAAATAATATAAAATAAATCGTAATGTAAAATATGAAATACCAGGATGATATGCTGGGTTTGGTTTAAAACTCCAGGTATTTCATAATTTGAATTACATACTTTAATTTTCATTAATCATTAATCAATATTTTCTAATATATAATTCATTTTCTAATAATACTTGATTAGTTAGGAAGTCTACACTAGTAAACACAGTGATGTAATTTCATAATTCATATCGTGACAACAAATTAATATTATTTCCATTTAAAAATAATTTATTTTGAAGGATGTATATTGTAGAATTTGTTACATATATTTTAAAAGTATTATAAAATAATTATCCAATTCTGCTTTCTGGGTTAATTTAATAATATAATTTAATATCATTTAATAACATTTAATAAAACATTTAAATAATATATATAATGCCTTATAATTATAAAAATAAAGTGTATTAATTATAATACAAATAACTATTATATTTTTTTATTTATATACTATATTGGTATATAAACAATATAAATATAAATTATATTTACTTTTATTTATATATTAATATAGTATATAAACATGGATTTAATAATATTACACAAATATTTTATATATAATATTACAAAATATAAATATTGAAATGATCTAATTTATTATTAATTTACAAACTAACAACATTTATTATTAATAGCCCAACTAACTTCACCTTAATTTATTATTGATATGTCTCATTTAAATTTGTTATTAATATCCCAACCAACCTCTAAATTATTATTATTAATAATTTATAATAAATTGAAACTTTATTTTGTACAAACAAGACATAATATATATATCATATATTTTAAATACAAATAAACATAGGTACTAAAAACCATGTACTAAAAACCTAGGTACATAATAATTTTCAATAAAAAAAATACTATATATAGTATTATACTATATATATAGTATAATACTATATATACTATATATAGTATTTTTTTATTACATATATATATTTAATATTTCGATATATTTTCACATTTATTATATAACAAAAGTGTACATGAATTAATACGTTTATTGAATATATATATATATATATATATATATATATAATTTACATCATCTGATAACAAATAATAACAAATCAAATTGTATTTTCCCAGAAAACTATCCAGGAAATTTTAGTTTTTTGTATTATAATAACTGATAAAATATATTTGATTTCATTAAAATTATAATATAATTATTTTCAATTTAAAATAATTATATAGGAATCTATGATAGTATATTAAATGATTTCTTTAGTTAGTTTGAATATTTAATTGTAGAGTCTCAATTATATTCTATTATATTGAAATAATATTAGATATATGAATACATATTCACCTATAGGTAAATGTATTCATATATAATATTATTTCATAAACTCAAATACAAATACTATTATATATATATATATATATATATATATATATATATATATATATGTGTGAGTATGGAAACAAATTCTTACATTTTTATTATATATAAATATAAAACTATTTAAGCTTGTACCTTTAACATCTTCTATTAATTAAGTACATGGTATATATATATATATACATATATATATTAATTGACTATTTAACAATTGACCCAGATTAAATACATTTCTAGTTACTATAAAACTATATAATATTATTCTAAAACAATATGAATGGGGAAGCTAAATATATAACATTCCTACAACCCCTCAACGCAGTGTGGTTATGTGATGTGTTGGGATTTAATGCACCATGAAGATGCTAAAGGTAGTAGAGAAAAACCATCCCAAGTCGTGGATTTCGAAAGTAAGAAGTGTTGCTGGGTAACTATGCCTGTGCCAATTGTTGTCCAGAATATGCTGAATGTTAGAATAATATGTTAAGGAATTAATAAATATATATATAAATATGTATAGTTATATATGAATATATATATATATATATATATATATATATATATATCCATTAATGTATAATATGAACATATTTACATATTTAAAATTATATAACCTACATATTTAATTTAATTTTTTTTAATTTACGAAATTATAAATTTATAATATTATATCATCTACACATATTATATTTTATTGTACGCTATGATGCAATATCATAAAATATCTCATGTTATTGTACGTTATAATGTAATATAATAACATATTGAACACAGGAAAAATATCCAGGCAATTTAGAAGAAAATCATTTTTTCAAAATTAAAAATTCCTGTTCTAATGAACCGGATATGGTAGTGACAGTTGTAAACACAGGTTAGTCACGTGATATATTTGAATATTTTACTCACGTGATATATTTGAATATTTGTAATACTTTTATTCATCAAACTATTCTAAATTTAAATATTTTATTTTAGCTACGAATCCAGCTAACCTATTAAGAGATAATACTATTTCAGTTCCAATGCATTTTGACGATAATGTCAAATACACTACAAACAGAATGCTAGTTTACATTAATTATATCTTTCTGGTAATTGCTATACACTAATTAGTAAATCTATATGCAATGCATATATAATTACATGATAATATATGGATTATATATTATTGTTGTTGTTATAGTTATAATAATTATGGCTCTAAATGGAATGGTATAAAATATTAGAATATATGAAGACTTATTAAATTTGCAGTTACTTTTATTATCTGTAATAATATATAATAATATATATGGGATATAACTATATATATATATATATATATATATATATATATATATATATATATATATATATATATATGTGTATAAACAGTTGCATTATGTGTAGTATATAAGATATACATATATATTATATTATATATTTAATATATGCATAATATATGTAAACATTTGATACATTTATAAATAAGAATACAAATAATTTAAATTTCATTTCACAGAGAGCTAAGGTAATATAAGAACATATCAATCTATGAATTAAATAAGATGGAAATCTAAAATATATATAACTGCAATTACAATGTTTACAATTACAAGCTATAATACATTTATATTTGATGTTAATCGAGTATCGTATGTTGAAATTCTTAAATAAATCTACCTTTAAATACACCTTAATGATTTTCCAAATGATTTTATTTCACGTATCCTATTTTTCCTACACTAATCAGTATGTAATACAAAATAGGTATGTACTATACAGTAAGTAAGTAATAAACAATAATAGGTATTTAATAAATAATAATTATGTTATAAACAATGGGTATTAATAAACAATAGTTATTAATAAACTAATGAATGTAATAAACAATAAGTATGTAATAAATAATGAATTGGATTTTTATTTGAATGAAGTTAAATAATTTAATTTTTTAATTTAATATAGTAATAGAAATGTAAACAAAAATTAAAAAGAATTCGTTAAGTTAGTAAATTTATTAATTGATATTAATTTATAATATAATATATACAAGGTTATGTTATATACACATTTTAAACTATAATATTCACTATAAAATTAATTGTTTAATTATATTACATCTATTAGTTTAAATTAAATAATTAATATATTCATTAATGTTAATAATATAAGTTATCTAACGTATTCGTGATATATTTATATATATTTTTTTATTTGCTACTAACTTAGAATAGTATTCAACAATTGGCTGATGATTTTGTATTCCCTTATAAGGCTTTATATATTATTTGAATATTAAGTTTAGTTTTTTTATATACATTAGTAAATTCAGTAATTATAATTTCATTGGAATATTATAATATCTTATTTGTATGTTATTTTTATATCAATATATATATATATATATATATATATATATATATATATATGTATATATTTAATTAAATGTGCTATATGAATAATATATGAAGAACCATAAATAGTACGAAGAGGATTGGTCAAATATATTAAAATGAAAATTTAATGAGATATATATATAACAGAAAACATTATTCTTAATAAGCCTTTACATAGATGGAATTGTAGCCTAGATGATTGGTCAGTATAAAGATTATATAATAACTTAGACCTGATATCGCCTGTATTATTATATTTATATTAATAATAAAACAGCTCATGTAAGATATATACTTTTAACACCATATGTTGATATGTATTTATAATAGTACGATTATATAAGAAATAAAGATTTCAAGAAGAATAATATTGTTAGTTGAAACAGGAGAAAGAGGTTTGATGGTCGTTTTATGGTTATGATTTGAACAGAAGGTCACTAATATACAACTTACATTGCCGAATGTCTATTAATAATCTTAAAATAAGATTTTCGAATGGAAAAAGAGTTTATATAAATATATCCGAGACGAGAATGGAAGTCCAAGATTACAATAAAAATCTAAATGTAAAATGAATCTTTATATTTTCAATTGTTTACACCATATTGTATATCTGATTCCATAATAAATAGTAGTATTCTAATATAAATTTGACGTAATAATATGTAGTTAGTTTTACGTGGTGTGCTTGGAGGAGTTTATTTTAAACTCCTTTAAATTTGTTTATTATAATTTGTTAATTATAAAAATTGTACCTA
The DNA here is from genome assembly GCA_964035775.1 of Osedax frankpressi. Taxonomy (NCBI): domain Eukaryota; kingdom Metazoa; phylum Annelida; class Polychaeta; order Sabellida; family Siboglinidae; genus Osedax; species Osedax frankpressi. The sequence continues at coordinate 24,554,132 of OZ038317.1, forward strand.
TTCTTTTAAATACTTTAATAATTATATTAATTTTCTTGATTAATTATTACTAATGATGACCTTTTTATGTAAAACAGTATATTATTCCAGGTTAAGGAGATTAATCCTTTTTGTTTAAAAATATGTATTTTATTATATTGAGTATTGCATCAATTTTGTTAGACATTTCTTCGGTGGTTTCGGTTATTTCAATGATAATTGTCGAATTTGTACGGCTTTTACTAAATTCAATTAGTCTGTGTTTGATTAATATATTTTTAATTGCCTTTGTTCTAAATTTTAGTAATAATACAAAGTTAAAATTTACCGTATATTTAATGTTGTCGTCAAAGGAATTTTTCCGACGTTTAGGTTTTTGCGGAGAAGGTAGAAGCATCTGGTGCGAAGTCGAGGGCAGTGAAGAACTTTCTTTATTGATTATTAGAATATTTCTCATATTCGATATAGGGACTATTGATGTATCCCGTTCTCTTTGAATAACTAAATTGTTGAATCATATGTTATTATAAACTTAACATTTATCATATATCTTATAAGATAATTATAAATAAAAACCACCTATATGTTGATTTTTCTCTATACTGAATCCTAGGAATGCACTTAATTCCTGGTAAAATATATAAAGTGGTGCAGACTGATTATCCACTCCTTTTCAATATTCGGATCGCTGAAATACGATTTATATATTTTAGACTTAAAAACCATTAATTATTAAAATTATAGATAGTTTTATGAATTGCATATAAATAAAAAATGTTCTTTATAGTAAATTATATTATATTTAATATATATCGTAATATAATATAGAGTATTATATATATATATATTATTTGTTAAATAATGATTATATTGTATATACTATTTTCGCTATATATGTTATTCTAAATATTTAATTTTTGTTTGGATTTGTATTTCGATAATACTAAAGTGGGACTATAGCCCCAAATTCTTTGTTAAAATCTTATTTCTTATAGGATAATCTTACGTCACCGCTTGAAATCGAATTATTTAATATATCATCCTTCGCCTTATTTATTATCAGTAAATATTATAGACATATTTAATTTTAAAATGATTAGGGGTATACATTTTAACAATCAAATGTATTTACAATTCCCTGTTATCTTTTAAATGTATGCCTAGAAATAGAAACAACTCGGTCCTCATTAAACAATATCAAGCTGTATCTAGAGTTGACTTTTGTGAGTGACAGGATAAAAGTCATGTTACTTTTATCTGAAATATGTAACGTATTGAAAACCCTATATGTGTATACTATTTTTCTATACATTATATATAGCATGATGTTTATTTATATTTTATTAATTTATATACATGTGCTAATAAAACAAAATCACAATACAAGTTTTATTCATTTATATAAATCTTTTATAAATAAAAATTAAATAGTTACAATATATATATATATATATAATATATACATTGTAATAAATACACTTATACAATGTATATATATAATATATACATTGTATAAGTGTATTTATCAATTATTTATATAAAATATTATTTATGAATGTAGTATTTTGATTATATATATATATAATAAGTATTTATAATAATGAAATTTATATATCTATGAATTAAAAAACTATCAACAATGCTATACATTCGCTATATTTGCATTGCGAGATAGCGGAGTGAAACCCCTTGGTTGAAAACATAGAATAATTGAGATAATTGCGCGCCATTTAAATATATACGACACCCGCCAACACATGTTCAGTTATCATGCTCCGCCCCTTAGGTTTATATATAATCTATAATAGCATATAATCTATAATATACATATATGTACGATGCAGGTGATACTATATTCTAGCAATAATATATTCTATAGAATATATTCTACGATAATATATTCTATAGACGTTACGTCCAATAATAATAAGTCAAATTTCACGCAGTATAAATAGTACCAGAAATAATAACGTTATTCATATGAAACACACTGAACAACACACACATACAATAGAGTAAACATATCCTAAACATACACGATTATTTAACTAACATTAAGTAACCGTTATCAGATACTACACATATATTTCATAGAATATAAAGGATTTTATATATATATTGTGCAAAAGAAAATATACTCACAATGCAAATAGAAGGTTAGAAATATAAAAATGTTAATATGGACGAATTAATGGATGAATATTTATTAATTTATTTATTAATTTATTTATTGATATATTTATTGCTATATTTATTGATATACTTATTAATATATTTATTGATATATTTATTGATATATTTATTGATATACTTATTGGTATATTTATTGATATATTTATTGATATATTTATTGATATATTTATTGATATATTTATTGATATATTTATTGATATATTTATTGATATATTTATTGATATATTTATTGATATATTTATTGATATATTTATTGATATATTTATTGATATATTTATTGATATATTTATTGATATATTTATTGATATATTTATTGATTTATTTATTGATATATTTATTGATATATTTATTGATATATTTATTGATATATTTATTGATATATTTATTGATATATTTATTGATATATTTATTGATATATTTATTGATATATTTATTGATATATTTATTGATATATTTATTGATATATTTATTGATATATTTATTGATATATTTATTGATATATTTATTGATATATTTATTGATATATTTATTGATATATTTATTGATATATTTATTGATATATTTATTGATTTATTTATTGATATATTTATTGATATATTTATTGATATATTTATTGATATATTTATTGATATATTTATTGATATATTTATTGATATATTTATTGATATATTTATTGATATATTTATTGATATATTTATTGATATATTTATTGATATATTTATTGATATATTTATTGAAAAATGTATTGATGAATTTATTAATTAATTTATTAATGTATAGAAGTATTAGTTATCATACTTTAATAAATGGGATACTTATATCTGCACTAGATATATTTCACTATAAAATATTAAATGTGATGTATAATCACAATGAGTTAATTGTAAGATTGTAACAAATATAATTTTAAATAAAGCTTAGAATCCTAAAATTGCAGGTTTAAATTCAAAATAATAATATTTATAATAATTCTCTTAATAAAAAATAAGGATCAAATACAAAATTATAATGCTCCATATATATATATATATATATATATATATATATATATATATATATATAACTATAAATATAACTATAGCTATAACTATGTCTATAACTATAGATATAGTTATATCTATAACTATTCAAAAGTTAATTTTAAAGTGCAACATTGTTTAAAAATAAACTATTACATTCCCTTCCATTCTATGTCATTATGTTTTAAAACGCTGTATAATATTAGTCCATTAGTTGGATGGATGTATTGAATTTAATAGTTGACATAATTGCAGACTCCGTTATTAAAGAATTAATTAGCAAATCAAAAAAAGCCACAGAATTTTCCTATTGTCCATATAGTAAATATCCTGTTGGAGCTGCATTATTAACTTCAGATGGAACAACTTACACAGGTAATTCAATTTCATCTTTATATATATAGTGTATATATAGTGTATATATAGTGTATATATAGTGTATATATAGTGTATATATAGTGTATATATAGTGTATATATAGTGTATATATAGTGTATATATAGTGTATATATAGTGTATATATAGTTTTATATAGTGTATATATAGTGTATATATAGTGTATATATAGTGTATATATAGTGTATATATAGTGTTTATATAGTGTATATATAGTGTATATATAGTGTGTGTGTGTGTGTGTGTGTGTGTGTCTGTGTGTGTATGTGTGTGTGTGTTTGTGTTTGTGTGTGTGCGTGTGTGTGTATACATATATAAATAAATACTTATAATTGTTTTGAAATACCCGGATGATTATTATCTAGGTTGTAATATAGAAAATGCAAGTTATCCAAATGGAATCTGCGCAGAAAGAACTGCGTTATGTAAGGCGGTCAGCGAGGGTCATCGTGACTTCATAGCAATTGCAATATCCAGGTAATAATAGATTAGTTTCTAAATGTTAACGGTAATATTCTATCCTCATAATCACTCACATCACGAATTTCATGTGAATCATCGGAATAGAATATGTTAAGGATGGAATAGTGTTTTTATTTATGTTGTTTAGAATGGCAATACTAATAATGATTGTATATGAGAAACTTATTTAGAGAATTGCGATAAGATATTATTCCTATAAGTATTATTTAGTATTCTTATGTTTTAGTAAATATTAATTATTATTTTTATGTTTTTGTAAGTATTAATTTCTATTGTTATGTTTTAGATAGTATTACTACATTTTTATATATTTTATCTATTACTAACTAATTCTTTGGGGATACTTAAAATAAAATGATGTTAATATTATAATAATAATAATTGTTCAAATTTGTTTAGATATAATTGGGTACTCTCATATACTAGATCATATACAGTGTATCAATTACTATTATATATTATAAATTATTGAAGTATATTTAGCTCCGATATATTAGTAACTTTGTTACTATGACATGATGACGTCTGTCATTGGCTAATTATGTTTGAGTCGTAAAAAAATGTTCAAGCTTAATTGCGTAATGGGTGATTAGTAGATCAAGAAATATCATATTATATACCTCAGTAATGTTTGATCTGAATGATGATATTAATTTTTATTTTAATTAATTAAATATTTTTAAAATTGTTTTAAATAAATTAATGATTTACTATTCAATAATGTATTGTCGAAATAAAACATCATTATATAATTATTACATAATACATTGAAATAGCAAGATGCAGGTACCTATTGTTCCTTGTGGATTTTGCAGACAGGTACTAGCTGAGGTTAATAACATGTATTCGAAATTTGTTATACATTTGTTTTAAACAAAAATGTATGAATGTTTATATAAGAGTTTATATACTCTTATATATATAATATATATATATATATATATATATATATTATATATATATATATATATATATATATATATATATATATGTGTGTATATATGTGTATATATGTGCATGTATGTATGTGTATGCAAGATTTATAAGATTTATTTAGATAGATATTTATAGGCCTGACTAAGGGTTATTTAGATTAAGTTTTTGATTGATCGTAATATTCTATAGATGTATATATAAAGTAATAAGGGAAGCTAGATATCCAGGGATGTTTTGTAAATATTATTATTTGATATACAAAGTAGTTTATAGTCTTTCGTTGAATCCGAGCAATTTTATTTGATTAGTACATTCATAAGTACGAGAACTTTTACCAGCAGTTTTTAAGTATTATTCAATCTTTTTGTTGTAGTTATTGTAATGTTACAATACTCTAAGTTAGTTCGAATATTTGATAAAAATAAGTATTTGTAGTTAGTGTTATTTAATAATTACTAAATATTCTAACTTACATAGAGTATTGTATATTATATTACTTAAGTTATGTATTTGATTAATTTGTATATATATATATTAGTTTAAAGTTACATAGTTGTCTACTACAAGGCATTTGGCAATTAAACGAGATATAGAGTTAAGGTTGAAGACGAGATTGTTAATAGTCGTCTGTATACAAAACTGATCACTATAGTGGTCAGTTTTGATTTTCTATTTGTTGGTGAGAAATGTTGGGTGGATTTTGATTTTTAGTGTGGAAACACTAAAAATCAAAAAACACTTTGGTTTATATATTAAATAATTACATCTAATGTAACTATTAATAAACCTAAGTTTCAAAGTCAGTGTGTGTGTATGTGTATGTGTGTGTATATTTGTGTATGCGTATGCGTATGTGTGTGTATGTAGGTAAGTATGCAGGTAAGTGTATATGTGTGTGTGAATGTATGTTTGTGTTTTTGGTATGTATGCAGTATGGTGACAGCACACATATATATATATATATATATATATATATATATATATATATATATATATATATATATATATATATATATATAGATGGAATTTATATAAAATTAATTCTATAACTTTTAATATAAAAAATAAAAACCACCTGAATTATATATATATATATATACATATATACATACTATAACATAAATTACAGTTCGGATTGGATTTGAAAGTTTACATGACAAGTCCTAGTGGTTACGAAATGAAAACGATCAGAGAACTTCTTCCTCTGGCATTCACTCCCAATCATATTGTCGAATTCAATAAATCATAGATAAATGTAAATGAATAAATGTAAATGAATAAATGTAAATGAATAAATGTAATTAAATAAATGTAAATGAATAAATGTAATTAAATAAATGTAAATAAATAAATGGCCAATTAATAAATGTAAATAAATTACATATTGAAATTAGAAATAGAAAACGAATAAATGTAATATATTTAATATGCCAGTTTCAAAAAATAAAAATGGTAGATTTATATTAAAACATGAATACTCTATTTACAAATAAATAGACAAAGTAAGCAATTTAAAATAACAAAGTAAACAAACAATATACTAATAATTGATTAGTAATATACTAGTAATATACACATAATAGACTAATAGACAGTAATATAATAATAATAAACAAATTATAGACTAGAAATAGACTAATAATATACTATTAATATAATAATAATAGACTAATAATAGTCAAATAACAGACTAATGATAGAATAGTCTAGAGTAAAAGATTGGTTAATTATTATAAGTATTAATATATATTTTGCTTATTACCAAACGAGACTTACGAAAAAATCAGAAATAAATATATTTTTACTAAGGATGCATATGAATATATATAAATACCTAAACTTAATATCATTATTGGAGAAATTACAAAAAATATATTTTCATTTAAATTCAAAAATATACGAACGTTTCTATAAACATGTTCATTTAATATAAACTAAGTGATGGAAAGATGGAATAGTAAATAATAAAATGGATTATGTAAGGATGTTAGATAATTATGTGATTTATTTCATAAGCCTTTAATTCTAAATATTTTACTATAAAATGAAGTTAACTTCATATTTTAACTATTACTTATCTAATTATGGTAAAAGTGTTTATAGTAAATGTAATGGTAATTAAATTAAAAACATTACCATAACATAATATATATTATATATACTATCTATAATATATAATACTATATTAATAAAATAGTCGTTTACTGATTTGGAATATTTAATTAGTATATTTGTTTAAGTATTAAGGTTAAGCTTTGGAAATGATTAGTAGTTTTATATTTAGAATAATATGAACATAGTAATTTATAATATCAGATTTTATAGTTTTATTTATAATTTAAATATTTCAAATATTTATATTGACCATATCTATACAAAAGTTAATATACTAAAAAAATCTAAGACAGTTAAAATCCTAATCGCTCTTCATAGTAAATTATAAATTCATAATAAAGGATCATCATAAAGACTATATTCATAATAAAGATTATATTCATAATAAAGGGTATTTTTATAATAAAGTATATCTTTAGAATAAAGTATATCTTTATAAGAAAGTATATCTTTATAAGAAAGTGTATCTTTATAATAAAGTGTATCTTTATAATAAATTGTATCTTTATAATAAAGTGTATCTAGTATTGTCTGTATGTGTAAAATAAATATAGATTTTATTTGTAAAACTTGCAAAGTGACGTATATGCCACTATTTTGACACCTCAGTTGACCGCAGTGAGACAATAGCTTGTGGCCATATCACACGTTATATAATGGTGAATATGTCATGCAGTATTGAGCTCATACGGTTATGTAACTGGTGAACAAGTGCTATTTTAAGTAATTAGGATGTTCCAATTAAAAAGGACGCCATTTCATAGAAATGTAATTCATCTATAATTATATATAATTAGAGATAATTATATATGTTACGAGAATGTTAGCCATTTTTATAAATTAACTGGATTGTAGATATAGTAATATATTTATAATCTTGTTTTATAATAAATATTATAGGTAATTACAATTCGCTCATAATTAAATTATTAAAGTTATCATGAATGAAGTAAACATTATCTAGAATGTCAAATTGAGTCACAAATTATTAATAAAAATAATTTTTAAAGATATTGTATTTATATTTATATATGAAAATAATATGAATGGCTAAATTATTACTTTAAAATATGTAAAGCGAATGTTTGCATATTTAGACTATTATTAATAAACTTATTAATTTGATTGTCATTTTATTGATGTTGAATACTGTAAGTTTATAGTTTATATATAATCACATGTTATTGGTCATTATTCTCACGTGTTATTCTCTAATTCTATTGTAATATTTGTACTCCGTTATCGCTTATTACTTATAAACAGCGTGATAATAAGATTACATAATATTTATCATGCGACAACAGCTGTTGAATGACAGAAGATTATTAAAACTGAATTAGAAATGAAAATAATATAGTAACATATACTAGGTATCAATTAATTATTATCAATTAAATATTAATAATTCATTATAATTATAATTATACACAACATTAAGTATACACATTAAGTATTGATCATATATTATATAATACTATTACATTAAATTTAATTATTAAGAAATACCGTATCATTTAGCAATTTACTTTTTAATGTATATTACTTATATTAACGAAATACACAATGTTCTAATGTATTTGATTTTATTAGAAATATCAATTAACTTCTATTTACATCTATGATAAAGGAAATCATCCTTTTTTTTAACGAGAATCATGATTTCGGAGAAACTTTGAGTGATAGTTGTAATGACAACAACAACAATAATAATAATAATATTTCGGCTGAATATCGCGTAATTAGAAAACAATTATGTCTATTAATGTTTGCCTAATCATAGCTAAAACATTATTAATAATACAACAATGTGTGGTATTGTTATCCATAATAGTAGTGTATGATAAAATATATTAATATTAATATATTTATAATATCATAATATAAATAATACATATATCTTGTTAGAAAAAAATAATACATAATTATTAAATTCTAAATTTACGTAATAATTATAGGTAACAAATAAATATACGGGACCTATACTTAGCAATTACTATTATGAAGTAGATATGCGATGTAGCATCGTAACTTTAAATATTAGATGCCGTGAATACAAATTGAACATGAAATACAGATGACATTTCTGATTATATTCACGTTCTCCTAAGTTTGTTCTGTTTGTTTCAAAGAGTGAGTAAATGCTGACATCGTATTTGTACAAGTGATATTCTGGGCGATAACTTCTCCATCTGTAAATAACATGCAAGTATAAAATACGTATACGATACCAAGTGCTTATGTTGCATTATATATTTGACCTAAAGTCTGACCTATTTCTTCCTCTTCAGTTTCTTCGATTTTTTCTTCTCGTTCCTGATTTACTTTTTTATTTTGATAAATTATTTCTTTGAGTTCAGAATTTTCTCTTTGTTCATGTAAAAGCCTCCTTTCAAGTATATCTGTAAACAATGCACCAATTGCATGTATACGGAAATATCAAAATTATATTTTATTTATTAATTATCTATTATTTTTTGAAATATAAAAATTATAACTCTAACTGTATTTATAATAAAATCACATAAATTAAACAATTTAACTAAAGTTAGTGGTTATAAAATTTACCATAATCAATACTCTTCTGCTTTATTATTTCCTCGAGGTGTTTCCTTTTCTCGGATTCTTGGTGCAGAAGAAGAGTTAACCTAACTGTAAATAAGTATAAGTATAAGTATAAGTATAAGTATAAGTATAAGTATAAGTATGAGTATGAGTATAAGTATAAGTATAAGTATAAGTATAAGTATAAGTATAAGTATAAGTATAAGTATAAGTATAAGTATAAGTATAAGTATATGTATAAGTATAAGTATAAGTATAAGTATAAGTATAAGTATAAGTATAAGTATAAGTATAAGTATAAGTATAAGTATAAGTATAAGTATAAGTATAAGTATAAGTATAAGTATAAGTATAAGTATAAGTATAAGTATAAGTATAAGTATAAGTATAAGTATAAGTATAAGTATAAGTATAAGTATAAGTATAAGTATAAGTATAAGTATAAGTATAAGTATAAGTATAAGTATAAGTATAAGTATAAGTATAAGTATAAGTATAAGTATAAGTATAAGTATAAGTATAAGTATAAGTATAAGTATAAGTATAAGTATAAGTATAAGTATAAGTATAAGTATAAGTATAAGTATAAGTATAAGTATAAGTATAAGTATAAGTATAAGTATAAGTATAAGTATAAGTATAAGTATAAGTATAAGTATAAGTATAAGTATAAGTATAAGTATAAGTATAAGTATAAGTATAAGTATAAGTATAAGTATAAGTATAAGTATAAGTATAAGTATAAGTATAAGTATAAGTAGAAGTATAAGTATAAGTATAAGTATAATACGTATGGTAATCTATAATTGTATAGTAATAATGATATTATTCTATATCTTGATGTACATTATATTAATATTCAATAGCATGCAGTATTTTTATATTATTAACAAAGAATCTTCATTAATTTAGCGTACAATTGGGTTTCATAATCACATAAATTAATCTAATGTTTACTAGACAATGGCATAATAGATCGATATGACAATAAAGCCGTCAAATAACAGTAAATCAGACAATTTATTTACTTGTATTAATTTCCTGGTGATTCATATACCGGAAATTAGCAATTCTTAAGATAAACAAGATGAAATCCACGAATAAATATGAGATTCTCTATAATCACTAAATTATGATCTCAATACTAACTGCTTTGTTCATTCTTATCCTTTTGATGTTCAGGTAACTGATTTTTTAGAGTTTCGCATGTGTATTTAAAGAGTCGTTCAATCTCAAGAAGCAGGTTCTGCGTAGTTCTTGATGTCTCATTTTTATTAGCATCCATTGTACTTCCTGTATGCAAATGAAATAATTAATCTATAGTAATATCTATTATTCCCTGTTTGAATTTTCTTTATGAAAATGATAATGGTACTATTACTACTATTACTACTATCATTATCATTATCATTATCATTATCATTATCATTATCATTATCATTATCATTATCATTATCATTATCATTATCATTATCATTATCATTATCATTATCATTATCATTATCATTAATATTATTATTATTATTAATATTATTATTATTAATATTATTATTATTATTATTATTGTTATTATTATTATTATTATTATTATTATCATTATCATTATCATTATTATTATTATTATTATTATTATTATTATTATTATTATTATTATTATTATTATTATTATTATTATTATTATTATTATTATTATTATTATTATTATTATTATTATTATTATTATTATTATTATTATTATTATTATTATTATTATTATTATTATTATTATTATTATTATTATTATTATTATTATTATTATTATTATTATTATTATTATTAAGTTATATAACATATATAACATATGCATATTAAGATCTGTATTTAGTTATTTAGTAAAATTCGTATAACAATTTTAAAAAAAAACATTATAAATATTGGCATCACTAGATTACATAATACCTTAAATTTATAGAATATTTTTAATTAATTATTACGTAATATTTTGTATATGTTATTAGGTAGTTTATGTTTTGAAAAGATTAATATAATTACTTCCGGAAGTACAAGGTATTACGTCACAAAGGGAATATCATTTTAGGAAGAGTGTTGACGAATGGGCGTGTTCTAATATATGGGCGGGGCATAATCGTATTTAAATAATACTCATTTCGAAATGTTGGTATACGCGAATAAAATAATACAGAGTAGAAAATGAAAGCTGTGCTTTTTAATGCATGGGGTGTGGTTTATATTAGAAATAGGCGTGGCTTAGTAAATATGTATTCTCTATCAGGCACGTACATATGTTCAAACAGTTATTAATTATTAATGTTATGTTATACATCGATATATCATAATCATTAAATCACATCGCTTAATTATTGCATAATATCTGATTAATTTAATCACAATATAGATAATCTAATAAGTACACATTAAATTAATATTTAATGTTTTATATATTTTGTACTTATATAAGCTTAAGTTTGCATATAAGATCATATATTGTATTATATATAATGCAATGTAATTAATATATTATATTATGTGTCTACAAATACGAACTTATAAATAAGTTGATTACAATATTACAACTAATGTTAACAATTTTATTTAGTTGTCTATATAAAATAATATCATTGTCTAATCATGTAATAATGTATTAATTAAAACATAATCCGATGTATATCATATAATATATCATATAGTATATTCTAAAGTATATTATATAAGATAAGCTAATATATATCATATATTATACGCTATAGTATATTATATACAAAACATATAGTATAAGCTATAGTATATCATATTGTATATAATATTCTATTATAAGCGATATTAATACCACAAATAAATGTTCATAATATACAAATGGAAAATTAAAATTTTATACATATATAATAATAATATATATATACATATATAATATATGAACATTTAATATTAATTATTATAATTAAATAATAGGTATTTTATATAATATATTCAATTATTAAACTTAATAATATAGATTATTATTATTTTAAGTATTATATCAAAAGTACATTTTATTTAAAAATTCAAAAGTAAAACAATAACATAATATATATATATATATATATATATATATGTATGTATATATATATATATATATACATACATACATACATACATATATATATATATATATATATATATATATGTATGTATATATATATATATATATATATATATATATATATATATACATACATACATATATATATATATATATATATATATATATATATATATATATATATACATACATATATATATATATATATATATATATATGTATGTATATATATATATATATATATATATATATATATATATATATATATACATACATACATATATATATATATATATATATATATATATATTAAACATATTCAACAGTTATTAATTAATTAGGTTTATAAACAATTATTAAATAGTATTCCTATTCTAAGTTATTGTTGTTAATTCTAAATGAATAGAAATTCAACTATATTTATATTATATACATTTTGTGTATTTTATATTATATTAATTTAGAGAATATTTATTATATATTATATTAATTTAGCGAATATTTATTCTATATTATATTAATTTAGTGTATTTTATATTATATTATATTAATTTAGAGAATATTTATTATATATTATATTAATTTAGAGAATATTTATTTTATATTATATTAATTTAGTGAATATTTATTCTATATTATATTAATTTAGTGTATTTTATATTATATTATATTAATTTAGAGAATATTTATTTTATATTATATTAATTTAGTGAATATTTATTTTATATTATATTAATTTAGAGAATATTTATTTTATATTATATTAATTTAGTGAATATTTATTTTATATTATATTAATTTAGTGAATATTTATTTTATATTATATTAATTTAGAGAATATTTATTTTATATTATATTAATTTAGTGAATATTTATTTTATATTATATTAATTTAGTGAATATTTATTATATATTATATTAATTTAGAGAATATTTATTCTATATTATATTAATTTAGTGAATATTTATTCTATATTATATTAATTTAGTGAATATTTATTATATATTATATTAATTTAGTGAATATTTATTATATATTATATTAATTTAGAGAATATTTATTCTATATTATATTACTTTAGTGAATATTTATTCTATATTATATTAATTTAGTGAATATTTATTCTATATTATATTAATTTAGTATGTAATAACTTTAGATCGTTTTTTATTTAGTATCTATTCATTTTACATTATTATTCATCTATATATAAGAATACATTCAACTCACAATACATTACATTATATAACATATTAGTATTAGAATATGCTTGTATCAAATTCATCCATTTTCTTTGTTTGTTCTCTGATCAATAATTAATTTTTAATGATATTTTATATTGTTTACAGTAATAGAAACGTAAGGCATTAAGAAAACCCTTTTTTGTAGTAATAACACAGCAATATACCAATAACAATTGATATTATATAGAACTGTAACATCAATATATATATACTATTCCACTAACAACATGATGAGCTTTTATCTCGGTAACGTGTAAGATATAAATAATGAGGTTAACGTGATTGTAAAACGTTTAAATACAATACTAACAATATAAAATTATTTTATATACAATAAGTAATAATTCAGATTTACCATTAACTCTAGAATAATCATACTCACAATTTACTAAACTATATTTAAATATGTTTAATAATTATTAAATTTAATATATAATAATAATAATAATAATAATAATAATAATACTAATATACTCTATATGTATGAGTAATGTATTATATATAAGATATTACATTAATAATCTAATAAAAAATATGTTAATAACAAGACCGTATGTTATATTTAACAAAGTGGGTGTAATTGTTACAATAGGAGTTGCCTCCTCGTGTCATTTATGTTAGCAACTATTTAAATAGATTTACATACATGTTTATCAGTCGAAATATACAAAGATTAAAGGCTTTTGATAGGCTATCCATCATTTTAACTATTTTAAGTAAATAAACACTAACAAATGTAATCCTTAATAATTTGGGCATTTAAAGTTATTTAAAATTTCTTTTTAGTATCCACACACACGATGATATTTGATGTTTATTTATAGAATTGCACATTAGCGAGACCTCTACATACTTTATATACTAGTTATATGGTTTTTGGCATTAGTGACATATTATATAACATCAGAGGTAATTATTTGTAACTTCATGTAATCTAATGTAATATAAAATATGATATTGGTAATCTATCAAACGTACTGTAATTTATTATAATGGTCAGATATATAACATTATCTCGAGTTACCAGATGATGTAAGTATTGTACAATCTTATATAATAAAAAAGAAACATGATATATTTTTAATCCAAATTAAATATATTTTCACTTTTATGATTAAAAATTATAAAGACCTGGATGATATTTAGGGATGCATATGGAAATATACATGCTATCTCAATGTTTACATTTGTATATTTATTAAATTGCTTTTATTTGCAATTGTTAATAATTAATATCAATTTGGAGATATTTTCATAATACTACGGGTGTAATGTACAATATGTAGTATACAAAATATGTCACAATAAAATATTCACTTTTATAATCGTATTGGGTATATTATGTATTATATACGATTTGCTACTCGATATCGAGTAATTCATTTATTTGTCACGCCTTGAATTGCTTCAATATAAAAGTTTATAATGAATGAAAATTATTAATAACTTTCAAAGCAATTGTAATAAGTATAAATGAGCGATTGTACTCGTTGTTTATCGATATATCACCTGCTCCACGACCACCTTAGAAGCGAGTGTCGCAGTGATTCGAGAGTATTCAGACCTTAGGGTAGTCTAGCTGACTTACATATCACATTGTATTTCAGATGGGGAAAGTTAGTTGCGAGTACAGTAGTGAGTTAGTGAGTGCGAGTGAGAGAGTGAGTGCGAGTGAGAGAGTTAGTGAGTGAGTTAGTGAGTGAGTGGATGAGTGGGTGAGTTAGTGAGTGAGTGAGTTAGTGAGACAGTCAGTCAGTCAGTCGTCCAATCAGTGAATTATTGAGTGAGTGGGTTAGTGAGTGAGTGAATGAGCGAGTGAGTTAGTGAGTGAGTGAGTGTGTGAGTGAGTTAGTGAGCGAGTGAGTCAGTTAGTGAATGAGTTAGTAAGTGAATGAGTGAGTGAGTGAGTTAGTGAGTTAGTTAGAGAGTGAGTGAATGAGAGAGTGAGTAGGTGAGTGAGCGAGTGAGTCAGTTATTTAGTGAGTGAGTGAGTGAGTGAGTGAGTGAGTGAGTGAGTGAGTGAGTGAGTGAGAGAGTGAGTGAGTGAATGAGTGAGTGAGTGAGTGAGAGAGTGAGTAAGTGAATGAGTGGGTTAGTAAGTGAGTCAGTCAGTCAGTTAGTGAGTGAGTTAGTTGGTGAGTGCGTTAGTTAGAGAGTGAGTGAATGAGTGAGTGAGTAGGTGAGTGAGCGAGTGAGTCAGTTATTGAGTGAGTGAGTGAATGAATGAGTGAATGAGTTAGTGAGTTAGTGAGTTGGTGATTGAGTGAGTTAGTGAGTGAGTGAGTGAGTGAGTGAGTAGGTGAGTGAGTGAGTGAGTGAGTGAGTGAGTGAGTGAGTGAGTGAGTGAGTGAGTGAGTGAGTGAGTGAGTGAGTGAGTGAGTGAGTGAGTGAGTGAGTGAGTGAGTGAGTGAGTGAGTGAGTGAGTGAGTGAGTGAGTGAGTGAGTGAGTGAGTGAGTGAGTGAGTGAGTGAGTGAGTGAGTGAGTGATTGAATGAGTGATTAGATGAATGAGTGATTGAGTCATTATGTAAATGTATATTTATTTTAATTTTGATACACATATTTAGGTAAATATCAAACATGTATAAAACGTATTATGGATATATCGTTTTTGTTGTGATAGAGAATTTGCTCTGGAAAAAGAATATGAAAGCATATGTTGCGGGGAGATAACGGAAGTAAGTATGGGAGAGATAAGATAACATATATAACAAAGGATGAAGATTATTTTTAAAAAGAAAGTGGATTATATTATTTGGTATGTTTCTGTGTATAGTTTTAAATTTAAATATAATATAACCCTCATTGATATAGCTAGGGAGTATGTTGTTTATAGCAGCATATATATATATATATATATATTAGTTATGAGTATAATCCTCTATTTAGAGAGAAGTCAGTCGAGTTGTTTTCTGTAATATGAATTTATTTTGGAAGTTTTAAAATAAGTCTGCAGGATTAGTTCATTATTATTTAGTTAAGTAGATTGTATTATATCAGTGAGTTATCAGTGAGTTATCATTGAGTTATCAGTGAGTTATCAGTGAGTTATCAGTGAGTTATCAGTGAGTTATCAGTGAGTTATCAGTGAGTTATCAGTGAGTTATCAGTGAGTTATCAGTGAGTTATCAGTGAGTTATCAGTGAGTTATCAGTGAGTTATCAGTGAGTTATCAGTGAGTTATCAGTGAGTTATCAGTGAGTTATCAGTGAGTTATCAGTGAGTTATCAGTGAGTTATCAGTGAGTTATCAGTGAGTTATCAGTGAGTTATCAGTGAGTTATCAATGAGTTATCAGTGAGTTATCAGTGAGTTATCAGTGAGTTATCAGTGAGTTATCAGTGAGTTATCAGTGAGTTATCAGTGAGTTATCAGTGAGTTATCAGTGAGTTATCAGTGAGTTATCAGTGAGTTATCAGTGAGTTATCAGTGAGTTATCAGTGAGTTATCAGTGAGTTATCAGTGAGTTATCAGTGAGTTATCAGTGAGTTATCAGTGAGTTATCAGTGAGTTATCAGTGAGTTATCAGTGAGTTATCAGTGAGTTATCAGTGAGTTATCAGTGAGTTATCAGTGAGTTATCAGTGAGTTATCAGTGAGTTATCAGTGAGTTATCAGTGAGTTATCAGTGAGTTATCAGTGAGTTATCAGTGAGTTATCAGTGAGTTATCAGTGAGTTATCAGTGAGTTATCAGTGAGTTATCAGTGAGTTATCAGTGAATTATCAGTGAGTTATCAGTGAGTTATCAGTGAGTTATCAGTGAGTTATCAGTGAGTTATCAGTGAGTTATCAGTGAGTTATCAGTGAGTTATCAGTGAGTTATCAGTGAGTTATCAGTGAGTTATCAGTGAGTTATCAGTGAGTTATCAGTGAGTTATCAGTGAGTTATCAGTGAGTTATCAGTGAGTTATCAGTGAGTTATCAGTGAGTTATCAGTGAGTTATCAGTGAGTTATCAGTGAGTTATCAGTGAGTTATCAGTGAGTTATCAGTGAGTTATCAGAGAGTTATCAGTGAGTTATCAGTGAGTTATCAGTGAGTTATCAGTGAGTTATCAGTGAGTTATCAATGAGTTATCAGTGAGTTATCAGTCAGGAGTATGTTAAGACGTTTAGTTTGTTATTATGTAAGTGGATTTTATTAGGTTGAAAATGCATTGTTCAAAATGTATTGTACTCGTTTTTGTCAGTACATTTTGTCGATAGATTGTTTTGTTATAAATGTAAGTTGTCTGTCAAATGTAGTTACGTAAGTTTTCATAGTTATGCTAATATTTTCTATTTTGATATGATTTATGGGATGTAGTAATATGTGTTTTTTATGGAAAATAATATAACCTTTAATTTATTAAATTGTAAAGTAGGTTAAATCAGTATTTAAATTATGTATCTGCAATAATTCCTGATAAGTTAATAATATATTTGGTTGGTATTATTGTATTCCATGATATGATAATTAATAATGTAAGTAATTTGAAACTACGTCAGATGTAAAATACTATTTTGAATGGAAATTGTCATATTTAATTCATGTTTATGGAATATATTTTCAAAGAATTATTGCAAAATTTAACTAGTAATATAAAACTTATTGTAATTAATCATTATCGATTAAATTAATATATATTACTTAATTATAATTAATATTTTCCACTAGCTAAATACTTTCCATTACATATTACTACTAGATACTAGATAAAAAGTAATAATGTTAATAACAAAAGTTATTTTCAAGGTCATACTATCAATTTATAATTAATAAGTGATGAATCACATTTGAACGATATATTGAATTATAAGAACGAAATTAATGTATTTTGGATATAGATCTTATTTATAGTATAATAACTACATATTAATAGCATGTTATAAACTATTAGTAGTTAGAATATTAGTAATAATCTTATAACATAATTAGAAAAAACTGTGTATCATTAATTATATTTGGTTATTTAACCTTTTCTCGGGGTGTATTCCGGAGTAGAAGTTGTGGTTTTTGTAGAAAGGTCAAGTTGGTGAACTCCTATACTTCCGGTTTGGCTGTACATTTCCGATACACTACTCGACACTGCGTTAAAACGTATCTAAATTAATTACTAATTCTATTTAATCCGTTTAATACTCCGTGATACAGTAGAACTATTGGCTTTACTGCGACACTTAATTATATAAATGTATATCAATATTCTATTTACAGGTCAATGCCATCGAGGTATTTACATTATTATTCTATATTCTACTATTTCTAGGTGTAATTTTATAATATATTCACCAGAATCTCGATCATTTTTTGATAAGTTCAAATCCAAAGGTGATTCTTCATTTTCATTGTTATTATTATTGTTAATATTTTCTATGGCGTCTCTTCTGCAACGAGTTTAGAATTATTATTACAATACTTATTTCCAAGATCACGCAGTTGATTACGCAACAGCACCGCTAACCCTGGAGAATAGCTATCGGCAACACGGGTTACGTCATTTAAACGAGTCGGACACCTCGACATCATAATATCCGACCTCCTTCCCAGGTGATTAGCCATGGCGAGACTCATGATAGCGGGCGGAGGTAGTAGGGGTGGCAAACCACCTCCGGTTAGCGGGAACCCTGGATATCCGGGTGGAAATCCAGGATATGGTAAGCCAGTCGCTTTGCTCATCTCTGAAATGAATGATTAAATTAATTTGAAATCAATTATATC
>OZ038317.1:24578836-24631471 GCA_964035775.1 Osedax frankpressi
TAAGATTGAAATTCCATAACTTTAAGTTAGGGGTATCTGTTACCACCTAGCATAGATGATATGAAAGAACTCTATAATATACCTCATATAAATCCACGTCACTGTATCTACCAATGTAAATATGACTCGAATGTCAATATTTAAATACAATTAAAATACGAGAGCAAATATAAATATAATATTTCAAACTCGAAGGTGTACATAACTTTACACCAGCAAATTTGCAATCCATTTATTATTCTATTTATAAATATCGCAAATTCTGAAAACATTAATCTCTGAGAAATACGATTTAGTTCTTTTGATGTCGTTTTGTGTAATTGTGATTAATTTCATGGTCTGACATAATTAATATAACATCTTATGCAATAGCTTATGCATTGTCACCGAGTGGTCAAGCGAGTGTTAATCCATTTCACGAGTGTTATATGGATCAGCGACAGGTGTCGTTATCTTTGATGACGCAATATTGATGATGTAATAATTCATAACAAAGCACCGGGTAAGTCATCTTTAACTGATTATCGCAAAGACTGGATAAATTCGTTCTCATATAGATTTATATAGAATACAATGACAAATATCTGACCACAATATTATTAATATTTGATTATATAATTCAAAAGTAATAGAACATAATATTTATATTTCATACATTATTAGAAAATATCTGCATTTATACATTCACACACAAATACACACACACACAAAAATACACACATATACACACACAAATATATATATATATATATACACACATATATATATATATATAATCTGCTAAGAGAAATTAAAAGTTATATATATATATAAATGTGTCCATTAATTAATAAAGTAATATGGCTACATTAGATATGTTTCTAAATATTATGCTATCAAAAGTAATTATTAATAATTGATAATAATCACGTATTCATATTCATACGACATTTATTATTAGCAGAATTGTATCCGTGAATTGTATAAGATATCTAAAGTATAGGTACACATATTTAATTAAGGGTTCACGCCACCAGTAATAGAATCCGATTCTAGAACTTGAAACCGAATGCCAGATAACAATGCTTCTATAGTATTAGCTCGAATTAATATTAATTATTAATAATATTATATTGTCAGTACGATCGCGCATGCACAATATCTAGAAATATATTACATTTCTATATTATATAACTTTCCATTTCTATATCGCGAATTAAACATTTCAATAAATTATTCATTAGAAATTACATTTTATTTTATTTTATTTTAGCTCTACGCCAATGTTTATATTCAATTTATATTCAATTTATTCCGCTGGCGTATCATCGTTATGTTGGAAAACACAATACCCGTTGTCTGTCTACACGTTACACATACGGACACGTCTCGTTAACATCGCATTTCAATGAATTGTATTATCAATCAATGTTACCTATAGTTAATTAATGCAAACAAATCTTTCTATTTAATGAACTCAACTACTCACAGCGATATTTTAAAAATAACAATTGGGTTACCTATATGAATACTTTATAATGTATTTATATTATATAGAAGTATTATTAATTAATAACCATGTCAATTTATTAATTATTTAATATTTGTATACAAATCACTATTATTGTTTATATATTTATCATATATAATAATTAAATAAAAATATATATATAGATAATATTATAATATATAAAAAAGTAATAAACTAATATAATAACCATTTAACTGTATTAAATAATATTTAAATAATTACGATTCTAATTTTTAGAATGAGTTCCTACAATAGCATTATATAAATATACTTTGATTTGGATATATTATCCAAATAATCAAAGTATATTTATAAAAATCAAAGTATATTTATAAAAATCAAAGTATATTTATATAAATTATGTAATTGTAATATGAAATAATTATTATAAGAATAATATAATTATTCTATATTCCATATTAAATAGTAATAATAAGACTATTATTATTATTATAATTAAATAAATAAAAATTATATTATAAAAAAATCTTATATTTATTTATATATTTATTATATGAATTAATATACTTTTAAATAAAATATACGTCAATTTAGTAACAAATAATTGAAAATGTATTTATTATGCATATTTTAAAATTAATTAAAATATATCTACATGTATAGTTATTTTTAATATAATAGACATCAAGTATAATAACTATAGTCAAAATGAGTACACTATAACGAGGTCTGCGAATAACTATACACTAGCTCTATGTGATTAGTCAATATTTATAAATAAAGCGTCTTTAGTGAAAACAAATCAACTAATTGTTGGGATTTGTAACGAAATTCTGTTTATAATTCATCACTCCACAACTGGTACAACTCGATTAGTCAATTACATCTGTAACTGTATTATTAGCTTCACTGCTGTTCATATTTTATAATTAGTATAAGATGATTTCCTATATTAAAACTATAATTATTACGAGGTGTTAATTTACTACAACACAAAAACTATAGAATAAACTAAAACTACAATATCCGCTATGAATATTATATTATAGTGTGGATTAAATATAATTTAATATCTACGTATAATATATTTAATAAGTCAATAAAATATGTTATAAAATGTTATTAAAGATTAATATAATTAATTATACATTTAATATAAAATTATATATATAAAATCAAAATTATATATATAATATATAACAATTATTAACACAAATTAATAATAATGAATTAATATGATATGTACCACTATAAAATAAGATTAATATAATTAATACAATTATAAACAAATTTATAATATATTTTATTAATAAACGTGTTAGGATACCTAGATTCTAATGTTTATTCTAAATTATGCAATAACAATAATATTATCATATGAACTAGAGTTTATTATAAGTATTATTTTACTCTAACGTTGACGTATAATAAATGGGATGGTAAGGTAATGTGAATTTATCGTCTCTTTATATCTAATTATCTGACAGGCTCCCATTCTCTCTCCCCCACCGAGAGTAATTGATTTTCTGGGAGCACATCGAGCAGTAGTAGATAATACAATAGGTTTATCAACTAAAATAACACACAAACACACACACGCACCGTTTATAAATGAATGTATCCCGGATTGAAAACTCTTCGAAGCTAGATTTCACGTTGGCAAGTAGAATATGAACAACTACGAGCTTTATAATAGTTAGCGGGCCTAATTACTTTATAAGAATGATTGACAGGTAATTTGTAACTAAAGATGATTATACATTGTAACTAGTGAATGGTATTTAATTCATATTCATATTTATATATATATATATATATATATAAATATAAATATCTGTTACATTACAATGTATTTGTATAGAACATTTGATTTCCGTTTCTATCACAAGTGAACAAGTCTTTCTATCACAAGTCCAACAGTATATATAGTCTGAAGTATTTAATAAATCATATATATTATTAATAATCAGTTATTTACTATTATTATAATATCTTTATTATCGAATTATTCGAGATTATTAAGGACATATAGGTTAAATTCAATTCTACATTTGTATTGCATTATATATTAAAGCCTATATTAAAGCCTATATCGATAATTATTCTATATATATATACATTATATATATCTTATATTATTATATATTTTATATTCTAATTTTGATTAATTCTCATGTGCAATTTGTTTGGAGTTTTTTCTACAAATGTATGAATCTATATTTTATTAAATATCGATTACAGGATTATATAATTATATACAAATTTACTTGAGTTTATATTAATTTATCTAATTATATATTATTTTATATAAGTATATATAAGCTTGTATAATTATACATTACATTATGCATGTATTGGTTTATATATATTTAAACTTATAACTATAATTTCTATTAAATATATTATTGTATTACTTACATAATATTATTTATTTAGAATTAATTTGGATGTGTCTTTGATGTGTTGGTCGGAAGAAAGTTTCCATGTTAGCACATATAATATCAACTTATTAATGTGTAACGCATTTATAATGACTCATAATTCTTTGATATGTACACCAGTCTTATCGATAAATCACTTTTTAGAATGTTCAAATGCACAGATGAATAAATTGTATTTGTTTACGATTCGTGGTTTCCGGTACACGTGTTTCCATTTAAACATATATTATTCGTATTCCCGTATTCGCTTGAAATCATAACGCGATACCGCGGACTACAATGGGAGTACGGTCTAGGCACACCGACCTCGAACTTGTGCAGTCGTCGTAGAGGATGTCGAATTCCGACGGAGCGATGAGTTTGCACCTGTTCACTCCAGGTTGTATGGCTCCGAGTCCTCTTAAAATGCGAACCTTTCGAATGAGACATGAATTACGCCATTGTTATCGTATATTACATCGTGCGTGTACTTATCACGTGTCAACGGATTAATTAATTAACGTAATACTAACATAACGTTAACATAATAGTAATTAACATAGTTGATATGTTCGATAAAGATAAACATTCAAATAAATATAATAAACATAAACAATAAGATAGAATAAAGATATTAGGGAATGGTTATTTAAAAAAATTAATACATTTTTTCTTTTAAAAATACAGGAATGAATTCAGATATATTTTGAATCAAAGATAATTTATATTCTATCAGACTATTTAATTGCGGGGATAATTAGGTGTACATGAATGTACTAGAGTCGAATATTTAATATATATAAATATATATATATATATATATATATATATATATATATGTATATATATATATATATATATATATATATATATATATACATTTAATAATTAATTAATGACTAAGAATATAATATAGTTTTTATTGGTTACAATTTATCTATGATTTTCAATCTATTTATATGCGATATATATTATCATAGTAAAAAAGATTAGTTATATACGATACAGTAATATCTACAGTAATATCTATAGTATTGTGTCATTGCATATTATACATACTAATATCACATTGATTAATTATAAAATAAATAAGTAGCTACATATATGGATATTGCTATGCACCAAATACTATATATTGGTATATTATATCATATAACATATTATATAGTAAACATATGAATTATATATAGTGAGCATAGCGAAATTATAATACATGTAACACTGCAAGTTATATATTTATTATTTTTATTAATGAATTTATGATATTATAATATGACATTATAATGTGTAATTATAACAGTTATATATATAATATTAAATATTTGTATAATATTAAGAATTTTGCAGGTAGACAATAGATTATTTCTATTCTATTTATTCCCATTCTAATTTTTTATTTATATTTTAATAATTAGATTTTTTTAAATGGTGATTAGAAATATACTATACAATTTATTTTTGATTATTAATTTATTTAATTAAAAATGTATTCTAATAATCTTTATATTATTATTATTTTATTTATTGTATTTTATTAATAATTAAAATAATAAGGGAATAAAATTATAGTTTTAAACATATATCATTTACATATATTGTTATATTTATAAATATAATATATATATATATATATATATATATATATATATATATACAATATCTTATATTAGTATCAACACAGTTTCTTCAAGCTATAGGAAATAATATATTAACAAAATATATAAATAATCATAATCATAAAAATGTATTTCATTATATTCTACTATAAGAGTAAATAATTAACCGATTAAAATATTAAAATATATCAATATATTAAATATATGAATTGTACTATTTAATTACAATATATATTATATATATATATATATATATATATATATAATATATATATATAAATATATATATATATATATATATATATAATATATATATATATAATATATATATATATATATATATATATATATATATATATATATATATATATATAATATATATATAATATTATAATGTATACATTAAACATACTTAGTTTATGGTTTTATGAATACCGGTATATTTTATTACGCTATGATTAATATTAGTATATTAGCTTTATATTAAATTAATTACTAAAATAGTTTACACATCATACAAAAATATAATTATATTATAGTATTGTACATAATATGCGTTATTTTATAATACTATTATTACATTTACATTAACATAATACATTTATTCTTATATGTGTTATTATAGAACATAGTATAGTATCCCCATATTGTAAATACATTACAATACTATTTAACTTAATAATATTAAATATATTATTTATCACATATTTTTATTTTAAATAATTATAAATTAAATATTTATATATATATATCAGTTTGTCTATTATTATAATTAAATAACACAATTAATAATACACTATTAATATTACTTAATCATTTTATAAACAATTTAGATATCATATATATTTAATAATTGTACAATAGGTATTACTTATTAATTATGAATATAAATATATATAAATTGTATAGATTGCATACAAATCATATATTATATTGATTTACTTATATTAGTATTTCAATGTATAATATCATTATATATAAACAGTACAATTTATACCAATATTGAATACTCCATATTACCATGAATTATTTTAAATTTAACAATAAACTAATAGTAGAAATAAAATAATATAATTTAAATAAGTTATTTAAGAATAAAATAATAATTTATATTATAATATAGTTTACGTATAATATAATAATTATATTATACACTATATATGACACTAAATAAATTATATAATGCTATGTCATATTCTAATATTAAAAACTGCATCGACATTTTAATATAAATATGTACTATATGAGAATATATACATTTATATATACATATATATTTATATATATATATATAAATATATATATATATATATATATACGTGTTTAACTGACCTGTTCTACATTGCAGACTATAGGAATAACATCCAATCTTTTCAATTTTGTGTATACCGTATGCAAACCGCCGACTAAATGCTTCAAGAATAATTCGAATGCCTGTTTATGTCGTATACATAATATTTAATTAAGAGTTCTAATTGGTCGTGCGGTATACTAAATGGTAAAGTCACCGTTATGAAATATGAATATGAAGTAATATGCAATTACATACCTGAGGAAGACATATCAATTCTCTTGAATCAACGATAAAAGCAGCGACTTTAATTCCACGGTATTCTATCAGACGACAAGTATTATTTTCTATGGAGTTATGGACCGGAGGTGGTGAGCTGTTGACATTGATAACTGGTCATGCGCGGATTTATATATGTGTATTATGTACAATAGCATAACGATCTGGTCACGTGTTGAAAATTGGAGATCGTATTTTTTTATTGGTTAATGAAATGAAATGAAATTTATTTTGTATTCATTTATTTTTTTTTACTTCTTAATGAAGTGATAAGTGAAAATACATTTAAACGCATATCATTGTAATTAAAAGAGTTATTACTTAAATCATAACAAATCGACATTGACAAAAACTGATTAATAATCACCCTATACAATAATATGTTATGAATTGGAGTATTTTAGTCATTACTATCATACAATTATAATCTAAAGACACCGTCATTCTGACGTCATAGAATATGGGTATTATTAATAGAAACACTTATATCTATTTATATCATAAGTTAGGTTATTTATAAATATTTTAATTTAATATTTAAATAAATAATGTTTGATAAATATAGTATTAAATATAATAATTATAATTATGAATAACATAACATTATGCTGTATTATATGTAATGGTCTTCTAATAGATATATTGTATACAATTAGTAATGAATTAATCAAAACATAGAATATTTTATATATATGTGTATATATATATATATATATATATTTGAGTGTGTGTATGTGTGTTGGTGTGTGTTGGGTGCGTATACATACATATATATTTAAATTAAACAGATGAATTAAATAAATTAATTAACAAGATCATATCTATTCAAAGATTGAAATTAATTCCCCAAAGACATTGTATTAAGACATTCCCAAAAACCATAGATTAGCATCCCTATTTAATCACGACTATTATGTAATATAATTATATATTATAGTATATAAAATATATTTAATTTTATGAATTACTGATATAATTAATTATAATAATATATTATATAAGTTAATATATATTATATCAACGATATTAAGATAGATATTTTCTTTAATAGTATATTCACATACTATATTAAAGTAGTATACTACATTATTTTATAAGATTGATGTTAGTTTAATTTTTATTTATCAGTTATGTTTTATTTTATAATATTTCATTATGATTAATTTAGCCGATTTCATATATTATAAGTTATAAAAATGAATACTCTAATCTTTAATAATATAAATATACTTTAATATATTAATATTGTAAATTACTAATACTCTAACGTATTAGTACTTTTATTGTAACAATAGTTAAAGTATAAATTATTGATAATATACACAGAGTAATTTATTACAAAGGAAAATAAGCATATATTAAATTATATAAATTTAATGTCTGTATTTCAAATGGAAACTTTAATAAATATTGTATAATATATATATATATATATATATATATATATATATATATATATATAATAATCACAACGTTATATGTAAAACAAATATTTCGATTCTTTGATGTTTGTAATACATTTGTATTCAGAATTAACAGAATTACAGAATAAACAGAACCAATTTTAAAATATCGTGAAATATGTTTTCATTAAAAACAATCAAATACATCTTTTAAATACATCTGTTATTGTAAAATAAATTATATAAAAATATATCTAATATATATAAATTATATAAATATAATGACAATATAAATCATATCACTAAACATTAATTATATGAATTACAATTAATATGTTATAATTAATATGTAGATACTACAATGCTTATCTACATATTAATTATTAATTAATTAATTATTATAATTATAATAATATAACTTTGAATTCTATGATATATTTATAATTTTAGTAGAAGAATATATTATAAATAAAATAATATAAAACCAATATTAAATTACAGAATTATACCCGAAGAAATTAGTTTTAGATACACTGATAAATTAATTATCAATGCATATAATGCTTATTATAATTAATGAATATTAACTAATTTAATTCAAAATATTACAATGTTAGATCAGTGTATGTGTTCTATGTAATCCATTACATATGTAATATAAATAATGAATGTGTATAAAATAAGTTATCAATTATTTATAAAATTGATATTTAACAATTATTAATACATTTAGTTTAATATAATTAATATTTTTAGAATATTCAGATAAATCCGCAATTTAAACTAAAATCACGTTATGATTACATAACTAACTTATAAGATGATGTTAAGCTAACTGGAATCTCATGTTTCATAGGAAATACAGGGCCATTATATATATTCTTGCTAACGTCTACTAATGGGTTTAATAGTCTTGGGTGAGTTGTGGGTATAGGGTTTATATTTGACGGTATTGACGATTTAGACAACTGGGCTATAGACATACTATGTAGAACGTCCATTGCTATCTTGTCCTGTTTTCAGGTTCTACTGATCCAACATAGGCTATTTAATGGGTGTGTTATAATCTAAAAAGGCGTGGTTTAGTGAATAGGCGTGGCTACGGCTGAAATGTCGTTTGTCATTTGATGATGCATTCAACTATTATTATTATAAACATGCAGTATTCTCTGACCAACATATATATATATATATATAGATATATATATATATATATATATATATATATATATATATATATATATATATATTACAAATACAAATATATACCATTAAATATATATAAAAGATAAAATACATTACTATCGATCATTAACATTTATAATATAAAAACAAAATTTATATATTTATTAGCAACATATTAGATATCTTGGAAATTATTTTAAATTAAAATTTAAAATATAATTCGTTCTTTCTAAACTGATAGAAAATTAATTATTTGTAATTTATATATTAATAATTACGATAATAATTTTAAATAGCGTAATACTTAATTTTAATTAATTAATTCATAATAAATTAGAAATAATAGTAGCAATTTTTTTAAATAGTACAATTATGTAGTGAATTAATTTCATTTTTTAATTTTAATAAATTTTTAAAAATAATATTAAAGTATACATTTATAATTTCATCAATTCTATAATTCATGATAAATCATAAATATTCAATTAATTATAATTTAATTATCAATAAATATTTTAATAATTTAAAATTAATATTTTTACTTGGAAAATGATTAAATTATTGTAATATATTTTTAAAGTTAATATTTTAAGTATTGGAAATTTTAAATTTATTTTATAATATATGCAAGAATATATAGTAAGTATACATAGTTTTACATTTGTAACAAATGTAGAACACTTTTGAAAATAATGTATGTAATGGAATTAAATATAGTAATATTATATAATCATGAATATAACTTATACTTTATTACCTATTACATATATATTAATATTAATATATAAATGTTAATTAATATGCTTTACAATTAATATACATATTTATTATATCATATTTAATTATTTATTAACTAATTATTGTAATACTTAATATATATATATATATATAATTAACATATTATGTTATACTTCTTAAAATAGGATATAACTTTAAATATATTAATATAACAACACTTTTAGTAGATTCCATTTTATATAACATATGATCTATATAAATACATATCGGTCTTAGACCTATATATAGAAAAACCCACGAGTAAATTTAAAGATGAATCTATAAAACATACTTCAAATATATATTTATCTAAAGTATTATGCAATTATATTTTTAAATAAATTAATACGTTACATATATAATATGTAATTATTATAAATATAATATTAATGTATATATTAAAAAAAAAAGTTATATATAATATTAATACACATAAATAATATTCGCAATATATTAATATTAGAATACTTAATGATAATATTGTAATTATATATCAGAATAAGTGAATAAATATTAAATAGATTAGTAAATAATACATCTGCAAATGATTTATAAGATACCAAGTGAAAGATATACTATTGACGGTAGTCAGTGCTCTACACTTTTGCAACAGGTATAATTATTACTCATTAGGTCAAGTGATTAATAGGCCTAACGAGCGGCCTGACCCCTGTGGTCAAGAGCGTTGTCTCTACTAGGCTGTTCACCGTCTAATTAATGCGTTGCGTAACCTCGAAAGTAAAACTGTCTCCATTCATTCGACGTCATAAATCTCGCGCCCATCGACCCTATGACGTCATATTGTGACCCTACGACCTCTGACTATTACGTAATTCCTAGAGAGACTTGAGACCCGGTTATAAAATTCATAAATAAAGACATTTATATATACCCAGCATGTAGTTGTAATATTAAACATTAGTTTAAATACAGTGCAATACATATTACGTAATATTACGAATTCCGTTACATTAGTGCGTTATATAAGTAGAAATTAGTTTTTCGTAATTCGGATATATTTCAATTAATATAATAATATTTAAAATTGCGAACAATTGATCTTTTACAAATTACAATATTGTTTAAAATTACTATTCTCTTCTATATTAGTGAATTAATGCTTACACACGCACAAAGACTTTATATTCATTGTACGAGATAGATGCGAGATTGCCGCACAAATAAAGCACCACTTCGCGTGAACACACCTTGAAACTAGAGGACAGGTGTGTTAACATGTGTTTGGATCTCTTAATGGGCGATACGACTTTAATGCAACGATTGTTATGTAGAGTTTGTTTGTTGTTTACACGGGGCGGTTATATACAGTGGAATTAGGTATATACAGTGAAATTGCTGGCCACCAATCGTATATATTCTATTATTATACCTTCTGAGAAATCAAAATATGCATTTTTTATATGGAAAGGGTTTTTAGAACTGTTGTTTTAATTGGCAGAACTCTCAAAAAGCAATTTGAATACTATTTATATACTTTATTATATGTTCATACCAAATAAGAATTTGAACATATATCAAATATTCAATTCTAAGAAATTAATGGTATATTAATCTGCATAACGATAATGGTATAATGTTTATATATAATAATGTTTAACTTACTATGTTAACTTTTAACTTTTTAATTAACTAAGATTTTAAAATATACATGTAAAATATATTATATTAATTATATTTTTATACAATTATTTAAACATACTATTATCATATAATTAATTATAGATGATTATATTTTAATAAACAAACATATATATATATATATATATAAATATATAAATATATATATAATATATATATATATATATATATATATATATATATATATATATATATATATATATGTATATATATATATGTATATATATAATATATATACTATACTATATCAAATTATTTTTAATTTAACATATTATAATTTTATGAATATAATATACAATATTGCATAATCAACATTATTATTACAAATATTATTATACATCAATTTTTCATTGCTCGTATTTATGCATTATACCGGATGTCGATTAAACAGCCACGTGATATATACCTCTGCATTACTGTCCAATCAGAATACAATGCCCAAGGCAGGCCGTGGGTGGCATAGTATTTTAATTAAAACCTCCGTTATTATTAGATTATCTCCCATTTATATTGTCTTTTTGGGTAAAATAAGTAATGTGTCATATTCATCGAAATAAATTTGTATTACGTTTATAATGTTAATGTTTTATTGTTTGTGGACATTTTATATAACCAACATCATTATTGAATTAAATATGTAGAATATTATTATATTCAGCCTATTCAGGATATTCAGTATATATTATTATAATTATGATATATTTTTATGATTTCATTTAAAAACATGTATTCATATTATGAATATATATATATATATATATATATATATATATATAACAGTTAACCCAGATATAAATATAATTATATATGTTATTCATGTCTATGTATACGTATAATATTGTCTATAGACAATATCATAATCTATATATTTAATCAGCTAAAGGTGAATCTTAATGATGCTCGGATACAGCTATATAACATGACACTTTTATTACATTCCAGATTACAATATTTATATATACTTCATAATAATAGTATAATTCATAATATGAATAGTATTCAGATATATTAATTATTTAATATATCATAATACCATTTAAATATAACCATGATTATAAATATAGTTAATAATATTATAAATTAATTATATAATTATAATACAGTTATTTATTATAATATATTAATTATTTATATCTACCATCTATATATTGTATTATTAATAGCTATATATTCCAATTAGAAGACATTTCAATAACATTTATATTAAAATTATAAAATCCAAACGTTTTATTTTAAGTATGACATTTTTAAAATTATATATTAAATATTATGTATATAATTACAGATTTAATAATTACATTAAAGTATATATATATATTTGAATACTTTTAGATTTAGTTTATATATATTATATTATAAATATAGTATTATATATATTATATTATAATTGTTATATATTATATATAAACTAAATCTAAAAATTATTCAAATATATATATACTAAAATGCAAATATTAAATTTATAATATAATTTATTAAACATATATTAGAATATTTTACAATTTATAATGTTCTAATAAATAGTTTATAATTTATATATAAAAATTATTCTTTTATTGTAAATATTTTAAATAAATGGTGCATTGTTCTTTTTACTTAATATAATATTATACTATATTATACATATATTATACATACTATACATACTCAATATATATATTTAAATAATAATATATTAAAATAAATAACTATATTATAATTTTAGAATTTAATTTATAATATTGTTAACTAAATGGTATACATACTATATTTTATTTATAAATAAATTAAAATAATATTTTATTTACTATTTTATTTTATAGTCATGGGTTATTTATATTTATTCAAATTGGATTATTTAATATAAATATTATGATTCAAATAAATAAATCTAATTTAATTTGTATAACATAATTTTCATCATAGAATATATTTTTAATTATATAAATTATCACAATAATTAAATAATATAAATAATTCTTATTTCATATCAAACGTAAATAAATATAATGTTGTGTAAATATATTTATATATATAAAAAGTATGTATTAACATTTATAAATAATTATGAAGAAATGTACAAGAATATTTACTAACTATGTTTAATCATGCTGAAATATATTCTGACATCATCTATTACGCAATCGCTAGCGTAATTTAATGTTTACATTTACGGTCGACTTGCCAATAAAACACTTTGGGAGGTGCGCGATAATAAATATAATTATTATTATCAGACGATATTTAACGAAGTGTGAATAATCAGATTATTTGATTCACAAAACTCGCTCCTATTGACATACATACATATACATATATATATATGTATATATATATATATATATATATATATATATATATTTATATATATATATATATATATATATTTATATATATATATATATATATACATATGCATTTATAAACTTAAGTTAACTTATCATAATCATGTAACCGTTATATATCGAAAACTTATTTTACCAATATAAATAAATATATTTTCATCAAATATTAATATAGTTTATAATACGATATCATTAATATAATATATATTCTATATATTAATTATAATTATTAGAGGATCGGAATATTATCTAGAGGTTATAAATTTCATTAATTCATCTACTCATCAAAAATTACGATAAAATATGAGGATAATGAAAACACATGCGACATATATATCTTTTCTGCTGCACATATAATATAATATATATTATTAATACATAATATATGTTATATAGAATATAAATATATATTCAACTAATCTCAATATATACAAAGATTTTACAATTATTTATTTGAGGATGATATATTTATTGTATTTTCACATATTACAAATTATAATTTAATGAAATATTTCACCATATTTTAAAATAAAATATCCAAATTTACACAAATAAATTATATAGTTGATATAAACTGTATATAATATATTATAGCAAATACTTATAAATTTCATAATTTTATTTTTATATCGCTTACATTAATTATTATACTTTATCTATCTGATCTATTAGATACACTCCTTCAAAATATAGTACCGATTTAATATTAACAAATATATTTATGATCATATCTAACTATTTCTTTATACATTTAAAACTCAAATCATTTATACAATAAGTATGTTAAATTTATCGTGATTATAGATTATCAGCATTAAAGTATAAAGTGTAAATCCTGAGTGTAACATATTTTAAATAATATTAAATCAATAATAACAAACTTTTTTTGTTTGTTAATACTTGTGACTCAATAATTAATAAACGGACTACATATTATTAATAGTATTCATTTTGTTTAATTATCTATTTTATACATAAGATAGCACAGCATGATTTTATTCATATTAATAGTATTTGATACTTCCGATTGTATGCATACAAATTTAGTATTCCGATTATGATCGTCTTACTTGATTTTATTTTTTAATATTTGTACTAAGCCAGAATAATAGTGGCATTGTTAGCATTTGATGAGAGTTTAATAAATGAATGACATATTTTTAATGTCATTTTTAATTTTTCGAGAACTGGTTAATTTAAATTATAAAAAATATTATATAATATCTATAATCTATAATATCTATAATATGTAATCTATATTAGATACTCATAATATTATATGAGAAACTAGCTATTATTTTAAAGAATCAAGAAATTAATAATACGTAATAATACGTAATTCAGTAATGAAGTTATAAATTTAAAAGAAAAAATATCTAAGCTTGCCAATATTATTTCTAGTTTGTATTATTTTATATAATATATTATAATTAGTAGTTTAAAAATCAAATAAGATGTATACATATATACGCTATAAGACTATATACAATCCCTGACTCATTATTTTACCTCTATTATATTACTGAAATGTGGTTAGATTTCAAATAAAATGTGTGTTAAATTTATTTTAAAAGACTATTTAAAAATGTTTGTACAATTTTACTAAAATCATTTCTATCAAGATGTAGTCTATTTAGGTTAACTAGATATTCAACTGTGTTATTATCTAATTTACTAATTTTATTTAACCCTAAATCAAGGTATTTAAGATTGTAGATGCCTATGAGCATGTATGATGCCTATGAGCATGTAGATGCCTATGCCTATGTCTATGATGCCTATGCCTTTTAAATTTAAAAAAAATTAATTATAATAAAGGTATAATTCATTTAAATGACTTAAACCAAGAAATGCGCCATCTTGGCTAACTCTTAAATTGTTGAATCCTAGATAAATCATTTTTACATTGTCAAATATTAATGAATATATCTTTTTTAATTGTCGTAATATTATTTTTCTCTACATTTATTTGGAATCCATTTAAATTATTTACTCGTAAATTATTTTGAATTATTTTAAACTTTTTTTCTTGAATTTTACCTATCAAACTAGAATGTCTACTCTCTCATTTTACATATTCGAAATAATTCGAGTATTTATTATCATGATGATTTTAGGTTTAACTTTAGAAACTCTATTTGAATTCAAGATTCTCATGTTATACGAAAATCTCGTAAAATAACTTGAGTGTTGAATGTTGGGGAGTATATATAAATGTAATCATAAAATTTACTATCATTAAAATAATCAAAATTCTATTTTAAATAAATTAAAAAATATAAACAACTAATTATAATTTAAATGGTCCATTAAGTTTAGTTTAAATTAAATATTAGAACTTTGCGAATGTAAAATGTCGTATTATTTATTATTTCTAGACTGTCTTATGATAAACTTATTATTAATAATTTCTAGGGTTAGTCATACTTGATATTTATGAATATATATTTGTTTATAGAAATTTAATATATATATATCAAATAACGATATTATAGTTATTGATTAACTATAATATCGTAAACAATAACATACTATGTTGATTTAAATAAATCAAATACATATGGTGATTTTAGGTATAAATCAGAATTACAGTTGCGTTTATATTATTAAAATCGTATCATACAAATAATTTTAATTTATATTTAACTTATTATATATAAATTAATACAAAATAAAATACGTTATATTTAAAATACGTTATATTTTTTTAATATATATTATAATACAGTATAAATACATTATATCTCTATTTTAAATATTTTCTTTTGATCTTAGTAAGTTGGCCTTATCATTTTAATTACTTTTGAGTCTTGCTTTTAAAATAAAAAATGTAATGTTTTATATTCGTAATATAAATGTATACATATATATACACATACCCATACATATATATATATATATATATATATATATAAGTCATTTAATTTTCATTCAAATAATTTACATTTGACTTAGATATTTAAAAATAATAATACTAAAGAATATATTGATGTAAACATCTTCAATGCACAATACTTATTCCAATATATTAATAATACAGAATAATGCGGATACACAGTAAAAATATTTAATAATTAATCGATATTATGTAATAAAGGTAAATTATTTTATTTAAAAATAATATAAAAGCATCTCATAATGAAATAATATCTTTATTCGGAAATCTTCCAAAACTAACATCGCTACAACATCTATATTTAAATAATAACGCCATATCTTCAATTAGTGGTATTGGTTTAGTTGAGTATCTGTCTGCAAATAATAGTATTTATTTAAAACATAACCATGTAAATATTAGTATAGAATGGGAAAATAAATTGATATTAGAACATTTTCAAAAGACTTTTAATTTGTATTCAAATAATTTTAATTTAACTTGAATATTTACAAATAATAACAATAAAGATTATATTGATGTAAACATCTTCAATGCACATTGCTTATTCCAACATATTAATAATAAAGAATCACGCGGATATCTAATAGAAATATTTAATAATTATTCGCTATTTTGCTATAAAGGTGAATTATTTTATTAGAAAAAATATAAAATATTATATATTTAAATATTCTAAATGCTATAAAATGTTCATATGATATATTTTAACTAAATAATAATGAAATTAATAACATTAAAAATGACATGTTAAAGGGCATGTACAATAATAAATTACTTGATTTAGGAAACAATTACATTAGTTATTTAGATAATAATATACATATACATAATATACATAATATACATAATATACATAATATACATAATATACATATACATAATATACATATACATAATATACATATACATAATATACATATACATAATATACATATACATAATATACATATGCATAATATACATATACATAATATACATATACATAATATACATATACATATACAATAATATTTTTTAATAAAATAATTTACCTTTATTGCATAATATCGAGTAATTATTAAATATTTCTATTAGGTTTCCACATGATTCTTTATTATTAATATATTTGAATAAGCAATTTGCATTGAAGATGTTTAAATCAATATAACCTTTATTGTTATTATTTGTAAATGTCCAAGTTAAATTTAATTATTTGAATGAAAACTGAATGACATCTTTAGAAAATTTTGTAATATCCATTTATTTTCACAGTCCAAACTAATGTTTACATGGTATCTTTTAAATAAATACTATTATCTGCAGACATATACTCAACTAAACCAATACCACTAATTGAAGAGATGGTATTATTATTTAAATATAGATGTTGTAGCGATGTTAGTTTTGTAAGATTTCCGTATAATGATTTTATTTTATTATCAGATGCGTTTAGTTTTTTTAAGTTCGGGTTGTTTATAATTTAGATCTTGGTCTTATATTATTATAGGAAATGTGTAATTCTGAAATTTTTATTACATTTTAAAATGTATTATTAAATAGTATTGTAGGCTTATTTTTAGATAAATTTAGTGTTTTCAACATGATTAGAGCTGAGAATGAATTTTTCTATCTCTGAAATGTGGTTAGATATCAAATTAAGTATTCGGAGAATTAAAAGACTATTTAGCATAACAAATAAAGTTGTAGTCTATTTAGCTTAACTAGATATTCAAATATATTATTATCTGATTTACAAATTTAATTGAACCCTAAATAAGGTATTTAAAATTGTAGATGCCTATGAGCATAGCATTTTTAATTTTTTTAATTTATTATCATGGTATAATTCATTTAATTGACCTAACCCAAGAACTGCGCCATCTTGGATCTCTCATAAATTGTTGAATCCTAAATGAATCCTTTTTACAGTGTCGCTATTAATGAATATATCTTTTCCAATTATCGTAATATTTTTTTCTCTACATTTATTTGGAATCCATTTACATTATTTACTCGTAAATTAATTTGAATAAGTTCTTTTGTTATAGATATCTCCTTATTTAATTATATATATTATTACATTATTAATATATATATATATATATATATATATATATATATATACTGCGAAAATTAAAATAATACATTTTATGTTAAATTAATTAAATAATAATATAAAATAAATTTCTGTTTCCAGAAATCAATATCTAAAGTAAAATTCTAGATATTTTCATAAATTGTGATTATATAAAATGAAAAGTTTGCAACATTAAAATAAAAAGGACATTAAAATAACTATAATTTGTTAAGTCACATTTGAATATTATGGGAATCAAAAGTGAGTTTATATTTTAGAAACTTACAGGTCAAAAGTATAGATTACAAATATAGATATAATATATATATATATATATATATATTTATGTAGATGTAATTTATATATTTAAATATAAATATTAAATATAAATATTAAATATTAAATATTAAATATAAATATTAATATAAAATGTATTACAGTTATTATTTTGTATTATCTGATATAACTAAATTAAAAATAAATTATTTTAATGATAAATAATATTTATTAATATACCTGTAACATATGTAATATAAAACTATTATATATTTATATTAATCCTGTTATTTACAAGATTTTGTATTCGTATTAATCGTAATTATAGTCGTTAGCATTAAAATACTAATACAATTTTTAGCTATAAATAGATATAATTTTTTTTAAATATATTGGAATTTGACTATTACAAAATTATTAGATCTAGTATGTGTATACGATATATAATATATAGTAGACTGCATTGCATCGGTGTTTAACTATACTGATAGTAAAACAAAGGTAAATAAAAACAATTATATTGATACTTCTTTGTTATACCAATTGACATAATATATATATATATATATATATATATATATGTGACAAAATTGATATAATAACAAATGTTTCCTATTTAATGATATATGAATATTAATCGTTAATTATGTTATTGTTCATTGGTACCAATTAGTATACATTTAATAACATTTCGTAAACAACTATATATTAATATAGACAATTATGACTAACCTCAGAAATTGTTAATATATAGTTTATACTATGAAAGTATAGAAATAATAAATAAGTCGATTCGTTTATTATTAAAATATAATTTTAAAATAATTTTATTAACGATTGACATTTATTATAATAATATTTATTTATTATTTTATTATTAATTTACAATGAAACTAAATTTTAACATTTAACATTTTTATTATATCCAACGCGCATTTAAGACTCTAGTCGTTATAGGGCATACATTATATAGAAATAATAAATAAGTAGACATTTTATATTCGTTTATTATTAAATATAATTTTAAAATTATTTAATTAATAATTAACAATGAATGAGTGAATGAGAGAGTGAATAAGTGAGTGAGTTAGTGAATGAATAAGTGAGTGAGTTATTCCTGGAGAATAACTATAAATAGAAAATCACGAAATTGCAGTATAAGTTTAGGTGTAAACCATTTAAAGGAGTTATTGAGGATCATTGGATTTGTCTTAATTGGTGCTCGTATATTAAAAGTATCTTGGAGTGATGTATATAATGAACATGAGAAGTATTTGAGGAAATCCGAGTAGAAGGAGTCTATATTAATATTGTTGATGATCCTGTAGTTAATATTTGCTAAAGGTCGTGAAGGTTTGTTAACATTGATAATAAATGGAAAGTTAAAAGATGATTATTAATAGTTTAGAATAATAATTGCTTGTGTGTGATAAAATGAGATATCACAAGATCGAGAATATTTCCTGAGATGAGAAATTTGAAGATTCGATTAATTTATATTTAATAGAATATTGAATGAGAGAGAGAGAGAGAGAGAGAGAGAGAGAGAGAAAGGGGGAGAGAGAGATAGTTTTTATATATTTCTCAATATTTTATTAAACCCAAAACTGAACACAAAATCAATTATCTCAAAACAATATCTACAACCAAATTTGAAAAACAAATACAAAACTAAAACCGAAACTAAATCTAAATCCAAACCTATATCAAATCCGAAACCAAATCCAAAATATCACTAAATTTAAACCATTTAACATATGAGTTATAGATATATTTATAGTTAATTATATTTTTATAGTTATCATTATAATTATAATGATATTTTATATTTAATGGTATATATTGCGTTAACTCTTGTGGTTTAGTTATAGTCGAAGTATTATTTTTCAATATTTCTATAATTATAATACTATTATTAACATTAAACGTGATTTTAGCGGTATATATTGTAGTACCATTATCATTTATAATAGATAGCGATAACATAGTTGTCTATTAATCTTTACATGTATTGTTGAATTATATGTACTGTTATCTTAGCACTATTGGTATGTGTGCTGGATGCAATATTTTTATTAATTGAAGTATAAAGAATTGTTTATGTATTATTAACTTTAATGATTGTTAAATTTAGTCAGCTGTATAGTTATTATCTAATTAAGTTAAAAGTTATATATAGATATTATTAAATGTATGTATACTTATTTAAATACTGATAACCCTATAGTATATATTCCTATATCTATATCGTGTAATATATATATAGATGTAAATCCGTATCACAGATATTATATTATCTTTATGGTCTGCAGTATTTATAGTGAGTGATATTAACTATTATCCTATCTATATCATAATAATAAATGTTATGCCATGATTAAAGGATTGATGGGTGGATGGATGGATGTATGGATGGATTGATAAATGGAAGGATGTATATATGGATATATGTATGGATGGATGAATGTATGTATATATTAATGGATGGATGGATGGATATTTGAATGTATGAACGGATGGATACCGACTCTACCACCGAATAACAATGACAACTCATCTCTCATTAATTGCAATAATAATATACGCAAATGGCTAATCAATAACAATTTACTACAAAATATCGACAAGAAACAACTGATTAACATTTCAAAAAATGTAACACAACATTAATTTCCTATATATATAATTGATAATGTACTTGTAGAACCTTCTAAGACCGTAAAATGTCTGGGTGCCATTATAGACGAACATATGCTTTTAGATAACCACTTACGATTTACTGCTAAAAAAGCATTTTATTATTTTGGTAAGGTCAAAAATATAAGAAAATTAATGTCATTTCATAATTTAAAAATGACCTCCCAGTCTTATATTATATCGCATTTAAACTATTGTAATTCTATATAATATGCATATTTTAGATTTAGTTATACCATGGTATAACTAAATCTAAAAT
Organism: Osedax frankpressi; assembly: GCA_964035775.1. Taxonomy (NCBI): domain Eukaryota; kingdom Metazoa; phylum Annelida; class Polychaeta; order Sabellida; family Siboglinidae; genus Osedax; species Osedax frankpressi. The sequence continues at coordinate 24,601,449 of OZ038317.1, forward strand.
AAATGATTTAGATCGTATATTAAGAAGTATAGTAAGAATGATATATGGTTTTAAGCGAAAAGACCATAATAGTATTACCGAATGTTTAACATCACTAGGATGGCTTGAAATGAGAAATTATTCAGCGTATATAATACTATGTTTAACTTATACTGCCCTAAACGCTAAACAGCCGCGCTACCTTTATGATATTATTAAACTAAAGGAAAATATCCGCCGATTAAGATCTAGTAACAGTTTGCTACTATCAAATGGTAAAACCTATGGTAAAAGAAGATTTAGTGTTTCAGCGCCAGTTTTATGGAACAACCTTCCTCTGCATTTGCCAAGATGTAATTCCATAAAAACATTTAAGAAGGCAGTGAAAAATGATTTACTATGTTCAACATAAGATCTTGGGTTCACCTTGTCCTCTGTATCTGCGCTGATTTTCTGTGATTACTCGAATCACATTTGCACAAATGTCATATTCCTCTAACTGATTTTACATTATCAATTAATTCACTTATGATATTATTTTTACTCTCTTTAAAACACAAATGAGAACATATTTGTTATTTTGTGTATGAATAAACTTTTCAATTCAATTCAATTCAATTCAATTCAATTCAATTCAATTCAATTCAATTCAATTCAATTCAATTCAATGGATGGATGGATGGATGGATGGATGGATGGATGGATGCATGCATGGATGGATGGATGCATGGATGGGTAGATTGATGGATGGGTGTATTAATGGATGGATGGATGTATGTATGGATGGATCGATGGATAGATGGATTGATGGAAATAATTATGGATGAATGCATGGATGAATGGATCGATGGATTTATGGATGGATGGGCGTATTGATGTATGGAGGTATGTATAGATGAGTGAGGGGTTAATAGGTGAATAAATCAATGAATCTTTGTAAAAAAAATTGTTATTATAATATTTATTTTACTTTTAATATATAAAATTTTATTTTAAAATTAATTTACATGTAAACAATAGATGGTCGAAATAATTATTCAAAACAAAATAAAAAACAAATTATTCAAAGATACGCCGATAATTAGCTAGGTGCCCTGGGTTTCCTAGTTTTACGGTAACTTCGGAATACAAACTCGAAAAATAAGGCCGCCTATAACATTACAACGATGTTTTCAGATTAAAAATTGGTTCATAAGTTTTTGAGATTACAGGAAATACACACACACATACAGATACGATTAGTTTTATATAATATATATATATAAATAATGTAATAATATATATAATTAAAATAAAGATATATCTATAGCGAAAGAACTTATTTAAAATAATTTACTTTATAATAGTGATTTTGGTAAAATTGATCATAAAATGCTAAATAGTCTTTTAAATCTCCGAATACTTAATTTGATATCTAACCACATTTCAGAGATAGAGTAAATTCATTCTCAGCTCTAATCATATTGAAAACACTAAATTTATCTAAAAATAAGCCTCCAATACTATTTAATAATACATTTTAAAATGTAATAAAAATTTCAGAATTACACATTTCCTATAATAATATAAGACACCTAGATCTAAATTATAAACAACCCGAACTTAAAAATACCAAGGCATCTGATAATAAAATAATATCTTTAACCGGAAATCTTCCAAAACTAATATCGCTACAATATCTATATTTAAATAATAATTCCATAACTTCAATTAGTGGTATTGGTTTAGTTGAGTATGTCAGCAAATAATAGTATTTATTTAAAAGATGTAATAATTCTTAAAGTTATTGTTAGTTTATAATTTTATAATATTAGTTATATGTTTAACTTTATTTGACTATTCTATAATTAATAAAAATAGTTTATAATTAGAAATTGGGTGAGTATTAACTGACGTCACAGATATTTTATTTAAATAAGATGTCAGAATAATATGATATCTGAAATATGAGTGATATATAATTTAAAGTATAAATTGAGAAATGTCAATAATTTATTTATATTATTTTGTATTTATACTTATATTTAAATAAACATACTTCTATTCTAATAACATAAAACACAATTGTATTACATAACTTAAATTCTCATAATATAAATAATTAACTAATTATAGAATAGCTATTAAACAATATAAATTATATAGAAATACAATTATTATATATACAATTTTAATAAATAATATATATTTTATTAATTGATATTATATTTAATATTAATGCAATATTATGTATAAGATATTATATTATAATATACTTATTAATTTAAATTAATAGATTATATAGATATATAATATAATATTTTAAAATAGTGAATTGATAAAATAAAAATGTATATATTATTTTTAAATTTTAATTTATATTATAATCGAATATATTTATCATTTATAGAAATTAATATAATACTTAAGCATTAACTTTGATGTAATTTTGAGAAAAGAGTTTCTCCCGGATACATAGTTTTACTAAGTCGTATGATACAACCTTATAGGTATTATCGAATATTGAAATTAAAGGGCTTGTAAAAATAATCTATTTAAATATTCTTGTTTATAATTGGTTAAGAACGAATAACCAAGATCATATAAAATAAATTAAATTGTTTACACGTAATTTATTATTATAACTAATAACATTAACACAATTTTATTACCAGGTATGGAATATTAATACATATAAATCTATTTAAATCAGAATAATAACCATATAATAAATTAATTCAGTATATACCAATTTTTTTTAAAACTTACAGAGATTTAATTTTAGTGATTTAGTTCATTTATAAAGAGTCGATATATAAATTAATTTGATTTCATACTTCATATTTAAGTAAATATTTAAAGAAAAATATATTAATGAGAGCAAATTAATACGATTAGATATAGTTATTAAAATTAAATGTCTTTTCTAATAAAACATCAGATAACTAATTCAATTTTACTTATTCATTTACTATAATTGTGGTTTACTTATCGTATAATAAGTCCAATTGATGTTCCTAATACAATATTTGTTGCCACTTATAAGCCTGGGTATTTCCCATTTTAGAGTTCGTAATGGTTGCATATGTGTGGTATAATGTAATGTGTATGTGTCTCTGTATTAAGAGTTTCTATTTATTATTTCAGAGTTTATATTTATTATCTAAAAATGTTTATTTATTATTTAAAAGTTTCTATTTATTATTTAACTATTTATATTTATTATTTAAGAGTTTCTATTTATTATTTAAAAGTTTCTATTTATTATTTAAGAGTTTCTATTTATTATTTCAGAGTTTATATTTATTATTTTAAAATGTATATTTATTATTTAACATTTTCTATTTATTATTTCAGGGTTTCTATTCATTGTTTAACAGTTTCTATTTATTATTTGACAGTTTATATTTATTATTTAACAGTTCATATTTATTATTTAAGAGTTTATATTTATTATTTCAGTGATTATATTTATTATTTCAGAGATTATATTTATTATTTAACAGTTTCTATTTAATATATAGGATTTATATTCATATTTAAATTTCTATTATTAATTATTAATAATGAAATTTATATTATTTAACAGTTTCTATTTATTATTTAACAGTTTATATTTACTATTTAAAAGTTTCTATTTATTATTTAACTATTTATATTTATTATTTAAGAGTTTCTATTTATTATTTAACACTTTTTATTTGTTATTTCAGAGTTTATATTTATTATTTCAAAGATTATATTTATTATTACAGAGATTATATTTATTATTTAACTGTTTATATTTATTATTTAACAGTTTATATTTATTATTTAACAGTTTATATTTATTATTTAATAGTTTATATTTATTATTTCAGAGTTTATATTTATTATTTCAAAGATTATATTTATTGTTTAAGAGTTACTATTTATTATTTAAGATTTTCTATTTATTATTTAATGGTTTATATTTACTATTTAACAGTTTCTATTTAATATATAGGATTTATATTCATAGAAATTTCTATTAATAATGAAATTTATATTTGAATAGTATGTAATATTGGTAAAATAATACGAATATTTATAATAATATGAATCTTTACACTATATTCGAAATTTAGAAAAATAGAATTACACTTTAATTAAATAACCCTCAATGACTTAATAACATGAATATTCTATGTATATAATAAGCGATTGCCATGTAATCATTTCTCGTACCAGGATAGTAAAATAATAATCAATGAATACAAGTAAACCTATTGATTTATGGTAATACTTATTCAAAAGTTATAACTAATTAACTGGATTATCTGTGAATATCTACATTATTATATCATAATCTTGTTTTTTCAGTCATTGATATTATCATACCACTATCAGGACAGGCAGTTGAACCTCTGAAATGTTATACAATATATTTAATTATTAATGCATGTAATTCTAATTTCTAATACACAAAGTTCAATAAAGGTCTGTAATTACCTAAATACTTCGAAATGTTGATAATGTGCAGTTTTCTTTATTCTGGTAAATATAATATTATTTTAAAATATATTGTTAAAAGTTAATAAATGTCAATTTAACTTAATAATTATTCGTAACTTATTTAATATTAAGTATATATAAATATATATAACAAACATTAAGTGTATCATCTCTTATATTATGAGGCATATCTTTATTTACAATTTGTTGGCGGTTATAATTTTTTTCCTATAGGATATGTTCTGAGATATATATAACAGTATATATTATATTGTTATACAGTATATACAGTATTATATTTTAGGTATAATTAATTAAATAGCATAATCATTTAAAGTGATAAAATGTACAACTTACATATAAATGTTATAACATTACATATACATCTACTTATCAAAAACTAAGACATACAATCAAGTTATTGTAATAATACATAATATATTTGTTATCTACTGAACCTTGAAATCACGTGTTTTTATTTCTGAGGTTTTGCAAAAAAATTCATAGCTCAAAGCTCCAATAATAGCTCCAGATATAGGTCCAACCCAATAAATCTTTATGTGGAAGTTTATTACATCTATAAGTTCTCGATAATTCTATTTAACGACTGAGAAAATATTATAACTTTATTTTTAAATTCGATACACAAATTGTTGTTATAATAATACATTATTTAATTATATTATAAAATAAAATAAGTATAATACAACTGTATATATAAAATATAATGTATATTATATAAATAATGTTAACTAATGTTATGTTATTACGATATGTTTATACATTTTACCAACCCAATGATTGTTCCAGTTACCTGAAAGAAAGGCTGGACCAAATGATCTTGCAGGATTGATAGAACATCCGGTATAAGGAACCTAAATCGTGGAATTATGAAACATCCTGAATTTTGTATGCAATTATATTTATAATTTATTATGTAATAAATATATTTTATAATATTAAATAATAATATAAAATCAAAATATATTTTTATAAATTTATTTTGTATATAATCTATAAATATTTATTAAACTTTATTATCTATTCATATAAATAATTGTAATAATTGTAATTAGAAATTAATTCTTATAAGCAAAAATAAACAATTTACATCTTTTTCAATAAGATTTACTACGATTATTACTCCTAAACTTACCGAGTACATCAATGCGACCATGCAACTGATTCCAATGGCTAGAGGACCTGAACCGTTGAGATCTCCTCGGTTGGTATCAAGTGTTGCAAATACTGCAATAGACTTTATTCCAGTTCCCACCATTTCAATGATCACACCCTATTGTAAAGAATATTCAAATGACCTCATTACGTCATCAAATTCTTATCAATAAGGAATTTAATTATAAATTATATGATCAACATTAATTATAAATTAATATTTAATTTCATTATATTGAAAATATAATTACTAAAAGATAAGTAAAATACTATATACGATAGTGATATATGGGTAATAAAGTAGATTGACCTGCAGTGGATTCAGTGTAGGATTTAACAATGTCATTATGAATTTAGATTTATTTTCTTCTGTCATATCTGGACCAAGACTCCTAGCTAGGTAGGCTCCGCCTAGAGCACCAGTACACTGACTAGCTATGTAAACTAGTATTGTGTATTCTCATTAGTTACTTGTTTTGAGATTAAGTGAAATTTTAAATTTATCTGAGATATTAATTAGTTATTATTTAAATGAATTATGCAAACAATAATTATTACTTAATTTTAATAATTAAAACTAACTCTATTAAGTTTATATAACTGCAAAAAGTAAGTACAGGTATTCATTGTTATGTAAATTTAATTACTATTGCAGATAATTTATTATTGTTAAAAAATGTAAAGATTTATGATATAGTAAATGGAATTAATTGCAAGTTAGTGGAATATATGAATAGTAAATGGTTTTGTATATAACTCTCCCTTAATGTGATAAAGTATTATTGATATTTCATTATCTATAAATTGTGTTAACACTACTACTAAATACTATTTATTTTTTCTTATTAACATATAATATATAATACATATTATATTAAAAATACTATTAATACTTATATTAAGAATATTATAGGATGCTATGTGGTAGTATAGGTTAATGTAAGTATTATGAGAGTAAACAGAGTAAATGTGCTATAGTATAAATATTTACTTGTAAGAGAAATATAAATTCATTACTTTTGGTGTAAGTATATGTATAAGTATATTGTAGTTTATGTATATTGGAGCATAAGTATATTGTAGTTTAAATTTGTATTGATGTTTAAGTGTGTGCCTGGATTTGTAAGTTAAAGTATGTGTAAGTGTATGTGAGTGTGTGTGTGTGAGTGCGTGTAGTCGTGTATAAGTGTGTGTAAGTATTTGTAAGCATGTCTAAGTATGTGTGTAGGTATGTGTGATCATGCGTGTAACTACGTTTGGGTGTTCGTGTGTGCGTTTAAGTGTATGCGAGTATATGTGAGTATGTGTAAGTATGTGCGAGTGTGTGCGAGTATGTGTAAGTGTGTGCGAGTGTGTGCGAGTATGTGTGAGTGTGTGCGAGTGTGTGCGAGTATGTGTGAGTATGTGTTTTTAATGCATAATTATGTATAAGCGTCGGCGTAAGTCTTAAGTCAATTGTTGTATTCACACTATTGTAACTACATCAGTATTTGACTGTATGAGATTAACAAATGCAAACATAAATCTTCAAGGATACAAGATAATAATAGAAGTAATATATAAAATAAATGCAATAAATACAGTGTAATATACAGTGTAATATACAGTGTAATATACAGTGTAATATACAGTGTACTATACAATGTAATATACAGTGTAATATATAGTGTAATATACAGTGTAATATACAGTGTAATCTACAGTGTAATATACAGTGTAATATACAGTGTAATATACAGTGTAATATATAGTGTAATATAAAGTGTAATATACAGTGTAATATACAATGTAATATACAGTGTAATATACAGTGTAATATACAGTGTAATATATAGTGTAATATAAAGTGTAATATACAGTGTAATATACAATGCAATATACAGTGTAATATGCAATGTAATATACAGTGTAATATATAGTGTAATATACAGTGTAGTATAGAGTGTAATATACAGTGTAATATGTAATGTAATATGCAGTGTAATATGCAATATAATATGCAGTGTTATATATATTGTAATATGCAGTGTAATATGCAGTGTAATATACAGTGTAATATACAGTGTAATATACAGTGTACTATACAATGTAATATACAGTGTAATATATAGTTTAATATACAGTGTAATATACAGTGTAATATACAGTGTAATATACAGTGTAATATACAGTGTAATATACAGTGTAATATACAGTGTAATATACAGTGTAATATACAGTGTAATATACAGTGTAATATACAGTGTAATATACAGTGTAATATACAGTGTAATATACAGTGTAATATACAGTGTAATATACAGTGTAATATACAGTGTAATATAGAGTGAAATATACAGTGCAATATACAGTGTAATATACAGTATAATATACAGTGTAATATACAGTGTAATATACAGTGTAATATACAGTGTAATATACATTGTAATATACAGTGTAATATACAGTGTAATATACAGTGTAATATACAATATAATATATAGTGTAATATGCAGTGTAATATGCAGTGTAATATACAGTATACTATACAGTGTAATATACAGTGTAATATACAGTGTAATATACAGTGTAATATACAGTGTAATATACAGTGTAATATACAATATAATATATAGTGTAATATGCAGTGTAATATGCAGTGTAATATGCAGTGTAATATACAGTATACTATACAGTATACTATACAGTGTAATATACAGTGTAATATACAGTGTATTATACATTATTATAACTTCACAAGAAGATTCGAATTGATGTGCATTAACACAAAATAAATTATAGATATAAATTCACATAAATTCACATAAATTGTTTTTTCTATACATAAATTGACATACATTGAAATGCATTGAAATATGTTGACATAAATTGACATATATTGATATATATATATATTGACATAAATTGGTATAACATTTAATATTAAATCATATTTAAAAATATCCACAATTACAATTTATATCCACTTACATACCAATGAAACACATAATATACATTATAATGTTGAAATATGATTTATAAATAAGATTAGTGCTTATAAATTGTATGTTTAGATAATATCACTCAAATTATCAAAACAACTGTAGTTGATATTAATTTACGTAGAAACACGATATATATAATAGTTGCTTAGTTAGACTATGCATATAGATGTTGAAACTACAAACCTACGCATCTGATGAATTGAATGCGTCCTAGAAGGAAACAACAGATAGATATAGCGGGATCGATTAAACCACCCGAAGTACTTCCGACTGCCCAGACAATGGTGGTCACTGTGAACCCTGTTCCCAAGGCAACATGCATGTGGCTGTAGTTATGCGCAACGCTCAAATCTCCAACCATCATTCCTGTAGTAATAATAGTTTAATTCAGGTTTATTATTATTAAACAAACGCTATATAAACACCTAATGTCTATAGTATATAAATATATATGTTTCTATATATATAAATATATAAATCAAAGTTATTATATAATATATTCAAATTTAATAAACTAGTTATTAATAATACCGTATCGTTTTTTTAGACCTTTTAATAACAATCATAATGTAAATAATGAATTGTAGATATTGATTGTTATCATGTACCTAGCGTAATTACATTTGCACTAGAGTTCTTATGCAATTTATAAAGAGTGTTGAGTATTTCTAAAGATTGTCAAAGAGTTTCGATAACAGATTAAGAACATGACTAATAATTATAACTTTCATTGTTTGCATAATTCAGTATAGATACAGAGTACAATAACATATCTTAATATCATTATATCATTATATCATTAATATAGTTGAACAAATCGCATAGTGTTATTTATGTACATGGATTCTTATTTAGAGTTATTTGATGTCAATATTATATATTAAATAGAGTTATTTCATATAAAAAAGTAAAGTCAATTATCTCGTAAGATACCGGAACTAATTTCAAGTTTATTTTATTATTCAACCAGTTTTACATTGAATTCAGTTATTAGTATTTCTGTATATATTTTGTAATCCCGGTCAAAGTCAGCTAGCAATTTAGTTATATAATGTTTATATTACACATATATAAATAATTATATGTTTAATCATTCAATGATATATATGTAAGAATGATAATGTTAAATATACGTCTATTATTAATTATTAAACACTACGATATATCTCTATAAATATATCTAATATATGCAAATAAATAATAAATATAGATGTAATCTAGATATGTTATTGGGTATTAAGAATTATATTAATATTTTGTATTCATACTTAAGAGCAATTAATAGTAAAATTTAATGTTAAAGTATTATTACATATGTTAATAATATTATAATTAAATTTAATTAAGCATATTATATTTATATGTTTTTTTAAAAATATTTTATGTTATAAGAATAAATATATATATATTTATATTAATAATATATTCTATAATAAAATACTAGGAATTGTTATATATTATACTATTTTCTTAACTTGATATGGTTCTATATAAGAGCTATATTATATATTGTACAGGTATATCTATACTTATATAATATATATATATATAGATATATAAAATTTACCGACCAATCGCAAATACGAGGCATCCAGTTGCAATAAATTCTATGATTACATCTCTATAAAATGTTTTCTTTTTCAAATCCTCTAATCCAAAGCATCTCCAAAATAAACTCATAATCTTGGCCAAAGAAATCTATTAAATAATGTTTCCAGTTTAATATTATACCACATGTTAAATTATAATTATTTATAGGGAAAATAATATTTTAAATCTATATATTAAATTTTTATTCTAACGAGAATTATTATTTATATTCTATTTATATATTATTATAATACTTGTATTAATAAGTATATATTATTATTAAATATAATAATTACTATTTCGAAAATTAAGAAATATTTAAATATCCCTAAATCTAAAATAAATAAAATATAAAATACAAGGATGTAGTATATTTTATTATACTTTACTATACTTTTTTTATATATTTTATTATACTTTAAAATTTTATATTTTATAAAATATACATTAATACAAATTATTTAATTCATACTATACATTTTCTAATTAAATAATCTGCTAGGAATTATGAATCCATTCATAAATTTAAATACTGCAAGTATGTTATATAGACGTTCATACAATTTACATTGAAATATAAATTACAAGATACCTTATGTATATTGTATTATTATTATCTGATAGCCTGAGATGATACTATGTATGTTATGATTATAGCTATTCAATGGAATTGTTCAGTATTAATATTTAAAATTAAAAAAAGATATGGATAGCTATTATATAATGTTGAATGGCGTGTGTTACTCGACTCACTATAAAATGAATAAACATCACTCATTTGTAACAAACTACTACACTGAATACAATAATGACATATTGAGATTACTTGTTTTGAACATATATATGACATAAATAGCTTTAATATTTATATTATAGATATAATTGTGCACATTTTTTTTATAAAGATAAAATAATTACGTATCTGTATTTTAATAAAAAATAGATAAATGTCCTTAATACATAATATATTTAAATGACCTCTAGTTATCATTTTTGTGTATATAACAGTACACTTATTAATAAGTGGCAGCTTTTTATAAAGATTTTTATAAAAAAAAATTTTATAAAGATAAAATAATTACGTATCTGTATTTTAATAAAAATTATATATGTCCTTAATACATAATATATTGAAATGATCTCTAGTTATCATTTTTGTATATATAACAGTACACTTATTAATAAGTGGCAGCTTTTTAAAATTATACTTATATACTCTACTTACTTATGTTATATATAATATACGACTGTAAATAAAAATATTGTTAAATCTGTAACTACTTTTATATTGAAATAATTGAATAAAAAACACAAACAATATAAAATGACTCACAATTTATAATCAAATAAATGTGCGTAATGACAAAATAAACAAATACATTTTTATAGAATTAAATAAGAATGTGGATTATTTTGTAAACAAATATAAATCTATTATAATACTTTAATAATACTTACAATGTTAAATAAAGAAAGATACAGGATAAGTACGAATGTAAAGCAAATCAGCATATATAAATACTTAGGTAATTAAGGTATTTAAAATGAAGTAATTGATATGATATATAAATGATTTATATGTCGCATGAGTAATGTATATAGTATATAAGTAATGTATATGCTATAAAGTAAATTATATGATATATAAGTGATGTATATGATATATAAGTGATGTATATGATATATAATTAAATATTAAATATTACATACTAAATATCTTGATTTGAAATATATGTACATTAAAAATGGGTAGTATTATTTGTTAATTAAATAATTAATTATGTGAGTTAGTTAAAATTATTTCATTTTTTATCTTACATTCTTAATATATATTAATATTCAATGTATTTTTAATTACTATAATTTGTATTTGTCATACTGTATAAAAACATTAAATATTTATTAAAGTATATATATATATATATATATATTTGGTTTAATAACCTGACCTATTATAATACCCTGACCTATTATTTTGATTTAAAGAATGCTGAACAATGAGTTTTATTTGTAATATTTGTAATACTTTTATATTCTATACATATGTTGTTTCATAAATATAAACATACTATTTATAAATAGATTACGCGTATATAGGAACTAAATATTATGAAGATAGTACATCAACAAAGTAAACATAAACTTCTTGAAAAAACCATTGTTCAAAGTTCATTAAAAAACAATTGAAAATTATAATTGGAAAACATATCAAACATTAAAATGTTAATAACTAAATATATTGTATTATCATTATTTTTTAATTATGATTTCTTTTCATTTATCTATAAATATATAAGTTTTTACCTTGGAAGATATTTATATCAATTTATTAAAATGATATTTAGACATCTCAATTGTAATCTAATACATTAAATATTATTATTATTATTATTATTATTATTATTATTATTATTATTATTATTATTTTTATTATTATTTTTACTATTATTATTATACAAAAAATAAAACGATTGTGTTTTAATAGCTAGGTTATGTTATCTGATGTTTGCAGTTGAATTTGATAATAATAATTAAAGAAAATAAAATTAATAATAGGGCAATAATAAATATAAATATTTATTAATAAATGATATTATTTTAGTTTTTTGGTAAAATTTTGTAAAATTTGTTATAAAATAAATTAAAAATTTTGTATTACATAAAATATAACTTATATGAACTTCATATTAAATACAAGTATTTCTATATTAAATAATATTCTTTAAATGGTAGTCATATTCGGATTATAATACACAATACATTAAATAGTACTTTTTACATTTAATTCTACAAAATAAATATTAAATTGATTTCATATAGATTTTCATGTTGAATACGATCATAAACAATTTTGTAATAATGCAAAATATTTCCAAAATTTCATTTCCATGAAGAAGATTTCTCAAAAAATGTTAAAATATTTTTTATTTCAATTATAAATACATATTTATTGTACATTTTTTTTAATATTTAATTTTTAATTTTCTTTATTTGATGATATAAATTTAGTTGAGAATTTTATTAATTTGTTGTCCATTCATTCTTATCGTTTATTGAATAATTGATAATAATAATAATGCTAATATAACATTTATATTATTTATTATTATTTAATTAACAGTTTATATTCATTATTTAAAAATTTATATTTATTATATAACAGTTTATATTTATTATTTATTTTGAATAGTATTTAATATTGGTATTGGTCAAATAATATGAATATCTACATAATATTCGAAAGTTATACAAATATAATTACATTATATATAAATTTATATATATATTTATATATACAATTATATATAAATTTATATATACATATATATATATATTTATATATGCATTTATATATACATTAATATATATTTTTTCATATATAACAATCTATATCATATTTTTATAAAAAATTATTGACTTTAAATAATATTATTCTGTAATTTTTTAATGATTTATTGAATTAGCATTTTACAAATATATTAAAAAATTCAGTTAGTTTAGAAATATATATTATCATTGGTAAACAATATATTATTTATTCAGCAATTGAAAACAATATTGATGAATTTTAATTCACGTTTCTTAAATACTTTTTTTTATTGAATCGCCACTAATCTAATTAATGAATTGCTAATGAGATTTGTTATATTTGTATATGCGTGCATGATGTTGTTATTTAATTAAACAAGTAGGTATTTCTAAAATAAGTGTTAATATACTTATTGAAAATTATTTATATTATAAACTGAATATAATAGTATACACTGATTCATCTTAATACAAATTAATAATGATATATTATTTACTATTTTAGTAATTAAGCTTTGATAATAGTATAACATTTATACTATTAGTTAATTTATAATAAATTATTCTTATTAATTTGAAGAGTTCAATTATCAATTTATATTTACATATTGAGTAAAATATAATATTTAAATAACAATAAAATAAAAACAATATGTAACTAAATTACTAATTTATTTATAAAAATTGAATATTAGTAAAAAAAATAATTAAAAAAAAATATGCATAAAACAATGCAATTAAATTCAAATAAAATATAATATATATATAATCACATTTGAAACTCTCTTTTTGTATTGAATGTGGGCATTATTTTTCTAGAATTAATAACATTGATTAACATACCATTTCTTTCCTCAGGTTTCTTCAGCTTCAATGTACTAGAGGTAATATCCTTTATTCTACGTTCAACCATCTGAGAATGGCAAGGATAACTAAAAATGATTGGAAAAAATTCTGCTTTGAGAAAATTATCTAAATCTTCATTAGTATATTTATACGTTAGTATTGATTCAAATACACATTTGAAATCAATCATTTCATAATAATTGTTAGAATTAATATGGCCTAAATATATGCTACCGGTATTTTTCAATAAGGCAATTTGTTCTTCTTTAATAATTCTTAAATATTCTTCATATTTTCAACATTTTTTTTCCGTAATAATTTCCGTGCTCTGTTGATTTTGAATCTATCAATTATTTGATCCCTTCCATGGCCCGACATCGAGGCTGTAGTAGATTCAATTGCTGATACTTTTCGGTCATCAATAAAATATCTGTCGCAAAGCATTGCTAATTTGCTTATATCGAGCATATTTCTTCCACCATAGATAACCCCTTGAAGATTATTACCACCAATTTCTTGTTGATCTGTAGTAAATAATTCATAAATAACAATTTACATTTTTGGTAATAATACTATTATTTATTAATTTTTATATATAAATTTATAAATACATGTATTATAAACTTTCATCATTGACAGCTTCTGAATGATTATCATCACTAATTTCTACTGAGATGTCTTGTATTGTTAGTAAAATGCATTGATGAAAATATTGATTTGTATAAGTTGTTATTAATAAATATTTTTACATGAATTAAAACAATATACATATTTATACCATAACCATTTTTAGAACTCTCACCATCGATAGCTTCTGAATTATTATTAACTTCAATTTCAATCAAATGACTTGTATATCTATAATTGCTAGTAAAATGCATTCATAAAAATATTGATTTTTATAAATTGCTTAATTGCTTAATAAATTGCTTAATATTTTTATTTTTATAATTTTTATAAATTGCTTAATACACATTTTTACATGCATTAAAACAATATATATTTATATATTATAACCTTCTTCATCTTCGAAAGTAACCATTTCTTCATTACTGAATTCTTCCTCTATGCCTATTTAATTTATTTTACTATTATATAATAAAATCAATTTATTATATTTGGAAAATATATTTATTCTTATACCTATTAAATGTTTACAACGTTAGAACATCAAGTTTCTCAATTTTCCTTTTATATTTAATTTACAAAGTATTACAAATTATCTAAAGTAATAAATGTAATCATTGATTTCAATAATAATATACTGATTTATTATTTATCTAATATTTAATATATATTAACAATTCACATTTACAGATGTAGTGTCAGTTGAAGATGGAAATATTTGGATATATGAAAATTATTAATAATTCTATCAGTTTTATATACATTTTAAATTGATTTTTTTTAATTATGATAACATATTATAAATTATTATTAATATATAAATTATTATTAATATAAAAAGATAATAAATATATTAAATTGTTATACCTGTGTATATTTTCGAGGCAACATGTTCAATACCCATTCTAACTCCTATGCTTAAGTTATGTGTTAAGTTTCCTGTCATCATTTTTCTTTCATTTTGCTGGTCTATCAGGAAATTATAATCTTCTTTTGACAAATTTTGAGTATTTTTTGAAATATCCAGTAATTTATTACATTTTGAATATAATAAATTATTTCTTTTTTTATTCTTTGTATCCTTATTAACTCTAATGTAATTTTCCCATAATTTTTTAATTTTCCCATTGTACTTTTATAACCAAAATTTTCGATTGAGGCTTTTTCCCATATTTCTATTATATCTCTGCTAACTTTTTTAATGAATATGTAATCTTTAATTTTTTGTTTAGTTTTTTGATTTTTGTAAATATTCCTTCTATAAATTAATAGATGTTGGTAATATAATTATAGGTAGTGATTTGGTTTAAAATTCATTTAAAATTTTTTAGAATGTATATGATTGGTTGATTTTCAAATTTAATAAATAATACATGATTGACGGATATACGAAGATACCCTCCAATTACCATGAATACAAAAGATCTAAACAAATATAGAAAACATATGAATACAATTTTAATTTTGTTCTATTCACTTTATTAATTATATTTAAAATAGTATTACAATAATAGTACTATTCTGAGCTCACTTATGAAAGATTATACAATTCTGAAATTTATTTGCACAGATATTGATGAATTTTTAATATTTAATTCAAAATGGCCGATTTTAAATGTTAAATGAATACGATATTGTAATCATTGTATTCTATCTGAATGTTATATTAAAATTTTATTTTGACCAGTGATTATGTAAATCTATGCTATATTAATATAAAGTATATAGTTGTTCATTTTAATATAACTAATAAGTATCTTAATTTATAAATAAAAAATGACACTCCACCCTAATATGTATGCGGGTGTATGTATGTATTTTTTATTTATGTAGCACCGCACCCTAAGGGTGCGGTGCTACATAAATAAAAAATAAAAGTGTGGCGGGTGCACTCGTATATCACACATAGCGCGCGGACACCCCTGCTTTTCATCGGGTGAAAAGTCACATGGTACGTTGGGTGAAAAGTCACGTGGTATTTCCTCCAGTGATCTCTGACCTTTTCCCACCAATTCGGATTAAATATATGCGATTTTGGAATACCGTGCAAAGATATTAGGGAATATTTTATAAGTAAACAAGATCTTATGATAGAAATAGACAAAAGAAATTTTAAATAAAATGTCTAAATTTAATGAAAATCAAGTATTGTACATTATTAATTTATGGAAATCTGATTTTCTTTCAATAAATATTAAAAGTAATACAGATAAATATCATAAAATGAGTCAGGAGTTCAACAAGAAATGTATTGCAAATATTTCGGATATACAAATAAAGAATAAAATAAAATACTTTAAAAAAAAGTATTATGAAGTTAGTATTATAAGTATGTATATTAGATAAACTGTGCATGTAATTACTTATGTATAATTAAATATACATTATATTAGAAAACATATTTTATGTATATGTATCAGAAATGTTGAAAATCACAAATTATATAAGAGCTATAATATAAATGTATTTAATTTATAAATATATAATACTAATCATTAGATTATGAATTTCATTAATAATTAAATTATTATTTATTTTATTATAGTTCTAGAGTCTAGACCAAGAATACTCACATTCTTTTAGTTAACATAATTCAAAATTTCCCATGCTTCAAATCATGGTATAAGTAATATGATGACATATTGAGTAACATTAATATGATGATTGATTTTAATTAATGTTATCAAATTTGCACTTATAATATTTTGAAATTTATAACAAATATGATACTTGCAGAGAAATGATTATTTGAAGATGAGTGGTGTTGATAGTGAATGGGCACCATTTGCTCCGTATTATGATATGATTAATGAGTTTATGTGAACGAGGGATACGATAAGACCCAGAATGCTCATTCAAAGAAATCGGGAAGTTATAGGTTTATATTTTAAAATATGATTTCAATTTATACATTTGGATAGGTTTATATTAAAAATATGATTATATTATTTGCAAGATAATTATAATATATATAATATAACAGGTATTTATTAGATTCAATTATTTAAAATATAAGCATCATAATATAAATTTAATAGATGATTATAAATATAACAGGTATACCGAGAGAAAGAAATAATCTTAAAATATATCCGGCACCATATAACCACAAATATTCCAATAATTTCTTCATCACCTTCTACTTCCTCTGCACCTCCCATAAATCTTACCTCCAATTCTAAACTACTAATATTCAGACGCCCTATAAATATAGAAAATATTAAATCTACCCTGAAAATATTCATCCAGTAATTAAAAAAGCACCTTCTCCCCCTAAAAATGCCAAGAAAAATATGGAATTAAATATTAACAAGTAAGTTATTAAATAGCATATTTGTTTGATATTTTAAAAATAAATTAATTTTATAGGATTATAATTTGTTTTACATACAATCAATATTTTATTCAGGTTAATCGAGCTTAGAGAAAATCATGGGATAATACAAAATGCAGAATTTAAGAATATCCTAAAACCATTAACAACAAAAATTGATAAAATGTATATATTAAAAGAAATACATAATGAAATATATCAAAAAAAGTAACAATAAAAAATTTTATAAAATATTTGTTATATAATTTCTCATATTATTATCACCATTAAATATATTGACACGTAGGCCTTCGATTTCATTATATACATTATTATCTATATTATCATCCCATAATGGTAAATGATTATCACCTTGATCAATACAAATATTATGCAAAATAAAACAGGCAGTTATGCAGTAATGTAAATTATGAAATTCAGTATCCTGCCTTTTCAGTAATATCCGCCATCTTGATTTTAGTAGTCCGAATGTCTGCTCTATACGAGCACTTGAATGTCTAAAATTGAACAATTCCTTCTTTAGTGATAGGTTTACTCCGGGCCATGGTTTTACCAGCCAAGGTAATGCAGGATATGCAGCATCGCCAAGTATTACTAATCTTTCATTATTCTGTGTTATAAAATATGATAAGTATATAAATTTATAAAAAAGTACATTGTTATTTAAATATACTAACATTATTGAATTGATTGAATATATTCGGATATATAATATTGCAAAAATCTGAATTCGAAAAAACTTTTGTGTCATGAACTTTTCCCGGATATCCAATACAAATATCAATGAATCTAAAAAATAAATGTTATATAAAAATATATTAAAATAATATTTCAAAATATAATTATATATACCTCTTTTTTCCATCGCAAACAGCCATTATTACATTAATAGAATAAAATCCTTTCCTATTATAGAAATCTGATTTATTTATCAAAGGGGCTAATATTGGAATATGGGTCCCATCTATCGCACCGACACAATTTGGGAATCTTCTATTTGCAAATAATTGACGAGCTGTTTCCAAATCGTGTCGACTCGTTGGAAATATGATGTGTTTTTTTAACAATTTTTCAGTTATAACCCTTACAACCTAAAAATAAATATAAATTTTTAATGATATAATTATAATGTTACAAGAATTTCTATACATATACATACATATACATACAAGAAAATAACTTAATAATTTTATAGGAATACATACTTGATTGGTCCATTGTATCGCTGATGATTTTGAGACTCTAAATTTATCAGCTAATGTACGATAGTCGCAATTAGTAGCCAATCTGTTTTTTATAATATTGTTATATATACATATATTTCTAAAAATAATATATTTAAAAAATTACCTTCATAATGCAATTGCAAGTTTCATCTCATTCATGGGTTTGTTTTTCCTTGCTGATGTAATATATGGATTTATTTCATTACAAATATAATTAAATGTATTGATATTTACTCTGAAAGTATTTGTAAAATAGATAGCATGAGTTAATATTTAAATATAGTATTGTAACAATAGTTGATGTTTTTATATGAAATGTTTAATTAAAACCTGAAATTTGATTTAAATTCTGTCTCCGAATAATTTGCAATTACATCGTCCCAATAATTTAAAGAACTATATCTATCACGTTCTTCTTCTAATTCGTGAATTAATGAATCAATGATTACATTCTCTGCATTAATAATATCTCTAAAATAGTATATTTATTATTAATTATATAATTAATCAAAGTAATTATATTAAATATATTATAAAGGTGAACAAATATATATTAAAATATAGCCAATTATAAGTTTTTATATCTAAATTAATATTAAATTAAAAACATTTTATTTAAAAAAATATATATATATTAATTAGTAAAATACTAAATATATTTAATGATTTATAATTTAATATAAATTAAAATCAATTTTAAAGTTATATGTATATATTAATATATTTAAAGATTTCTTATGTATTAAATTAAATCAATTAAATATAAATCAACTTCAAAGTAAAATTATAATTGATATTATTAGATTCGGTTTTTACACCATCGTAAGTATTGAAGCAATAACGGTTATATGGTGGTTACGCAAATAAAGATAACTTAATGCTTCAAGCATGTATAATATAATATATATATTTATAAATTTGTAAATTTTGTAATATAATATATTATAATTTATGCTTTTTAAATAAATTTAAAATATATTAAATTAAAAATACAATTGTGAATTAACTAACGAAAATAGTATTATTGTTTTATAAATGTAAGGTGTACTAACTGTTCAGTCATATTGTAATATTGTATATAATGACAAGTATGTGTATATTATGTTTTATAATCAAATAATTTTAAAACTAAATATTTGTTACGAATATTATTTCTTTGTTTATATTTTCATCTGAATTAACCAATCACAATGGGATAATAGTATCACGTTACTTTTCACCCGAGATATGTAGCACCGCTCATAAGGTGAAATACCACGTGACTTTTCACCTAAAATGTTGTAGCACCGCACCCTAAGTGAATATGAATATTTTAGAGTAATTCTTTTAATATCGAGTGATATATTCTATTAATATTAATATAACATATATTACATTAATTTAAGGTATTTAAATATGTAACTCTTTCATTTATAAGACTAATTATTGTATTATATTAGATGATGGAACCCTAGGCCTTCTCTTCCTTAGTTATATTACGGAATGTCCAGATCAAGATGATTGTTAGCATATACTCATTACTATAACTGATCATAGTTTATACATGCACACTATAGTTGACGAGTCTGAAATAATTATACTATTTATAATTTTTTAGTTTCGATGTATACAATTGTTTAGTGAGATAAAGGAAGCTGTGCATTCACAAAAGTATTATTGTTAGTAGAATATATTGTATAATAAAGTAAATAATATAAATGTTATACACATTTATATATGTATACTATTGTAGTATAATAAACATACATATAAATTTATATATATATATATATATATATATATATATATATATATATATATATGTTAATATAAACAAATAAAAAGCATTTAGTAGTAATGTTAACACCATTTATAGATAATGAAATATCAATGATACTTTATCACATTAAATATAAAACCATTAACTATCATTAACTAGTCATACATTCAATTAACTTGTAACTAGATCACTGTGTCATTTACTATATCGACTATTTAATAAATCTAAATTCATTGAAGGTAAGGCTACGTGATTACCCATATGCAGATATCAATATCGTATATTGTTGTTTTACTTATCTTTTAGTAATACTATTATCAATATCATGAATTTAAATATTAATTTATAATTAATTTTGATCACATATATTATAATTTAATTCAATGTTATCAATTCATATTATATAATATGATAAATATATAATTATAACTATCTACCCAGTAAACCAAGGTGGCAAAATAACGTGTTTAACACCTATACATTTGTATAGGTGTTAAACACGTTACATCGGCTACAATTTTGGTATGTGTTTAACACGTATAAATTTGTATAGGTGTTTAATACCTATACAAATTTAGAGTACTAAAAACACATTGTTAGAATAATATATATATTAAACTTCAGAATATTATCATTACAGATCTCCAAGGTTCATTTTAATTATAAAGTATTTAAAAAATACGTAGGTAACCTAATATATATATATATATGTATATATATATATATAATATTCTTCAATTAAAATATGATTATTACTCGAATCATAATAATAATAAATTATGATATATATTACTAACTGTTTGGCAAAGTTACACTAATGCATGTTCTTGTAGAATCTGAATGAACACAACTTTAATGTTATACAAATATAAAAATGTCTTAATTTACAAATTATTGTGATTCAAGTCATACTAATAAATTATTATTAAAAAATAAGAATCTTAATTCAAATTCTAACTCTTTATTAGATTCATTTTTTGATGAATCCGAAGATGTAGAAAGAACGATATCTTAAATAAAGAATAAGAACCTTAAATAAAAAATATATAAACATTTTGAGATAAATATATATATATATTTAATAATATAAATAGATGAATTTTAATAATAATATCTATAAAAGATATAATATGTTATAGACTGATTATGGGATTTTCAATAATTTCAGATCCATTGTTAATTAAAATCGGACCGAGTTTACCTTAATAGTAAATAAATATAAATAATAAGAATACATTAAATTTGTAACCTAAACAATTTCTAAAGACTTACTTTTCTTAAAACTATCTGTTTTTTCATTTATAGTATTTAAATTTGAATTATGATATCCACTATCTTAAGTATTGTAAGCATGAATTAAAATGTATTTTTATCGAAAATTACTCTTACACCAATTTGATCGCATCTATCGCACCCGATTTACGATTAACTGTAATGTTTGTTTTATGAATCACTTGGCAGGGCCGTCGCAAATTATTGCAGTTATATTAAGATATAGTAATTGGTTATTATATAATAAACCATCTGTAATTAAAGTTTTAATCTCCAATATTGAATCAATAATGAAATCAAAAGTTGTAGATTTTCTAGAACCTAAGGTAATTGCTGGAAAAACTTGTTTAGGAGGAATATTGATATATATTAATAATGGCCAAACTCGAGTAGGTGTACTACTATATAATGGTAGCCCATCTAAATTTAAAGATATGGGAATAACTTTAATATCATTATAAGAATATCTAAGCAATAATTTTTGTAATATTTAAAAATCATATTTTTTGCACCGAAATAATAATAATCCATTCCAGATTTTAAATCAATTTTCACACCACGGTTAGATTTAATAAGGGTTCTAAAACATGATGGTGATTCAGAATGTCAATTTTTTTCAATAAATTTAATAATTGATCTCCTGTATCTTGTATCACATTATTAGCGATAATCTTAGCTAATTCACATTTAAATGAATTAGATATTCAAATATATATAGATATATCAAATATGCTTTGTTTAAAATTTTTCGAATTGTCATTGATTTTATCATTTATATTGAAGATATCAAAGTGATCAGAAAATGAAAAAGATTCATCAGTTATAAATGACAATTCCGAATCAGAGGAGATTACATTTTTTGTTTTTTATTTATATGTAATTCATTTTTATTCTTATATATGTTATTATTATTTGTATGATTGAGTATATAAAATACATGAATTCACAAGTATGGAAGGTGACTAGATCTTATACAATCTATGATAGGATATTTCTACATAGTATATATTTAACACTTTGTTATGTTGTGTTTTCGATTAACGTATTTCATAAACTTAATCATAAAAATAATATTTACATATATAAAAATAAATAATTATATATAAATAAAAAAACTAAAAATAAATATTATTTTTAGTTTTTTAAAATGTATATTTTTAATATATATTATTAATTATCATCAATATTGTAGCTCATATTAAAAGCATGCATACAAATTAAGCAATTCTATTTGGTTATTATTTGGCATAGCTAACTTGTACGAACTTTAACCGGATATTATTCCTTACATAATTCATATATTTTATTATAGATATAGTTATTCTTTTAATTATTTAATTTTAATTGTATCCAAATTTGGACCAAGAATTAATTCTCAAAATATATCAAAATCCTACCAAATTAATTTGGAACTTTTTCTAACCCATATTTTTGGTTTTTATTTACATATCATATTAGAAGTAGCAATCACTAGTATTAATCTAAATATGCGTATAAAGACATGTCGATATAACACATGGATAATATTTTAAATATAATTTGAGAAATTTTAATGTATGATATTTGTATTACAATTTGTTTTATAAATTATAAAATATTATGATAATAATATATTTTTTAAAATGTTATAATTTCATATATTATTTTTATATATATTATTTTTATATATCACTAATATAATATATTTATATCACTAATATAATATATTTACTAATATAATATATTTTTATATATATTATTTTTATATATCACTAATATAATATATTAAATACTAATTCCATGATTAAATCAATTAAATTACTAATTAAAATCTTAAACAAAACAAAATGGTTGTTATTTTTAATCACGTTTTTAATTAAAAAAAGAGTATACGGTTGTGTGCATTTTTTGTCATCTATGAAATTTGGTCATTATGACATGACCTCTTTTATTTTCTTTGTAAATATGACGAAAACACTTATTAAAATTATATTAGAATTGATAAAGTTTTATAAATTATATAAATCGGATATAACTTTATTATATTTGTCTGTAATATTTAATTGTTATAAAGTTTCCTGGGCGCGAAAAAAGAAAAAATAGGCGTGAACATTATAATAAAGATAGGCGTGTCTATTATTAAATTCAAAATAATTACATGTATTTTTTATAATAAATTTCAAATGTATAAATATTTTTTATTCATGAGTTTTTTTAAACTGGCACACGATATATACTATTATTTATACTATTATTTATCAAATGAGGGCATTCAAAAGGACCAGAAAATAAAGATATATTGAAAATAAAAGGGAATTAAAAATACGCAACACATTCTAAAGAATCTTATTATCAAAGTTCTTAAAATTAATTGTATTGATATAAATCAACTTATAATGTAATAATAATGTGTATACATATTTACTAAATATACATTAAAATATAATTATAATACATAATATAAATGAGTATTAGTTTATTATATAATAACATATTGTACATAAATATGTTATATCAATTCTTAATATATCTCGTTTACTAATAATTAATTATATATGTATATTTTATAATAAAAATCTGGTACTATTAATAATAATTTGTATATATATATATAATTTTTTAATTTAAACTTATAATCAATAACAATCCTAAATTCATAGTTATCTAATATAATTTTAAAATGTATAATAAATATTATAATCCAATTTAAAAAAAAGTAATCAAAATATTTATAAATATTTGATTGATATGTGGTTAATTTTATTTTAGTTATGATTGACAAGTCGAATATACGAAATTAGAATTTTATTTATTGAAAGTAAGCGATAATATATGATATATAAATTATTAAACTTTTAAAATTATAAATATAATTTATATACAACTGTATTTCATATATAAACAATTTATTTACCTATATTGAATATTTATATTTCCTGACATTTATATTCGAAAAATACCGATAGTCGTTGTAATATCCAATATAAAGGTGTAATAGTACAAAATTGCATAGATGACATATTTCCACATGCCAATACTCATGACTTGAATGATGGAATATGTAATAAACAAATTCCGTATTATGAATATGAATTTAGATGTATATTCTTATATTAATAACTAAGTATATTTATTAAATTACATATATAAATGTAACGAATTTATTATACTATAATATATTATTAGTAGTTATAAATAGTTGATTTATATTGAAGATATTAAACTCTTGACAAATGTATAGGTGTTAAACGCGTTATGTTGACACCTTGGTTTGACACATCACTTTTACTGGGTATTGTATTATTGCTATGCCAAATATATAAATATACGAATATAATATAATGTAATATAATTTAGTGTATATAGTTTACAACCCGATATATTTATTTTACCCGTTTGCCCATCATTTTTACTATTTTGTATATTGATTTATTCCATATATACCATAATTTGTATATGATAAATATTCACTTTTATGAGAAATCTTCTTTATGAAAATGAAATTTAGGAATTATTTAGCGGTATTACAAAATTAAGTAACATTCATTTTTAATGTACATATATTACAAAACAAGATATTTAGTTGAAATGTATTGCATTTAATAATTGCATATATGAATAATTGTATTATCAATAATGTATTAATTTAATAACTAATTATTTTCATTTAAAAAAATGTATTTGATTATTATTGAATTAATTTATTATTCAATTAAAATCTTTATCCATTGCGATATTTACATAAATATATTAACTTACAACAGGGATATTAAAAATGATCACTCTACATGAAAATGTTGAGTATCGGATACAAATTCAGCCCACTTCAGCAAATTAAGTTTCCTCTTATGGTAACACGTGTAACATAATGTACATTATAACATATTATTCTTGTAATCTATTATAAATCCATATTTGTTAAATTTAAAAATAATTCATTAAATTAAAATTAATTATTACTGAAAAGCTACTTTTATTGGTTACTAACTGGTAATTTTACGTGTATTACCCCAAGTTTTTTTACGCGTTGACCCAGATTTTTACGCTTGTTAACCAAAGTTTTTTGTACGCGTGTTAACCCAGTTTTTAAATATAGCCAAATTATCGTAATTGACATTTGAACTAGAGTTCCTATGCAATATATAAAGAGTGTTGAAAATGTCTAAAGATTGTCGAAAAGTTTAGATAACAGATTAAGATCATGCCTATTAATTATAACTTTTATTGTTTTCATAATTCAGTTATTAAATATATACTACAATCAAATATATTACTATTATATAATTATATCATTATATATTTGTTTTAATCACATAGTTTTATTTATTTACAGGGATTCTTATTTATAGTCATTATGTATATATATATATATATATATATATATATATATATATATTTAATAGATCTATATATTAAAAATTTAGTATATGTTAAAATTCAAATACGTTTGATTTGAGATGCATTTCTTAGTGATAATTAATGAGTATTTATATAATATCATTACATTTTCTTGAATGAGTTTCTTAATTCTAATTTAATGAGTTTTTATATCATATCATTAGAATTACAATGATTATTTATTTTTGTTATCCGAGTATAAAGATATATAGAATCTTTATATAGTGTTATATATAGCATATAAATAAATAGATTTTCAATAAATAAGAAATAGCATTTATAATGATAACCCACTGATAACCCACTTATTCCAATTATCTGAAGGAGAACTGGACCAAATGATCGGGCAAGAATAATCAACGGCCGGTGAATGGAATCTATTGTAATGATATATTTATATATCTGATATAACTAATAAACGATTTCAAATATATATATTAAGTTATGATATAATTTTAAGTTAAGATAATTTATTATTTTTTACTATACACCGATTAGAAATTAAACCAAGTTAATTAAATGTAATTAATATTATTTTAAAATAACGGTTGTCTTTCACATATATGATTTATTAGATAAATGTAGAAATAAATAAATTAAGTTAAGTTAATCACCAAAATAAAGATGTTCCTTAATAGCTGTAGCACAGTTTTAATAACTTGTTATTTCAATTGTTGGATGTAAATTTCATCACTTATTCATAAAATCATCCTCTCTAGAAAGTTCTATCTCAAATTTATAACAAATTCCACTGTTGGAAGACGTCTTTTTATAAACAATGTTATTTCTCCCTATTCCATGAAATGCATTTCATCATTTATAACTTCAAACTCTAATTTTAAAATCACATGTTGATGACAATCCATATTATTTCTAAATTCTAAATACTTAAACTATTTATATTTGACTTTAACTTATCTTTTTATACATACATTTATTATATCTTGACTTTAACTTATCTTAAATACATAAACTTATTATATTTTAACTTTAACTTACCTTTTATACATACATTTATTAAATCTTGACTTTAACTTATCTTAAATACATAAACTTATTATATTTTAACTTTAACTTACCTTTTATACATACATTTATTAAATCTTGACTTTAACTTATCTTAAATACATAAACTTATTATATTTTAACTTTAACTTACCTTTTATACATACATTTATATATCTTGACTTTAACTTATCTTAAATACATAAACTTATTATATTTTAACTTTAACTTACCTTTTATACATACATTTATATATCTTGACTTTAACTTATCTTAAATACATAAACTTATTATATTTTAACTTTAACTTACCTTTTATACATACATTTATTATATTTTAACTTTAACTTATATTAAATACATAAACTTATTATATTTTAACTTTAACTTATATTAAATACGTAAGCTTATTTCACTTATCATAAATGTTTAATTTACTCTATATTTTCTTAAATTCATTCTGAATTAACGATATTTTCGAATGCATCCTCTGTGTCCAAATTATTAATATTATATTATCATTGACCACTCATCATTTAATTTATCTACATTTATTAACAATATAATCTAACAAATATAATCTAACAATATAGTTAGATTATATGTTCTACTCGTGAATTTCATTTTGAACTTCATATATCTGTAAATCATTTAGATTTTATCTCACTAAACATATATTTACTGACCTGATTTGACCATAATCTAATATTGTAACTCGCCATCAATTAATACATCATCATAGGATAGAATCAATATGTTTATAATAATTCAGCAATAATTTATATATAAGTCCGAAGTTTTAAGAGATTGACATTATTTTAAAATGGTCTCACTTATATTTAAATATATCAATTCTTATGTATCCATTATTCTAGTACTTTGTTTATTTTGTACTGTTATCTCTCTGAGTGTTCTCTGATAAAACTTGCATACAAACTAATTAAATAAAGAAATAAATATACCAATACAAATATTATTTATATAATATTTCCATGCGTGATAATTTTTTTAATTTGAGTAATTATATAAATAACTTATTATGAACTATATATAGTATATATATACTTATATAAATACTATAGTATATATAATAAACTCAAATAATATAATATTTACATATTAAATAATTTAATCATATTGTAATACTAAGTACTTACAGAGAATATTAATGATACGATGTAACTGATTCCATTTGCTAGGGGTCTATTGTCTATTAAGGTCAGTTATGTTAGAGTCAAGTGTAACAAATACCACAATCGACTATATTTAACCTACTATTTCAATGACCACGCCCTAGTGAGTTATATTATAAATACTAAATTATAAATAAAGTAACTTCTTTGAATAAAATAAAAACTATAATCTTTGTTTAATTATAATATTTCAGATATATATATATATACATATATATATATATATATATATATATGTATATATACATTTTATATATCTAAAGTATTACATATTAATTTTGTATATGAGTTTTATTATAAATTGATCATTATTGAATAAAGTTTAATATCGTTTTAATTATCGGCTACAAATATACATTAGTAAACAATGTACAATTATTGTATTTTAATATATACATATTAATATATTTGTAATAGACATTTCTATATTTAATTTGATTAACAATGTATTCAATATTCTTATCTATTTGAGATCTATTATAAATAAATAACCTGGTATGGCTTCAGTGTCTGGTGTAATAATGTCATGGCATATACATGTTTGTTATCTTTTGACATTTCAGCTCCCATACTGAAATAAGGCCAAATAAGTTCCGAAAGAGGTTCCAAAATACTGACTTAGTTATACACGCTAGATATTCATTGAATATACATTAAATATTTATATTTTAGACAATTATGGGGATTAATACTTAAATAGAAATTGATATTAATAATGAGATTTACTATGCCTCATTTTATTTTCAAAACGGTTTAAATATTAAAATATATACCATATACATTTATTTACATATATATATATATATATATATATATATATATATATATATAATATATATATATATATATATATATATATATATAATATATATATATATATATATATATATATAT
>OZ038317.1:24631671-24695233 GCA_964035775.1 Osedax frankpressi
TAATGCTCTATTATCGTTTATATTATACATTACATGTATATTATAGTATGATATATATAGTGTATTGACTCATCTAAAATCTGGCTACATTGATTATGATATTATATTGAATAAGATTTATGTTCTCTTATATATATCATATCTTATATAGGGAATACAATGAGCTATACTAACATAGCCTATAATGTAACAATATCGTGACAATAATGTGACAATTTCGTGTGGAAATAACGAGG
The DNA here is from genome assembly GCA_964035775.1 of Osedax frankpressi. Taxonomy (NCBI): domain Eukaryota; kingdom Metazoa; phylum Annelida; class Polychaeta; order Sabellida; family Siboglinidae; genus Osedax; species Osedax frankpressi. Next base: position 24,631,908 of record OZ038317.1, read on the forward strand.
GTAAATGTAAATATTCAAATAAACCAAAACATTTATTATAAGATAATTTATGTAAATGTATTTAATATAGTATGAATATAGAATATTTATTTATTTTATATATTATTTGTGTATATAATAAAGTGAATATAATATATAATAAATGTTATGTAGTAAAGTATATATATATATATATTTATATATATATATATATATATTTATATATATATTTATATATATATATATATTTATATATATATTTATATATATATATATATATATATATTTATATGTATATTTATATATACATATTTATATATATATATACATATTATAAAGATGTAGAATATATTTTTTAGTAAATCTAGATTACCTAATTTGTTTAGGATTATATGTGAAATTGTAAAATCTTAACCTATATACTTAAGATCGAGTTAAATAGAGATTACTATTGTACTTAAGTTTCTAACATAAGTTAGTTACTCAGTGGTTAAAATGTATTATAATATAATTGTTTGGATACGCCCACAAGGGAGTGTGATTTTTAAAATCAAAATACATATTAAGTTACATTCTAGTTACACATTAAGTTAACACATATACATTAAGTTACATTCTTTTATATACATATGTATTTGATATAATAATGAAATGTGAGTTTAAATATATGTTTTATCTTATAATCATCATTTATAATTGACCATCAATTAATATATCCAAATTATCTATATTTATATAAATAATGCTCATATAATCTGGCATAGTTAATAATAGTTTATAGAGAGATATGTGACATAATGTGTTTTATACTTGTGTAGGCTTTAATAATTATATAATATTATTAATAATGTTTCATCCTTAACAACTATAAACATAAATATAATAATATAATGTTGCATCTTATTTAGGTATAGAAAAGAGTATATATATATATATATATATATATATATATATATATATATATATATATATGTATACATATATATATATATATATATATATAAATATATATATACACAATTAATACGTATTTGATGTATTATATTTAATTAAGACAAACCCTATTGCAATTGTATTACATACTTTGTATTAATGGAAATATTAACTTATAAATACCATATAATCATATATTATATATATTATGCATTACTCTATATACTATATATTACTATATATACTATATATTACTATATATACAATATATTACTATATATACTATATATATTGTATATTACTATATTAATATATATTCTATATATTACTATATATACTATATATTACTATATATACTATATATTACTATATATACTATGTATTACTATATATTACTATATATATACTTTAGATTACTATATATACTATGTATTACTATATATTACTATTTATTCTATATATTAATATATATACTATATATTACTATATATACTATGTATTACTATATATTACTATATATATACTTTAGATTACTATATATACTATATAGTACTATATATACTATGTATTACTATGTATTACTATATATTACTATATTAATATATATTAATATATATACTATATATTACTATATATTACTATATTAATATATATTCTATATATTACTATATATACTATATATTACTATATATTACTATATATTCTATATATTACTATATATACTATATATTACTATATATTACTATATATACTATGTATTAATATATATATACTATATATACTATATATATACTATGTATTACTATATATACTATATATTACTATATATACTAAATATTACTATATATACTATATGTTATTATATATACTATATATTACTATATATACTATGTATTACTATATTAATATATAGTATATATATTACTATATATACTATATATTACTATATATTCTATATATTACTATATATTCTATATATTAATATATATACTATATATTACTATATATACTATATATTACTATATATACTATATATTACTATATATACTATATATTACTATATATACTATATATTACTATATATACTATGTATTACTATATATTATTATACATATTATATATTACTATATTAATATATATTCTATATATTACTATATATACTATGTATTACTATATATTACTATATATTACTATATATACTATATATTACTATATATACTATGTATTACTATGTATTACTATATATACTATATATTACTATATTAATATATATTCTATATATTACTATATATACTATATATTACTATATATTACTATATATTAATATATATACTATGTATTACTATATATTACTATATATTCTATACTATACTATATATTACTATATATATTATGTATTACTATATTAATATATAGTATAAATATTACTATATATACTATATATTACTATATATTCTATATATTAATATATATACTATATATTACTATATATACTATATATTACTATATATACTATATATTACTATATATACTGTATATTACTATATATACTATATATTACTATATATACTATGTATTACTTATATATATAACACTATATTACATGAACTCCAAAGTGTAGGCCCTATATATCAACATGACGTATCTTATATTGTATTTAAATATAAATAGTATGTGAATACTATATTAGACTAAGTGAAGTAAATCGTTGGTCATCTAATATATTTATAATCTATCTGAAATATAGATTTATAATTTACAATAACATTATTATCTAGATTTTATAATAACCTCAGTTTCTCTACTCAATTTTTTAAATAGTTCGTCGGTGTAAAATTTATTTCTTTGGTCAGGAACAACTCTTGGCATTATCATCTGGATCTTTAATTTATAGCTATTAATAATTATATTAGGAATAACATTAAAAGAAATATATAAAATATCGTATATTATATTTCAATATTAAATTACTATGCATTAAAAGAATATAATGAAAATTGGTATTTGAAGTAGTTAGACTAGCACTATATAGCCAACAGATAGATATAGTATAGTTTAAAAATGTAACTTATCGAATGCAATGTATATAAACGAATGATATTTTACATGCGAGTATTGCTATATATTTATGAATGAATACGATATTTCAAAGACGTGTGTTGATTGGTTACCAGATATGACTCATTGAATGAATCATAGACGATTACTATTTATATATGTAAATTAGTTCCGTTTAGGAATATTCTACTACCTGTGATTGGATATATTATTTATCATTTCCTGACACGGTTGGTATTACTACTCATTCATATGTATAAATAATCGTTATCGTAGTAAATTTTAGATTAAATAATGATAATAATCATACTACAAACAAATAATAAAACGAGTTAATTAAATTAGGGATTATTCATTCTTAATATATTGCCATTGGCCATTCATAAAGAAAAATGATATAACTCCATTACTTAATATGATACTATAGCATGCATACATGGTATATACTTCAGGGTATAGCCTAGAGCTAGATATACAAATACGCTTGTCTTATTTGACATATCTGAAAAGAGTACACGTATTTATCATGTTAGGACATTTGTGATGATATCTTGGTAATATGTAGAATTATAACGGTTTATGTGTATTATAATATATCTCTTATTATTATGTCAAATTTGATATCAAATGTTTTAACCAAAATAAATTAGTATAAAATATATTAGTTTGTCATGATTTACTACTATTTAAAAAAATGAAAATCGTTTTCCTACAGAATATTAAAATATCGTCAAATATATCAGATACTGCGTACACTTAATTAAAAGTATACTATAGCAGGCTATATTTATTAGATATATAATATATTCTGATCAATAAATAATCCCATTTCAATACAAAATATAGGTAACATTTTAGCATCTCCTAAATGATGTCGATTTAGATACAGAAATTAGAGATATAACATGATTTTGTTATATAAATGAGCATAATAGTGATTATTAGGAATATGATTAATATGTTTCTAAAATGTGCATATTGTAAATAAAACCGTTTAATTCATTCTACGCTGATTCAATATATTATTATACATCTAATGTGAATTTATATCCTGAATAGTAAATCTGCTCAATAATACCACATACGATATCATGTATATAAGAAAATATGTATATCTATAAAGATACACTTTATTCAACAGTAATGTTCATTTTGGTTTGGGTATGTATTATAATTAAGGAAATTGTTAAGAAAAACAACAATATTTTAAATTTAATACAGTCCACTATTAAAATGAAAAGGAATTAACATTTTGTATAGGTCCATTGTTTATATTTCCACTTGACATAATTAAATATGTCAAGTACAGATTGATTATCAAAAATGAAATCCAAAATAATTACGTGTATTGTTTTATGTATTCACTGATAAAATTAATTTAGAATTTATTAAAATAACATTTACTTTTACGTAAAAAGCTAAAATTTGCTCTGAATTTATTACTTTCAATCAATCAATTAAATTTAATTAATAATTTACAATTTTCGATCTTTTTCAGTAAATGATCATAGAGTACTTAATATAAAATATAAATGAGAGATAAATAGGCGATTATATAACAAAGATAACTTCGAAAGATGATAATAGATAATGCAATATTTACATATTTTGACAATGTACTTGGTATTTATGTGAATTTCGATGTAAAGCAATTGGTAAAATAATGTCGTAATAAGTTTAAATCGTACACTTTCTCCTTATGAAAATATATAAGCAATAAGATAATTTGTAATTAATATGTAACTAATCAGTATAATAAAGTAAATGTGGTACATTCATAATAAATCTATATCATTATTGTTAAAACTAATATGTCAATGATATAATGATTAATAATATCTATTTGTGTATTGGAGAATATATCTGTATATTTTACAAGATAGTTAACAATATTAACACAATATGGTTAATAAATTAAAGTGAAATTTATCTGCAAATATATATTCAATATATGTATTTATAAAGATAAACTATAAACAATAAACATATTGTTTATAATTGGAAGAGAAATATAGAATTTAACTATTGTATATCATGAATAGTATTATTTTATTTAAATATAAATGTAAAATTAAATTTACAAATAAATCTATGATTAATACTTAATGCTATATATCTTAATAATATCTGAAATTCATAATTAAACAGATGTGATATAGTATTTATTATAGAATATATAAACATTGACATGTTTGGAAATGATGATATCTTACAAATTGAATACAGTTGTAAATATAAAGTGACTAAATATGTTTCTTATTTTCTACGATTGTCGGAATATCTTCGAGTTTAAGTTCTTTTTCAACGAATTCTTTATTTCTAGACCTAAGTCCATCTCCAAATTCATCCTCATCAACAATTTCAAATGAATCATCGCTCTTATTTGCTGTTGTGTTAAAAGGAGTAGTAAGAGAGATAGTTAAGATTGCATAAGTAGTGAGATAATTAAGCTAGAGAAATAATTTAACACTTATTTAATTTACACATGAGAACATTTATATTTACATTGATCAGATTGATTTAAATCTTTAATTTCCTCAATATCTTTGGCAATAATTGTTTCCGCCTCATTATCATTGGCTGATTCTGTAGTAATAGAGTCTTTCTTTTTTGAGCCTAAACGTAAAATATAGAATTAGAGGGGCGATGAGATACCTGAGAGTAATAGTTAGATGACTTTAATGACCTTTAACTGTGTGTTTGTAAAGAGGTTTGAACGACTCGAGGAATGAAACATCTTCTGTAAGATTTGGAAGCAGCCAAAACGTGTGTTTTCCAAAAGTAGATATATAAATAGCGGTATACAAAACTCTCTGGACTGTGTTGGCATTTTGTATTAAGCAAAGAGTATAAAGGAGTATAAAGGAGTATAAAGGAGTGAAATAAAAATAAAGTAATAACATAAAGAAATAAAGTAATGATATAATGACATATAATGGAGTTACATAAAGACATAAAGTAATGACATAATGACATATAATGGAGTTACATAAAGACATAATGTAATGACATAATGACATATAAAGGAGTAACATTAATTACATATAAATATAGCAAATTACATATACATATAGTAAATGACAGGTATATTTAGTAAATTACAAGTAAAAAGTAAGTTATAGTAAGAAATAAAGAGAAACTAACTGAGACTGAGAGAGATGATGACTCCAACAAAAGCAATTCCTGCAATACTGAGGTAATAAACTCCAACTCTTACTTCCGGAGGCCACAGAGGGAACAAACAAATACAGATAGCTCCAATTACTGAAATGAATTTACAGCATTAAAAACATTTTATATTTTACATTTAGTTAATAATTATTAACAGTTAATTATATATATATATATATATATATATATATATATATATATATATATATATATATATATATTAGTAGTTTATTTGTGAACCTAGTAACAATCCTATAAGTTTAGTTTTCATTGGCACAGGATCGTAAATCCACACGTAATAAGCGAGCGATTGATCATAAAACTTCTGAACTTCCGACATTCCCATTAGAACTTCTTTTTTCTTTTTCTCTTTTTTTTTATCGTCATCCTAGAAAAAAACAAAAATTTAGAAATAAATATAACAATTTAATACTAACTAATTATATTTTAAGTTAACAATTGTTAAATTTAATACTAACTAATTATGCTTAAAGTTAATAATTGTTAAATTAAATACTAATTAATTATATTTAACGCTACCAATTTAAACCTAAACTATAAATATTAATGAACCTTTTTAGATTTTGGTGAATCAAGTAAACAATCTTCTTTGTTTTTTTTCTTCAAATTTTTTTTCGATTTCTAATAATTTAACTCATTAAAACAATTATAGAAAAAATAATAACTATAAAACATTTGTGAAAAATATTATGTTGCATTGTGTTAATATAATTAATTAAGGGGTTGTTTATTATTAGAAATAGTTTCAATTAAAAAAAACTTACTTCATTATTAACATCGGTATCATCTTTCTTTTTCTTTTTATTTTTCTTTTTATCCGAAGTCAACTTGTCAGCTTTGTGAAATAATTCCTTACAAAGGAGCCTGTTTAAAAATCATACTGATTCAGGATATCGATATAACTAGTTCAAAAGGGATTTCTACACTTAATGAATACTATCGAAACTCATTTGAACTATGGAACCTCAACATGTATAAGAACACTAACGAAGCCATGAAATCCGTGCAGCTATAACGATTTGGGAAGATAAATTCTTTGTGGTCAGCATTTGCAAACTTCGACTGCATCAACACGTCGATAGCTTTTGAAGCTGTAGGGCGATGAAATAAACTTCGCGTTAATAATGTGTGTTGCATCTTAATTCAATTACTTATAATAATAATAATATTGAGAGTTTCATTTTAAACAAAAAATATTAGACAATTATGTAGATATTTAGATATTTAAAAGTGTGTAGCGTAGAAACAAGAAACAACCAGTGAAGTACTTGACTAAGTTTCCCATAAGTTTTGCCTCCTTGATGGGAAGGTTGTTAATCAGGTATAAGGCAACTTTGTATTCTAGCTTTGAAGGTTTTTCCGATCCATCATCCTTAAAGGTAAATAAAAGATAACATTTGCAATATTTATAATACCTTATAATATATATAATACCTTATAATATATATAATACCTTATAATACCTTATAATATATATAATACCTTATAATACCTTATAATATATATAATACCTTATAATATATATAATACCTTATAATATATATAATACCTTATAATATATATAATACCTTATAATATATACTAATAATAATACCTTATAATATATACTAATAATAATACCTTATAATATATAGATAATAAGTTACATTCACATTATCTCTAACAAATAGATTTTAAATCTAAATACTAATTGAAACTCTTATTAAATGTCTCCAATTCTAAATAAATAAATAGTTCAATTCAAATGTATGTGAAGTGTCAGCAGAGTATTAGAAAAGCTATTCCAAACAACTTTAGTAAATAGCAGTTTAGTATTTAATCACTAGATATTCATTTGACATAGAAAATTAAATATCTAAAATAGTCTGAAAAATATTCAATTTTTTAATTTTAGCTAGAGATGGAAATTGCTTTTCAGTTATTAAATATCATATAAAGATAAATTATACTTGAAAATGTTTTATTATGAACTCAAAAATTCCTTTTATTTGCAAAATTTATATTTCTTTATAAAATATTAAATAACTACAATATAATAGATAAAAAGCTATAAATAAAATATATATACTATGAACTATATTAAATAACTATACAATAAACTATATCAATTATAAATAAGCAAATCAATATATATTGATTTTTTTAGTATATACTTAATCTTTTTTATTATATAGTAACATTTGATTAGATATACATATTTTTATTTATTATTTATATTTGAATATTCTACCCGTCAAATAATATAATATTATTATCATGTGATAACTACAACCAATAAAACCTTTCAAATAGTTTAAATTATTTAACGACAATTTTAAAATTTATTATTACGATATGACAAAATAATAACTCTCATTACATATGAGTTCTATGATGACAAAAACATATTCGCAACAATCTAATGTTAGTAATTATAAATTATTATATGTTAATATAGTAGATATATATATATTAAATGGAATTTTACAATACAATTATTATAAATATTGATGATATTTGTATCATAGGTATATCATGAACTAGTAATCTACATATATTCAAATAAATCCATCATAAACCTTATTATTTTTACTTTTTGCATACTAAATATATAATAATAAAAGTGCATATTTGTAGCCCATTTTGTTGAATAATATTATCATTCACTGATCTTTATAAACATCCAATAATTTGTATTTGTATGCAATGATAATTTATCAAAATAGTCTGTTTTACAAATATATGTATATAACTTCATATATATACAATAAACGGTCTAATTTATGAACACAAATTGTAAATATTATTTATTAAAGTTAAGGACATGATGCATACTGTTATATTGTCAATATAGATAAAAAATGGATTTTAAAATGTGTACATAATTGTTTATTATAACTAGATTACAACATTTTTTGAAAAACTCAAAAACTTGAACCCCAAGTTACATTTAATGTAGGTGTAATAATCCCTGTAATAATCCCTGTAATAATCCCTATGTTAACATGTCAATATTGAAGACACAAACTCTACATAATGAATAGTGTTATTATATAATATAGAAAGAGCTGTAATATTATAAATAAACTAAATATGAAGTGTGTAATTATTATCATTAATTGATTTATTGGTTTTATAAATAATTTAAAGAATAAAACAAACATATTGTCAGCAATAATTTCTATTAAATAAATAAATAAAATAAATTAATAAATATATAATATATACATATATATATGTATATATATATACATATATATATATGTATAGATATATATATATATATATGTATATATTATATATTTATATATAGAGTAGACATGGAATGAATATCGGGAAAGAAAAATTTGATAGGAGGTCCAAACTCCTTGATTTGCATTTGTAGGAATTTCCCTGGAATTCGGGTGGATAATGGGAAATAGTTGTTAAGAGATGTGAGAGATTTTAAGATTTAGTTGTAATGAAAGTAATATTGGAGACGTGCAGATTAGTCTGTAATTACCTGCAATTGAAACAATATTTTATTTATTGGAAGCCAAAGAAAGTTAAAGTGTTAAATAAAGTATTAAATTCACGAAAATAGCATTACTTTTAAATGGGGCGGCAATATTATCAAGTTTAAATTTGTTCAAAGAAAATGAAGGAGAGGATTATCGATGTGTTAGGTAGGGGCTGAAAGTATAACTTAGTAATACATATGTAAACCAATGTATATAGACTATCTATTATGTGATTGATCTATTGTTACGGTTGAGTGAGTCCGAGAGATTTAGAACCCTAGAGATTCTAATATTGGAGAATATAGTGAGTAATGAAAATGTACACAATCGAGTTATGATCGGGTCAATTGACCCAATCAATAAGATTGTGTCATCCTCTTTGGCATTGAGACGAAATCAGATATAGGAAAATATGCTAGAGAAGTCATTGTTCTTTATTTAAAGAAATATCCTAATTGCTCAAATTCAAGTTTTCAATTCCTATATTAATATATTTTTTAAAACAATACATTTTGCATTTATATTAATGAATTACAGTTATTTATTAGAAAATAAAGTTTAATTACCAAAAGCATTATAAAGCATAATCTTAACTCATAGAAGCTACATAAGATTACAATAAAGCTATTACTTAATCCACCGATTAGTTAAGATACTAAGTTAACTTTACTTAAGACAACAATGGATTTAAGACTAATTAAGGGACAATTGTAGCAGTCAAATATAATCTTTATAATATCTTACTGATTTATTTCATAATATATTTAACTTTATTTATATATTAAGAATATTAATGTGAAATAAAAATATTAATTAATAATATATAAATATTATTATAATATTCAATCAAATTATTTATATTTGAATATTCTACCAGTCAAATAACATAATATTATTATTATATGATAAATGCAGCCAATAAAACATTTAAAATATAATGAGAACATTTTCTTTGTATTCATAAATTTAAAATTCATTATTACGATGACTAAACAATAAATATTTATTACATATGAGTGCTATGACAAAGACATATTCTCAACAATCTAATGTTAGTAATTATACATTATTACATGTTAATATAGTAGATATATATATATTAAATGGAATTTTACAATACAATTATTATGAATGTTGATGATATTTGTATCATAGGTACATCATGAACTAGTAACTTTACTTGTTACTAAAACAGGATCAATCACTGAACTATTAGCAGTCTACGAACATCTTTCTTCATAAATAAGCCTATCATACACCTTTCTATTTTACGTGTATAATAAATACATATACTAAAAGCATGTAATACTTCAAGTGTATGGTCATTATAAAAGTAACAGCGAATTCAATTTTTCATTTTTTTAATAGTTAATCCAATAATTTGTATCTGTATAAAATTATAATTAGTGCATTATAAAAAAATAGTTAGTTTATTAAATATATATAAATAACTTCATATATATTCAATAAACAATTGATTTATTCACAAAAATTGGAAATCTCATTTAGTAAAGTTAAGGACATTATATATAGCTTTATATTATCACAATCATAAAATAATATGTTAAAATGTGCGCATGTGTTTACTATAGTAGACTAATTTTTTTAAACAATATTCAAAATATTGAATCACTAATTAAATTTTATATAAATGTATAAAACCCATGTGACATGTAAATGTTGGCGACCACCCATAAGATATTAACGAGGTGTATAATTATGCTTGGCACTATGCAGTGTATACTTTTACTTGACCATACTGTGTTTAAACTTCATATCTTTATACGTGTATGGTCTTAATATAGCGTCTAGCCATAAGCGATACCAAGAGAAATAGCATAGGGGGTACCAAGAGAAATACTATAACTAGTATGTAATATTCTGTTAATATAAAGCTATACCAATCAATACCGTATCACATGATGAGAGTGTTGAGGTTAAAACTAAATATCGCAAATATTCCTATGCTATAAAGAATTAGGATCGTAAAAAATCTTAGGATTGCTTACAAACTTTTTGTTAATTAATTTTTCCCATATCCGATTTTATTTCAAAAATGGTGGAGAATATACATTATTATATATAGTACTTTTATACCTCCTAATATAATGAGTCACTATAGATTTGAGCAAGTGGGTTGATTTATATAAAAATGACTGAATCACCATAAGGGCACGATACAATATGTATAAATCTAATTATACCATGTTCTAAAACTATAAATGGCTTAATCGCTTGTTATTCAATTGATAGATTACGAATAAAATCATAAGTATTAGTCAGTATATACTAAATAAATTTAAGTTAAAATTAGCACATGCTAGTACGTATTAAATAATAATTTAAAGTATAAATTATTATATTATACTAAAAGTATAAATTAATAATGAACTATTTAAAATTATTAACCATTATAATTACATTATATTAATCTTTATTCAACACAAATTATAACGTAGGAAATTTGTAACTCTAAGAATTGCATTCAACTAATTTAAAGTAAATTAAATTGTATTAATATAAACATATTTTATTGTTTTAAGATAATACATTATAAATGCGGTTAAATATAATATATAATACAATTTTTAAAATAAAAGTATCTTTAATATATATATTTTTGTGGTAATTAGCATACCTGGTATCCCTTTTTCTTAGATTTACGTTTTTCAGACATTTTGAAATATTAAAAATATTATTAAAATTAATTTTCTAATTTTGATCCATATCATATGTCAAAGTTCAAAGTTTATAAAGTTATAAAACAAAATCATTGTTATTAAACTTATTAACTTAATAATTCAGACAATATAAAAATAATTAATTATATTAATATTTTAAGGTTAATTATAAAGAATAAATATGTCATAATTCGTATATTAAGTTAATTTATTAAATTTAATATATTACTAGATATTTTGTTCGGATTTATTTTTAACCTTATGGTGTTTGTCATCTTATTTTTAATAATCCTTATCATTCGTTTATTTCGCATTTCTAGATTTGCATTGTGAGGTTGTCTTCTCTTCTCTATTGCTCCATTTTCACAAATACGATGTCAGTCATGGAATTAAGAAGAAGTGTATTGTCTCTTGCGAAGAGGTATATATATATTATATATATTTTATAATTTATATACGTTGATATCAAATAATATAGTTTACAATACAAACTTTAATAATACTTAGTTATATATCGTAAACTTATATATCGTATAGAATCTTGTATAGAAATGTTACTAAACATTCTTCCTTTTATAAGCATAAAGATCTAAATTAAAAATATCATATATATATATATATATATAATATATATATATATATATATATATATATATATATTATAATACATAAACTACCTGCACCACCAGTATATTCCTATATAAGACCACATGCATTATTGTTTTCCTATACAAATATCTATAATGTCCTATCACTTTAACAGCAGTACTTTAATACCACAAAAAAACCAATATACCAAATACAATTTTACTATAGGGACTATTAAATATTATTACATAATATTTATAATTTGTGAAATTTACAAAATTTATTTCGTTTATAGAAATAAAAAAAATATTGATAACAAATATCTGATATTTAATTACAAAAAGTAAATTAGTAATATGAATTAATATTTAGAGGAATAAACTATAAACAATGTATATATGATATAAAGTTAACTATCAGTTCATACATTACACCCAAATTTAGTTATTTCAGTAATTATTTGATACTTTAAACACTGTAACTTTATATAAATTACTAATTAATTAGTTTATGAATTATACATTCTAATATGTGTTATTTATCAAAGTCAAAATATCTAAATACAAGATAATGTATGTAGTGAAATATTAATCTAAAAATATTGCTAAAACTATTATTGTATTTTTATTAAAAATTATTCTTATATTTAATTGATATTTAATTATACTAATTTAACATTAGGAATGGTAAACTTATCATAATTATATTAACTATTATAGTATTTGTAATCTACAGTTATATTATTTATTTATAATTACTTTTATATAATATCAATTCCAGAGCATTCAAATGTTAGAAATATTAAGTTATGTAAGTAAAATATATCATTTTAAAAATAAACCATATTTACGGTATTTATATCACCATATTTATATAATGCATGTTAATAAATCACTATCCGGGTATATATTATAGGTGTGTGGTATTTTGTTCATATAGTTTTGTTATTAAACGGTACTTATAAGATTTCTATTTATTATTTTATACATTTCAGTTTTCTTATTCATTGATGTGAACTAAAGTAGAATAGATCCACTGTCTTTAAATTAGTTTAAATTATCTAATGTTTATTTATGAGAAAATCAAGGGTCATACTTTATACATATTAAGAGACTTCTATAGACTTGACTAACTCCTTTAGAGTATTCACTATCTCTAATTCACGTACATAGTCTATATACTCTATCATCTAATGTTACAGCAAAGTAATGCAATATTTATCAAATTTTCTATTTATAAACTGGCCCTGAACATTTCTTTTTTAGTAGGTAATGAATCATAATAATTAAAAATATTATATTAAATACATTAATGATCAAATAAATTAATGTTATTTAATGCAATTGGCCTATTTTGTAAATATTATATTTAATTAATTAACATTTATCATTTGTATATACAATTTCTATTTCTATTTATAGATTTATTGATATCACGTTTTATAAAACCAGATCTTTTATTTTATTACTTTTGTCTTAACTACTAAAAGATCTGCTTTTTGTCTCTGTAAATAGATTCACCTTCCTTAACCTTTGTATTGGGCATCTGCTATTTTATGATCAAATATTTATTTTATATCCGAACTAAAGTTCATGTGAATAGTATTTTGCATTTCAATTACCTTTACTACAAATACACAGATTAAGTAAAGTAGGTCTGCACCATCAAACTGCTTCTGCTTCCACTTTCAACTTTGAAACATATACTTGTGAGAATGAACCTATCTTTGATTATTTGCCTGGAAGCCCTGAGCGAATTGAACTCGAGAAAAAGGTTTTTGTCCTTATTTAGTTGAGGGTGTTAATTTATATATATGTACAATGTACAATGTACATTGTACAATGTACATTGTACATGTATTGTCACCTAATCTTTATTGGTAATAAATGTCAACATTTATGTTTAATGTAAATTAAAATAAAATAATTCGAATTTATAATTTATTTTATTAATTAATAATAATATTACTTATGAACTTGAAATAATATTTTATTTTAACTTATAATTATTATAAATATTATTTCTATAAATAGATCTTATTATTTTATTCGTAAATATTATTTCCAAACGATTATAATTTATTTTCAATAATGAATTTTAATTTATATTATTAAATACCTATTTGATTAAGAATAATTTTCTAATCAAACCATTTGTATTATATCACATTATAGATTATAGAAGATATTATATTATATATTTTCATCAATATCTAGAGTTATTATACATTTAATATTACATTAAAATAAATATTCTATAAAATGAGTATTGTGACAAATCTATTGTGTTCTAAACAGTTATTTATAACATTGTATTATTATGTCTATTATTTTCTTTTTAAATATTACAAAAATACTTATCAAAAGTATATTACAACTAACAATAGTTTTATAAATAATCAGATATTATTTATTATATTTTTCTGTAATATTTAATAGTTATAAATGTTTTTTGGTAACTTAATTAAAATAGGTGTACACTTTATAAAAATATATGCCTGTCTAATATGAAACATAATAAGCATTGATTTAACATTTTTTGTATATTAATTGATTATTATTATAATCAATAACAATTCATAATTATAAATTTACTTTACAATATTTAATTATTTAATATCAAAATAGATATTAAATGCATGCTACATTCATAATAGAACATGTATAATAAATAACATAATAATTAATATATTTACTATATTATAAGTATTCGAATGTGGACTGAATGAAACCAATTATAATTTCATTTAAATATCAATTGTTACATTTAAGCTTATATTATTTTAAACAGCTTATTTATTTATATAACATAAAATATTAAACTTGTATGTTTTTATTGTTAATAATATTATAAATTGTTAAAATTATTATATTATGTAATATTAAGTTACTTTTTATATTTATAATAAATAGATAAATATTTAAAAATGATTAATGGATTATTTAGATTATTATATTATTATTATCTATATTCAGAAGAGTGGGTTTAATATTAATTTTATATATAATTTACATGTTTTAAATTAAATTTCATCCGCAGTTGGAGTTTTATTCCTCGCAAATTACCGACATTCCCGTTGTGATTGGAGACGAGGAGATTAGAACAGGAAAGAAAGTCAAACAAGTCATGGTTTGTAAGCCTACCTCAAATCAACTTAAAGCTGATTTTAGTTTAATTTGTGACTAACTTTAAGATTTCGCAAACAGCCCTTTGATCATCAGAAGACGTTGGCTAACTTCTATTACGCGGATGAGGTTTGATGCCGAACTTTGAACCCCAGTGAACTCTTTAGATCCACATTCGAAATGCGACATCGATAACCTGTTTTCAATGTTCGACAGGCTCAGATAAAGAAAGCGATTGACGTGTCAATCAAAGCTCGAGCTGAATGGGAGTATGTTCCGTTAGCCAAGAGAGCCGAGATATTCGAAAAGGCCGCAGATCTCTGCGCAACTAAATACAGACAAGACCTAATGGCCACTACGATGTTGGGACAGGTTTGGCTGTGATTGATGGCACTGATGGCACTTATTGTTCTATCTTATATTATTCAATGAGTACATTCGATTACATATTAATTTGAATTTGCAGGGAAAGACAATTATTCAAGGAGAAATTGACTCGACTTGCGAATTGATAGATTTCTATAGATTTGATATTCAATATGCTTCAGTTAGTTGTTTTATATTAATAACAACATAATTAATAAATTATAAATAATGTTTTAATAATTAACTTATAAATAATGTTTTAATTATTAACTTATAAATAATGTTTTAATTAATAACTTATTACTAAGTGATTATTAATAACTAATAATTTATAACTAAGTAATTATTAATAACAACTAAATTCACAGGAAATGGTGAAATATAATCCTATTTCAACATCCACAAGCAAAAATACCATGGAGATGAGAGGAATGGAGGTTTCATAAAGCTTTACTTTTTAATAAGTATTACATTTAATAAATCTTACATTTAATAAGTATTACATTTAATAAGTATTACATTTAATAAGTATTACATTTAATAAGTATTACATTTAATAAGTATTACATTTAATAAGTATTACATTTAATAAGTATTACATTTAATAAGTATTACATTTAATAAATATTACATTTAATAAGTATTACATTTAATAAGTATTACATTTAATAAGTATTACATTTAATAAGTATTACATTTAATAAGTATTACATTTAATAAGTATTACATTTAATAAGTATTACATTTAATATGTATTACATTTAATAAGTATTACATTTAATAAGTATTACATTTAATAAATCTTTATTTAATTAAAGAATGTAAAAATTAAAATCTTTCGAAGGGTTTCTGGGCTGCTATTGCTCCATTCAACTTCACTGCAATTGGTGGTCATTTGGCTGGAGCTCCTGTTATGATGGTTAGTATTCTATTATATGCTTGACCACGCCTTTGATAACTCTCACTACCCCTTACTACTACCTCTCACTACCTCTCACTACTACTACTTCAGGGAAATTCTGTGCTTTTCAAGCCATCCGATACTTCAGTGTTGTCTGCCTATGTTGTATATAAACTACTTAGAGAAGCTGGAGTACCTGCAGGTTAGTGATGAGGTTACTTTGATCTCCTAGTACTGGTACAAGTAGTTCCTAATACTGGTACAAGTAGTTCCTAATACTAATACAAGTAGTTCCTAGTACTGGTACAAGTAGTTCCTATTACTGGTACACGTAGTTTCTAGTACTGGTACAAGTAGAAACTAGTATTAATACAAGTAGTTCCTAGTACTAATACAAGTAGTTCCTAGTACTGATACAAGTAGTTCCTTGTACTGGTACAAGTAGTTCCTAGTACTGGTACAAGTAGTTCCTAATACTGGTACACGTAGTTTCTAGTACTGGTACAAGTAGAAACTAGTATTAATACAAGTAGTTCCTAGTACTAATACAAGTAGTTCCTAGTACTGATACAAGTAGTTCCTTGTACTGGTACAAGTAGTTCCTAGTACTGGTACAAGTAGTTCCTTGTACTGGTACACGTAGTTTCTAGTACTGGTACAAGTAGAAACTAGTATTAATACAAGTAGTTCCTAGTACTAATACAAGTAGTTCCTAGTACTGATACAAGTAGTTCCTTGTACTGGTACACGTAGTTCCTAGTACTGGTACAAGTAGTTCCTTGTACTGGTACACGTAGTTCCTAGTACTGGTACAAGTAGAAACTAGTATTAATACAAGTAGATCCCATGAGTATCCAAACCCTTACTCCGGACCAAATCTTCCAAAACTATTCACTTTTTTAACCTCCTCCCTGAGGATTGATTAACTTTGTTACTACTTATGCTCCCCCACTCTCATACCTCATAACCCCACACTCCCCATAACCCCACACTCCCCATAACCACACACTCCCCATAGCCCCACACTCCCCATAACCCCACACTCACCATAGCCCTACACTCACCATAGCCCCACACTCCCCATAACCCCACACTCACCATATTCCCACACTCCCCATAACCCCACACTCACCATAGCCCTACACCCCCCTACACTTCTTTCCCCTCCAGGAGTTATTAATTTTGTTCCGGCTGATGGTCCAACTTTTGGAAACACAGTTACACAATCTTCCCATTTGGCTGGTATTAATTTCACTGGATCCACTGGGTTTGTAGTTACTGTAGTTATTGTAGTTACTGTATTTATTGTAGTTATTGTAGTTACTGTAGTTATTGTAGTTACTGTAATTATTGTAGTTACTAAAGTTATTATAGTTATTATAGTTATTGTAGTTACTAAAGTTTTTATAGTTATTATAGTTATTGTAGATATTGTAGTTATTGTAGTTATTGTAGTTATTGTAGTTATTGTAGTTATTGTAGTCACTGAAGTTATTGCAGCTATTATAGTACTACGGTTACTGTAGTTATTGTTATTATCTTTGTTATTGTAGTTATTGTAATTTGTGTAGGTATTGTAGTTATTTTAGTTATTTTAGTTACTGTAGTTACTGCAGTTATTGTAGTTGTTATATAGTTTAGTTATATGTCTTTAGACCTTTAATACCAACACCTTATTAGGTTTCACTATTATTGCATAATAATCCCTCTTTATTATGATGCAATAGAACCTTCCACACGCTGTGGAAAAATGTAGCAGACAATATTGAGAATTACGTAAGTTATCCTCGATTAATTGGAGAATGTGGAGGGAAGAATTACCATTTGCTTCATCCCAGTGGAGATGTAGAGTCTCTTGTTAATGGTTACACATTAAAATAGTGTCAATAAAGTTACAAATTACACATTAAAATAGTGTCAATAAAGTTACAAATTACACATTAAATAGTGTCAATAAAGTTACAAATTACACATTAAATAGAGTGTCAATAAAGTTACAAATTACACATTAAATAGAGTGTCAATAAAGTTACAAATTACACATTAAATAGAGTGTCAATAAAGTTACAAATTACACATTAAATAGAGTGTCAATAAAGTTACAAATTACACATTAAAGAGTGTTAATAAAGTTACAAATTACACATTAAATAGAGTGTCAATAAAGTTACAAATTACACATTAAATAGAGTGTCAATAAAGTTACAAATTACACATTAAATAGAGTGTCAATAAAATTACAAATTACACATTAAATAGTGTCAATAAAGTTACAAATTACACATTAAATAGAGTGTCAATAAAGTTACAAATTACACATTAAATAGAGTGTCAATAAGGTTACAAATTACAATTTAAAGAGTGTCAATAAAGTTACAAATTACACATTAAATAGAGTGTCAATAAAGTTACAAATTACACATTAAATAGAGTGTCAATAAAGTTACAAATTACACATTAAATAAAGTGTCAATAAAGTTACAAATTACACATTAAATAGAGTGTCAATAAAGTTACAAATTACACATTAAATAGTGTCAATAAAGTTACAAATTACACATTAAATAGAGTGTCAATAAAGTTACAAATTACACATTAAATAGAGTGTCAATAAAGTTACAAATTACACATTAAATAGAGTGTCAATAAAGTTACAAATTACACATTAAAGAGTGTCAATAAAGTTACAAATTACACATTAAATAGAGTGTCAATAAAGTTACAAATTACACATTAAATAGAGTGTCAATAAAGTTACACATTAAATAGAGTCAATAAAGTTACAAATTACACATTAAATAGAGTGTCAATAAAGTTACAAATTACACATTAAATAGAGTGTCAATAAAGTTACAAATTACACATTAAATAGAGTGTCAATAAAGTTACAAATTACACATTAAATAGAGTGTCAATAAAGTTACAAATTACACATTAAATAGTGTCAATAAAGTTACAAATTACACATTAAATAGAGTGTCAATAAAGTTACAAATTACACATTAAATAGAGTGTCAATAAAGTTACAAATTACACATTAAATAGAGTGTCAATAAAGTTACAAATTACACATTAAAGAGTGTCAATAAAGTTACAAATTACACATTAAATAGAGTGTCAATAAAGTTACAAATTACACATTAAATAGAGTGTCAATAAAGTTACACATTACACATTAAATAGAGTCAATAAAGTTACAAATTACACATTAAATAGAGTGTCAATAAAGTTACAAATTACACATTAAATAGAGTGTCAAT
This sequence comes from Osedax frankpressi, assembly GCA_964035775.1. Lineage (NCBI taxonomy): Eukaryota > Metazoa > Annelida > Polychaeta > Sabellida > Siboglinidae > Osedax > Osedax frankpressi. The sequence continues at coordinate 24,652,470 of OZ038317.1, forward strand.
AAAGTTACAAATTACACATTAAATAGAGTGTCAATAAAGTTACAAATTACACATTAAATAGAGTGTCAATAAAGTTACAAATTACACATTAAATAGAGTGTCAATAAAGTTACAAATTACACATTAAATAGTGTCAATAAAGTTACAAATTACACATTAAATAGAGTGTCAATAAAGTTACAAATTACACATTAAATAGAGTGTCAATACAGTTACAAATTACACATTAAATAGGGTCTCAATAAAGTTACAAATTACACATTAAATAGAGTGTCAATAAAATTACAAATTACACATTAAATAGAGTGTCAATAAAGTTACAAATTACACATTAAATAGAGTGTCAATAAATACCGATAATACCATTTTCAGGTACTATTAGGTCTGGATTCGAGTACGGAGGTCAAAAGTGTTCTGCAGTTTCAAGAATTTATGTTCCGAGTTCCAAATGGGCAGAGGTTAAATATTGTTATTAAAGATCTTTTGTTATTAAATCTCTTGTTATTAAATATTGTTATTAAACTTCTTTTGTTTGAATTTACATTTTCTGATCTTCTTTTAGGTTAAGGAAGGACTAATTACCAAACAAAAAACTTTGAAACTGGGATCCGTAAGAGATGCGGATACTTTCCTTTCTGCAATTATTGATGATAAGGTCAGAGTTCATTTATTCTTATAGTTTGTGATTACCTTATAGGTTCTTATTAATTATGTTTCCTCTTGGCATACCATACCACACACCTTACCACACACACACATATACCTGTCCACACACCTTATCACACACACACACATATACCAGTCTACACACCCCACTCTACACCCATCCCACTCTACACACTCACCAGGTATATCCCTCCATAGCTCATAGCTCACCCCTACTCTTACACCTTCACTATATCATTCTAACCTCTCTTTATACCCCCCCCCCCCACTTTCCATATCTACACCCTACCTATATCCACCACCCGACCCCATACCTACATCCTTAGTATAACCTTACTTGCACCCTCGCCTAACCTCCTACCTATACCCCATCCTACATCTTCAACTACACCCATACATATACCCCAACCCTTACCTAAACCACTGACTAAATGCCCTATCTACAACTCCACTGCACCACCACTATACCCCCTTACCCCTAACCCCATTTCAGGCATTTAATCGTGTTAAGAGCTATATAGATTATGCTAAAAATTCTGCTGGAAATACTATTTTTGCTGGAGGTAAATGTGATAACAGGTTATGTAATTATTATTAAGTAATCGAGGTCATTGTTACGTAATAATTTGCTTATTGTTTAATAACTTTACAGTGTCGGATACTTCATTGAACCTACATTTATTGAGTGCAAAGATCCAAAAGATAAACTAATGCAAGAGGTTAAATCCCCAACGACTTTAATGCTATCTCCTGACCTACCGCGACCTCTAATATTGCACATTGATCTCGTATTACTTTAGCTTAACCTCTCGTGACCTCACTAGGAAATCTTCGGACCGGTTGTCTCATGTTACGTTTACGAAGACAAAGATTTTGACAAAATGTTTGAATTGGTAAACTCCACGTCGAAATTCGCACTGACTGGAGCTATTTACTCTGCTGATGAGTTAGTAAGATAACGTAAGGCGATCTGACCACTATCTGACCATTGTCTGACCACTATGTCCTCATCAGGTCCGTTGTAGCTTCTGCCCGGAAGGCTCTACGACAAGCTTCGGGTAATTTCTACATCAACGATAAGTCAACAGGATCTGTTGTTTGTCAGCAGCCATTTGGAGGGGCTAGGAAGTCTGGTTAGTACTTACTCAACTACTTACTCAACTACTTAGTCCACTACTTACTCAACTACTTAGTCCACTACTTAGTCTTCTACTTAGCCTTCTTCTTACTCAACTACTTAGTCAACTACTTACTCAATTACTTAGTCTTCTACTTAGTCAACTATTTACTCTACTACTTACTCTAATATTTATTCTATATAACTCACTCCACTACTACAGGTACCAATGATAAGTCAGGAGGACCATTCTATTTGCAGAGATTTAGTTCTCCACTCTCTGTAAAAGAAACCTTTGAACCTCTGAGAGAAATTGACTACCCTTACATGAAACAATAGAATCATTGTTCTTTCATATTATATTTCATAGATAATATGTATATGTATATAATATATGATATATAAATAGAAAATGTCAAAGAAAATCAAATAAAATATTAAATCAGTTTATTGTAAATTATTAAATTCCAAATTTTGATCTTTTTGAAGATGTTGAAGGAGTGTTTAATCCAGGAGTTGAAATTTGGGATCTGTGAATTGTGAATATAATACTTAATATAAGTTCTTAATATAAATACTTAATATAAGTTCTTAATATAAATACTTAAAATAAGTTCTTAATATAAATACTTAATATAAGTTCTTAATATAAATAGATGTGAGAAACAATTAGTTAAACCTTTTACTATTATTGTAGCCGGAGTGTTCCTTTTCATTTTGTATTGTCTGCATAGCATCTGACATCTCTCTTTCCATTGTAGTCATATGATCTAGAGCTTGTCTAGTTCTTTCCTATAGTCGATTACAAAGTTGTTATTGTATCAGCTAGCATTGTTTAGTTCCTTCAGTTACTTCCAAATCTACGATTATCTTCACTAACCGCTTTTGTGATACTGGAATCTTTAACACTGTAGAACATTGGTCCCATTTCTGCTAACCAATGACCATCAACACTGGTCACACATTGCATGTATTCCTTTTGGGATCAAATACAGTAATAAATATATTAAGAAGTACATTGAGAAGTAAATTAAGAAGAACTGTAAGAATTAAAGATTAACAACATACCTTGGATGTCATTACTAATTCGTGGTAAACTATATAATCTGGTGCAAATCCCATTCCAAACAACGCACTAGTTGGATGTAGGTGACATGGCATTCCAGTCCTTAAATTAACATATTCACTCAAACCCTAGAGGGTAAGATGTTTAGTGTGGTTACAACTTTCAAATTTAACAAAAAAGTGATTCAATATCTTAAAGATTATATTCATATTTGAAATAATAATAAATATATTTGAAAAATATAAATGATTTGAAAGTAAGTATTTCTATCTTTTTAAAAGGTAGTCAATATATTACTTGGAGATGTTGTTCAATAAGCTTATATAAGTTATATAAGCTATATAAGTTATACATTATGTAAGGTATCAAATGATGAAGTGATTTTTGTATTTATTTGAAAAGTGTTTATTTAGTAATAATTATAAAATAAAAAGTGAATTTTTGTTATTATGTAGTATTATATATTATGATGTATTTTGAAAGTACAAATTTAAAGTATTTTACTAAATAGAAGATAATTTAGTAGAATATATCATTATTTACGAATAGATTAATGTACTTATTAGAAGTAGTAGTAACTACTATGCTGTTGAGTATTTATGTAAGAAATAGTTATGTATTTAAGAAGTAGTTTCATATTTATATTAGAAGAAGTTAATGTATTTATTTAAGAAGTAGTTATATGTGTATTTAAGAAGTTATTAAGTTAAAAATATTAACATACTATATTCTAAAACCTTAAGTCTTGCAGCTTGATGGAAATAAGAAGAACAAATGCACTTCCTGATTACATCCCATTCACTTCCGCAAGACTCCATTGGCATTTTTCGCTGTTCAATAATTTCCAAGAGTTGTTGCCTTACCTCTCTAACCTTTTGAGCAAAATTTCTTTTAGAAACTTGAAACCATTAGTTTTAATGGTACATATTAAATATAATTAAAAAACCTTTTTCATGGCTTTTCCGTGAATAAAATGTTCATTTGCCCAGTGCACGGAATACCTGAGAGAAATGAAAATATAGAAATATGTAAATCGAGAGGCGAGCCGAAATACAAACTTATTTCTTTTCCATTGGAGATAGACATTCAAATACGTTAAATGATCTGATTCGGGCACTTGAAATTTCTCTCTTGCGGCATCTGAATCTTCTTCTCTTCCTTTTGGCCGGTAGAATATTGCTGGAACACTCAACATCGAAACAATTATCTGAAATCGGGATACATAATGATTTAATACTTTTTTAATGATTTAAAAATTGTGTGTAAAAATGATATGAATTCTAGATAAGTAGATATATTGTTCTTAAAGTTAAAAAATAATTATAAGAAAATATAAAAAGAATACACGAAGAATGTAATGAAAGAAAAGAAGGCAAATAAAGATTTTAAAGCAAGAAAATAGTAACCAGCATTTCCGTTCCACATTTCATTTCCGTAGAAACAATTAACATTTTCGATAAAGCCGGATCCAATGGGAACTCAATCATATTCCTTCCCAATTCCGTAAGAGCTCCGGTGTTATCCAAAGCTGCAAGAATCCACAGCTGATACATTGAATTCAAAATATTATCCTGAAATAAGGAGATTAGAAAATTGAAAGATAATCAAGTGATATAATTATATAATTAATATATTTTATGACAAATAAAATAAAATTTGTTTCATTTCTGACTTGGGGAGGAGGATCCATGAAATTAAATTGCAAGAGATCAATAACTCCCAAAGACTTTAGTAACAGAACAACGTTAGCTAAATTGGTTCTCTGAATTTCTGGAACTGTGGCCAGTAAAAGTTCTTCTTTGTATTGCCTCGAAGTATAAAGCCGATAGGCTTGTCTGCAGAAGTTGTGGGTTATATAAAAATAAAGGTCTTGTAAATCATCAAAACGAGCTTAACAAACCCAGGGCCTGTTCTTCCGGCTCTTCCTGATCTTTGATTAGCATTAGCCTGACTTATTGGATAGATAGAAAGAGCATCCATTCCGATTTTAGGGTTGTAAACTTTAAGTTTACAATAGCCAGCGTCAATTACGACTTGTATTCCATCAACTGGGTGTTAAAAGGTTATACAGGTGTTAAGAGGTTATATAGGTGTTAAGAGGTTATATAGGTATTAAGAGGTTATGTAGGTGTTAAGAGGTTATATAGGTGTTAATAGGTTATATAGTTGTTAAGAGGTTATATAGGTGTTAAGAGGTTATATAGTTGTTAAGAGGTTATATAGGTGTTAATAGGTTATACAGGTGTTAAGAGGTTATACAGGTGTTAAGAGGTTATACAGGTGTTAAGAGGTTATACAGGTGTTAAGAGGTTATATAGGTGTTAAGGGGGTATACAGGTGTTAAGAGGTTATACAGGTGTTAAGAGGTTATATAGGTGTTAAGAGGTTATATAGGTGTTAAGTGGTTATACAGGTGTTAAGAGGTAATACAGGTGTTAAAAGGTTATACAGGTGTTAAGAGGTTATACAGGTGTTAAGAGGTTATACAGGTGTTAAGAGGTTATACAGGTGTTAAGAGGATATTTAGGTGTTAAGAGGTTATACAGGTGTTAAGAGGATATTTAGGTGTTAAGAGGTTATACAGGTGTTAAGAGGTTATATAGGTATTAAGTGGTTATATAGGTGTTAAGAGGTTATATAGGTGTTAAAAGTTATACAGGTGTTAATAGGTTATTTAGGTGTTAAGTGTGCGCGTGTTTAGGAATATAAAATAACTGATTTAATATATATATATATATAATGGGAAGTTGTAGGGTGGAACAGAGATGGGGGTTGGATATTAATGATATTGATAATCAATATTAATGATATTAATAGACAATATCAATGATATTAATAGACAATATTAATGATATTAATAGACAATATCAATAATATTAATAGACAATATTAATGATATTGATAATCAATATTAATGATATTAATAGACAATATCAATGATATTAATAGACAATATCAATGATATTAATAGACAATATTAATGATATTAATAAACAATATCAATGATATTAATAGACAATATCAATGATATTAATAGACAATATTAATGATATTAATAAACAATATCAATGATATTAATAGACAATATTAATGATATTAATAGACAATATTAATGATATTAATAGACAATATTAATGATATTAATAGACAATATTAATAATATTAATAGACAATATTAATGATATTAATAGACAATATTAATAATATTAATAGACAATATTAATGTTATTAATAGACAATATTAATAATATTAATAGACAATATTAATGTTATTAATAGACAATATTAATTATATTAATAGACAATATTAATGATATTAATAGACAATATCAATGATATTAATAGACAATATTAATGATATTAATAGACAATATCAATGATATTAATAGACAATATCAATGATATTAATAGACAATATTAATGATATTAATAGACAATATCAATGATATTAATAGACAATATTAATGATATTAATAGACAATATCAATGATATTAATAGATAATATTAATGATATTAATAAACAATATCAATGATATTAATAGACAATATCAATGATATTAATAGACAATATCAATGATATTAATAGACAATATTAATTATATTAATAGAAAATATTAATTATATTAATAGACAATATTAATGATATTAATAGACAATATCAATGATATTAATAGACAATATTAATGATATTAATAGACAATATCAATGATATTAATAGACAATATCAATGATATTAATAGACAATATTAATGATATTAATAGACAATATCAATGATATTAATAGACAATATTAATGATATTAATAGACAATATTAATGATATTAATAAACAATATCAATGATATTAATAGACAATATCAATGATATTAATAAACAATATCAATGATATTAATAGACAATATCAATGATATTAATAGACAATATCAATGATATTAATAGACAATACTAATTATATTAATAGAAAATATTAATTATATTAATAGACAATATTAATAAACAATATTAATGATATTAATAGACAATATTAATTATTCTCTAATGATGAGCAGAGTTGAAACCTGTTAAAGAAGTTTCTGCAATATTTGTAGAGACAATACATTTACGCATTCCATTGGGAGCCTTTTGAAATATCTTTGCTTGAAGGTCGCTAGGAAGTTGCGAGTAGATTGGGAGGAGAGCGAGAGGAGGAGGGTCATCTAGTTCATCCAGACGTTCTGCGAATGCGGTGATTTAGTTCATTTTAAATCAATTATCTACAGCCAATGGCTCAGATTGCGATAATAAAGGCATTAAGGCAAACGATACCTTATTAACAATACCTTTGTTGCATATAGATAATAATAATTTCTTTATGTACATTTAAATACAAATTTCAAACCTGTAATAAGATCGCAAGTCACTTCAATATCTTCTTGTCCTGGCATGAAAATCAAAATATCGCCTGTGATTAAATATATGAGCTTTATAAAGAGTAATAATAGAAGAGAGATAAGTTTGGACGAAGATTTGAAATAAAGGAAGGTTAGGTATCGATTGAGTTAGGCAAAGAGGGATAAGGGAAGAGTTGATCTAAGATAGATTGACAAATTACCTTCCACATTACTCAAATGGATTTGCATTGTTTGTTTAACGGAAGCATCCACGTAATCTTCAACAGGATTTTTACTAAACATCACATCAACTGGAAAAGTTCGTCCAGGAATCTGAAAATCAAATACAAATAACAAATATACCTTTGAAACTGGATAACAGATGTTGACGTCAATTTATTTGATTAATTTGAAATAATTTATTCATTATTCTTAAAACAATTTTAAAAACTTTGAATACTGGAACATTTCCAAAGAAATTTGAAAATTTTTCTGAATCCATAGTTGCAGATGTTATAATTAATTTCAAGTCAAGACGATTTGACATTACCTGGATATAGGAGATGGGTGTGAGATACATGTGTGTGTGTGTGTGTGTGTGTGTGTGTGTGTGTGTGTGTGTGTGTGTGTGTATGTGTGTGTGTGTGAAGGAGAGAGGGATAGAGGGATAGAGGGAGAGAGGGAGATATGGGGAGGGGAGGGGGAGAGAGGGGGGAGGAAGAAGGAGAGGGAGAGGGAGAGGGAGAGGGAGAGGGAGAGGGAGAGGGAGAGGGAGAGGGAGAGGGAGAGGGAGAGGGAGAGGGAGAGGAAGAAGGAGAAGGAGAGGGAGAGGGAGAGGGAGAGGGAGATAGATAATATCACCTCTTTTAACAATCCAAACAAGACATCTGTATTTAAACTCCTTTCATGAGCTTCGTCCATAATAATTGCGCTGTAATTTTCAAGATCAGATTCTCTCAGAGATTCCCTCAAAAGGATTCCATCTGTCATGTATTTGATCTGCGTCTTCTGTAAACGGTAGAGGTGATAAGGACATTAAACTTGGGGCATATGTCCTTGAGCTGCTAGATTACTAACCTCACTTGTGCAATCTTCGAACCTAATCGCATACCCGACTTCATTTCCCAGTTCGCATCCTATCTCTTCGCTCACACGTTTAGCCACTGACATGGCTGCAACTCTACGTGGTTGGGTGCATGCAATCTGACCATGTAAGGTGTACCCGTCTTCGTGAAGGTACTAAGGGAGAGATATATGAAATAGAAAAAGATAAGTTATTATGAATTTTTTTATTTACTAATTATTTTAAATATTAGCAACAAAATTCATAAAATTCAGATGTAATTTCAGAAAATGGAATTATTATAAATATTTTTAATGTATAATTGAAGGTCAGAGATCAAACCTGAGTTAATTGAGTAGTTTTACCAGATCCAGTTTCCCCAACTATTACAACTACAGAGTTTTCTCTTATTATCTTCAACAGCTATTCAAAGAGTATTTATGTAATAATTCATTACGTATAGTACCACTAAGAAAGTGAATTTCAACGTATATCTGTAATGCCATTAGTATTGTCTAAAACCTCTTGTCTTACGGAGAAGATGGGCAGGAAGTTCCTTTGTTGTTTTATACTTTTATTTCTAGCAAAATCACTGACAGCTTCAGTTTTTTCAGACATATGTTTTGCAAATTTATGTGAAGTTTTGAAGTCAGTTTCTTGTTCTTCATTTGGATTATCATCCTGGTGAGTTATTAGTGAGTTATTAGTGAGTTATTAGTGAGTTATTAGTGAGTTATTAGTGAGTTATTAGTGAGTTATTAGTGAGTTATTAGTGAGTTATTAGTGAGTTATTAGTGAGTTATTAGTTAGTTATTAGTGAGTTATTAGTGAGTTATTAGTGAGTTATTAGTGAGTTATTAGTGAGTTATTAGTGAGTTATTAGTGAGTTATTAGTGAGTTATTAGTGAGTTATTAGTGAGTTATTAGTGAGTTATTAGTGAGTTATTAGTGAGTTATTAGTGAGTTATTAGTGAGTTATTAGTGAGTTATTAGTGAGTTATTAGTGAGTTATTAGTGAGTTATTAGTGAGTTATTACTGAGTTATTAGTGAGTTATTAGTGAGTTATTAGTGAGTTATTAGTGAGTTATTAGTGAGTTATTAGTGAGTTATTAGTGAGTTATTAGTGAGTTATTAGTGAGTTATTAGTGAGTTATTAGTGAATTATTAGTGAGTTATTAGTGAGTTATTAGTGAGTTATTAGTGAGTTATTAGTGAGTTATTAGTGAGTTATTACTGAGTTATTAGTGAGTTATTAGTGAGTTATTAGTGAGTTATTAGTGAGTTATTAGTGAGTTATTAGTGAGTTATTAGTGAGTTATTAGTGAGTTATTAGTGAGTTATTAGTTATTATTAGTGAGTGTGTGAGTGAGTAGTGTATGAAAATGTGAGGGTGTAGTAATTGAGTATAATATTGAGTGTAGTGTGGCACCTAACCTGTTCTTGAGTCTTCTTGTCCTTTACACCCATAGCATTCCCAAACTTTGTTCCCGCCAATTCCCAATGTTTTAATTGGCTTTTTTTACGTTCTTTTTGTTCCCTTGCCCTCCTCACGACAAAACTTCCTTTTCTTGCAGTCATCGCCATATCGGAGGTAGGGTCCTGAGATAGGTCAGGATTATAACCTCACGACCTACGACCTTACTAAGAGGTCGCCTCACTTCACCTCGAAATACTACACGCTTGTAGACTTTGGTCAGTGATGGAATATGACCTCACTTAAAAGTCAGTGGTAGAACATGACCTCACTTCAAGGTCATTAGTAGAACGTGACTGTACTATAGGGTTAGTATGGTAAGATGACCTTACTATATGGTTGGAAGTATAAGATGACCTCACTAAAGGTCTGTTGTAGAAGACCGCCTAACAATGACTAGGGTAGGAGAAGAAGAGAGCTAACCTTGACCGGTATTACTGGGTCCGGTTGTTTGGTGAAGACAATACGTCCGTCAAGAAAAGGAGGTACAATGTTATGAACGAGAAGATGAACTCTCGCTAAAGAATCCTCTTCGAAGTCATCTCCGCAGTTTGTTCTCTCAATTGCTCCACTTCGTAACATTCTGTTAATCTCCCAGGCCTCATTATCCTGCAATTAGTTCACTTATGACTTACCGTTATCAATTATTAATTATCATTGGTAAGTCTACAAATAGATCTACCTTTCATTAATTATTATTTTCTCATAATTGATTGATATATTAAATATATTGCAAAATATGTTTAATAATTAATTAAATAACTTTATTAATTAATTAATTAACCTAGTTTATTAATTAATTAAATAACTTTACAAATTAATTTATTTATTTATCTTACTAACTTTCTCTATTAATTAATTAGCTAACTTTCTAATTCGTTAATTAACTTAATTTAATAATTATTTAATTTACTTACTTTACTAATTTGTCTTTGTTGGGCTGACATTTTTTTATTTTTTCTTTTTTCTAATTCGGCTTCTCTGTGTTTTACATAAGAATCTGATGTGTCTGTAATGTGGTGTCATGAGGAGGTTGTAGTAGGTCTAGAAAGGGTTATCTGAGATCCATGGGGGTTAATGAGCGAGTTATAAGGTCTTCATAGTATGAAGTATTAATATATACAAGGGGTCATATGAATAGTAAATACATATACATAAGAGATGAGCTAAAGATAAAATGATCAAGGCATCTCATTAAGGTCAGTAGAAATTATGGTCACCTGAAAAGGGGTTGTGAATTTCATCGTATCCTTCGTCCATTCCGTACCATTCACGATCTAGTCTTTTCTGCTCATCCTTCCACTCTTGTTTGTCTTCCTCACGTTCAAACTCCGGTTGACCCTCTTTGTTAAAGTTAGTCGTTGTTGGATAATGAGGTAGCGGTCAATATGGTCATTTGAATATTTCTATATATTTAATAAATAGCCCTAAACCTCTTCTAGAGCTCTGTACACTGGTGTAGCCACGCCCCCTTTTAGCCCAAGCATTGTGTTTGTAGGAGGGAGTAGGTAATGGTGTTCCCTTATACCTGGTATTATAGGGTTGAGATAAGGGTTGGAAACGGGGGCAGAGGGAGTGGATATGGAGAGTGAAGGGAGATGAAGGAGGAGGGGGAGGGGGAGAGTTAGGGAAGAGTAAGGGAGAGGGAGAGGGAGAGGGAGAGGTAGAGGGAGAGGGAGAGGGAGAGGGAGAGGGAGAGGGAGAGGGAGAGGGAGAGGGAGAGGGAGAGGGAGAGGGAGAGGGAGAGGGAGAGGGAGAGGGAGAGGGAGAGGGAGAGGGAGAGGGAGAGGGAGAGGGAGAGGGAGAGGGAGAGGGAGAGGGAGAGGGAGAGGGAGAGGGAGAGGGAGAGGGAGAGGGAGAGGGAGAGGGAGAGGGAGAGGGAGAGGGAGAGGGAGAGGGAGAGGGAGAGGGAGAGGGAGAGGGAGAGTGAAGGGCTATGAAGGAGGAGGGGAGGGGAAGAGTTGGGGAAGAGGAAGGGAGAGGTAGAGGGGGAGGGAGAGGGAGGGTAGGGGGAGGGTTTGGGGAAGAGGGAGGGAGAGGGAGAGGGAGATGGAGAGGGAGAGGTAGAGGTAGAGGGGGTGGGAGAGGGAGAAGTAAACCTATTTCCTTGACGAACAGAAGATTGGCTTCTAACACTGCCTCCTATTTGAAGATGTTAAGAAGTTTATAGAAATGTGGTGTGGTGTGTTGTGCGGTATGTTGTGTGATGTGCGATGTGTGGTGTGGTGTGATGTGTGGTGTAGTGTGGTGTACGGTGCGGTGTGTGGTGCGGCGTGTGGTGTGGTGTGTGTTGTGGTGTGGTGTTTGTATGTGAAAAGATGTTTGGTATGTAGTGCGGCATGTGGTGTGGTATGTGGTGCGGTGTGTGGTGCGGTGTGTGGTGCGGTGTGTGGTGCGGTATGTGGTATAGTGTGGTGTGTGGTGTGGTGTTGTATGTGAAAAGGTGTGTGGTGTGTGGTGCGGTGTGTGGTGTGGTGTATGGTGTGGTGTGTTGTGTGGTACGGTGTGATGTGCGATGTGTGGTGTGTGTTGTGTGGTGTGTGGTGTGGTGTTGTATGTGGTGCGGTGTGCGGTGTGCTATTCACAGCTACCTGAATTCACTATAGGTGTTGGTACATCCCATTGACTCCGAGGTTCTCTATATTGATCATCTTCGTCCCAAGTTGATTTCGAAGGCGTGTCTGCGAAGGAATTTGATGTTTGTCAATTTCAGCTTTTCATTGAAGTTGTCGAATTTATTGTTACCCGTCATTATTAACCGCTTACTACCTTTAATTGATTTGTGTAAGTTGGGAGTTCTGTCATGGTGCCTGGGAGTGTGACCTGCGGTGTGCCTGGGAGTGTGACGAGGAGTGGCGGGCTTTGACCAGTCCTCGGCCCTTCTTTGTTGATCTATAATGACCGTCGCAAATTATAATAACAATAATAAAAGTTTAATGATATTTTTTTATTATTTTATAAGATTCTAATTTTCTATAAATATTATTTACATAACACTACATGCAAGTGAATTTAATGGCATGATGAAATAGTATGATGTAATAGCATGATATATATTTTATGTATGTCTCATAATAACTTATATATCAATATTATTATTACCTTTCAAGTCTTTTAAAACCACTTTATTACCGGAAGATGAAATCTGCAATAAAATGTAACATTTTTAAAGAATGAAGAATTATAAGAAACAATAACAGCTAACAGTAGTCAACAGAGGTCAACAAAGGTCAACAGAGGATATTAATTATTAGTGGAAGTCAGATTATTTAGTAAAGAGAGTAGAGATTAGTATAGATAAATAGAGATTAAGGTGTCAGTAGTGGTTACTATTTACAGTAGTGGTCAGTAAAAGTCATTAGTGGAAGTTAGTGGTCAGTAGAATTGAATAGTTCAAGTTATTTTCTATCTTACATCTGATTTTCTCCTCCTTTGTTCTCTCCAGTCTTGTCGGTGTTTATAATCGTTGCTAACTCCTCCAGGGTGTGATGGTGTATCGTCTCCATGGGGCATACGATAATTCCTGTCAACAATAACAATTACTTCTAGGATAATTCTATCCCGGCACTATTAGTGTGTTAAACAATAAAATGATTTCCTGATAACAATAACAATAAACTTCTAGGATAATTCTATCTCAGCACTAAGTCAATAACCTCGTATCTCTATTAACAATGCGATTACGATCATTATATAAATTCACTTTTTCCTTTTCCTGTCTCTTATCTGCTCCCAAACGATCTAATCCGAGAAGAGAAGATTTCGGAACCTATCAAACAAAAAATGTTAGATGATATCAACAAATAATCTGGCATCATTATTTGGAAACTATATTATTTTATTATACAATATTTTTAATTCCTAGTATTTTGTTTTTATTTTTAATATAATTATAAATATAATTCTGATATCATTCTGAAAAAAATTCTGATATTCTGAAATAAAAACTAGAATAAGTAAATTATTATAAATATGATATAAACACACATAAAGACATATAACTGCGTATGAGGATAAGAATTTAACGTATTTACTAAATACCTTGAAAGTATGATCAGCTATTTTACGTTTCATTAAAGTCAACCCGCCTTTTTCTTGTAAATCACTTCCTTCCAAACGTCCGTGAGTTTGTAAGTTCTCTTCTTTATCCGCCATGCTCTGTTGTCAATATATAGAGTTGTATGTGCGCTTTTATAAACACGTATCAATATCGGATTTATACAGTTTATTTATTAATAACACAAAGAATTCCGATATAATATCCTATTACAATATCCTACGACAATATCCTATTACAATATCCTATTACAATATCCTACGACAATATCCTATTACAATATCCTATTACAATATCCTATTAAAATATCCTATTACAATATCCTATTACAATATCCTATTACAATAACCTACGACAATATCCTACGACAATATCCTATTACAATATCCTATTACAATATCCTATTACAATATCCTCTTATATCCTCTTATAATATCCTACGACAATATCCTATTACAATATCCTACGACAATATCCTATTACAATATCCTACAATATCATATTACAATATCCTATGACAATATCCTATTAAAATATCCTATAACAATATCATATTACAATATCCTACGACAATATACCATGACAATATCCTACGACAATATCCTAAGACAATATCCTCTTATAATATCCTATTACAATATCCTACGATAATATCCTATTACAATATCCTACGACAATATCCTATGACAATATCATATTAAAATATCATATTACAATATCCTATTACAATATCCTATTACAATATCTTATTACAATATCCTACAACAATATCCTACAACAATATTCTATTGCACTATCCTATTACAATATCCTACTACAATAACCTACGACAATATCCTATTACAATATCCTCTTATAATATCCTATTAAAATATTCTACGACAATATCCTATTACAATATCCTCTTATAATATCCTATTACAATATCCTACGACAATATCCTATGACAATATCCTACGACAATATCCTAAGACAATATCCTCTTATAATATCCTATGACAATATCCTATTACAATATCCTACGATAATATCCTATTACAATATCCTACGACAATATCCTATGACAATATCATATTAAAATATCATATTACAATATCCTATTACAATATCTTATTACAATATCCTACAACAATATCCTATTGCAATATCCTATTGCAATATCCTATTACAATATCCTACTACAATAACCTACGACAATATCCTATTACAATATCCTCTTATAATATCCTATTACAATATCCTACGACAATATCCTCTATCAATAGCATTATTGATTTCAATAAAATTCTATTATGTTTATATAACTATAATACTATAATATATACTATAATATATACTATAATATAACTTTATATAACTACAAGCACAGAGAACATAAATGTTTAAAAAAAGCTAAAATCATACTAAAGTTCAAACTATTTTTACTGATTAAATAACAAGCTATAATCATTGTATAATCACTATATAATCACTGTATAATCACTGTATAATCACTGTATAATCACTGTATAATCACTATATAAACACTGTATAATCACTGCATAATCACTGTATAATCACTGTATATTCATTGTATAATCACTGTATAATCACTCTATAATCATTGTACAATCACTGTATAATCACTATATAATCACCGTATAATCACTGTATAATCACAGTATAATCACAGTATAATCACTGTATAATCACTATATAATCACTGTATAATCACTGTATAATCACTATATAATCATTGTATAATTTAACTTAAATCACAATGCATAATAATAAAGTTATTTATATAAAGTATATACATGTCCTACATTGTCCTATGTTGTCCTGTATTGTCCTGGGTTGTTCTATGTTGTCCTACATTGTCCTATGTTGTCCTACATTGTCCTATGTTATCCTGTATTGTCCTGGGTTGTTCTATGTTGTTCTATGTTGTCCTACATTGTCCTATGTTGTCCTATATTGTCATACGTTGTCATACGTTGTCCTGTATTATCCTGGGTTGTTCTATGTTGTCCTACATTGTCCTATGTTGTCCTATATTGTCCTGGGTTGTTCTATGTTGTCCTATGATGTCCTATATTGTCCTGGGTTGTTCTATGTTGTCCTACATTGTCCTATGTTGTCCTATATTGTCATACGTTGTCATACGTTGTCCTGTATTATCCTGGGTTGTTCTATGTTGTCCTACATTGTCCTATGTTGTCCTATATTGTCCTGGGTTGTTCTATGTTGTCCTATGATGTCCTATATTGTCCTGGGTTGTTCTATGTTGTCCTACATTGTCCTATGTTGTCCTATATTGTCCTGGGTTGTTCTATGTTGTCCTATGATGTCCTGTATTGTCCTGGGTTGTTCTATGTTGTCCTACATTGTCCTATGTTGTCCTATATTGTCCTGGGTTGTTCTATGTTGTCCTATGATGTCCTATATTGTACTATGTTGTTCTATGTTTTCCTATGTTGTCCTGTATTGTCCTACATTGTCCTATGTTGTCCTATGATGTCCTATATTGTCCTGGGTTGTCCTATGTTGTCCTACATTGTCCTATGTTGTACCATGTTGTCCTATGTTATCCTGTATTGTCCTGGGTTGTTCTATGTTGTTCTATGTTGTCCTACATTGTCCTATGTTGTCCTATATTGTCCTGGGTTGTTCTATATTGTCCTATATTGTCATATGATGTCCTATGTTGTCCAATATTGTCTTAGAATGTCATATGTTGTCTTATATTGACATGGGTTGTTCTATGTTGACCTATATTATCCTATCTGTTCAAATTTCCATAACATATCATTAATTTTGTTTGAATTGTACTAAACCCTGTTGCAGTTTGACATTAGTTGAATTTAGGTTTAACTTTTAATCTTACAGTATAACATATAACCACAACATCATTTAATTATTTTTCTTATTACATATATACATAATTCAATTTTTCTAATTTGAAGATATATAGTTTATTTAACTTCAGGTGAATACATTTACAGAAATATTATAACGTGTATATATTACATATAACACATGTATACACTTGGCAAATGCGTGGTAAAGATCACTGATAATTACTAGAAATTTATAACCATTGCAGTCGATAATACATAGACAATATAAACTGATTATTTATTATAAGAGGACGGTGATAAGCTCTACGATGAGTAATTGTATTCGCAAATTTAATATATACATTTTATCGTATATTATATATTGAACTTTATATATACATTTTATATAATTTATCTACTTAGAATAACAACTCACGAGAGCTTTTATCGTATCGGCTAATATCAATATAAACCATAACTGTAATTAATAAAATATATTATTTAGTTTATAATTATTTTGAGTTAGAATAGAATAATGTACATTAAAATAAAATCATGAGTGTAATAATAATTATTTTTAAACTTTGTATTCAAAAATATAATAATAATTATTTATTTGATGCTTTAGATTATCAAATTACAAATAGATAATATAATTTTTAAAGTTATAATATACAATACCTTCGATATTGTTAACAATGTTATATAAAAATAAGTTACATATAAATTCTATAGATAAATAATATTAGTACAAATTATTAAAATTTAAATTTCTTTCAAATACGAATTATATTCTATATAAATAATCCAATGTAAATAATAAGACTAAAGCATCACCTATTGATAAGTTATAATTATATCAATAACTATTAAATCATAAGGTAACTAGATATATATTGTTCAATTATAATTCCCATTATAACAATATAATATCTCTAATATTATATATATATATATTAAAATGATATTGAATCTAACTTATTTTTTTAAATATTATTAGTGCCTTTTATTTATATTTACATCATAAAAATATAATCTACACATTGTAGGACCTACAGCGCGTAGATAGTATAGGTGTTATATTATATTAAAAATATCTCTCTATATGTATTTACACTGTACATATGGAGAGATATTTTTGTACATTGTACACCAATGACATTAATACAACTTGCATACAATATTTTCACTTATTATAAATGTAATATAACATACATATATATATATATATATTAATAAACAATTAAATTACTTAAATTAAATACCAAATATAATATTTTGATATACAGATTAACATTCTGCATATTTTATTAATTTATTTTGTAGAATTCTTATATAGAAAATAAATGTTATTATTTATAATTAGTATAAATACGTTATAATTAATTGTATTAATTAACAATGCCCAAACAGTCTGGTTTAAAAAAATATAATTTAACAGTCTTTAATATTCTTAAAAGATTTTTATACCGCTCAAATAACAGGAAATATAATTATATATTAAATAATAAGTTATTATAATTGATAATAATCATACTAATTAATATAATATTAAATAGCGAAATATCATAAACTATTTCTACACTACAAAAGTATTCCTTTCGTGTAGTTTATAATATAATATTTAAATAATACAACCAAGTATATTATATACATATGTATTACACACTAATAAGTATTATACTTTTAATATGTAATACAGAGATTGTATTGTATGTTTTTTGCTATTGTTATGAAATTATTAAAATTGTTAATAATTGTCAAACAACAAATATGACTTTAATCTAATTAAAATATAGTCAAACATATTAATTTATATAAATTAAACTTGAAAAATATATTTCTCTACACATATATCAAATAAACTACAGTTTGATATATTAATAATTAAATAATATTATATTATATTTATATTAAAAATAAATATTTGTATGGTATAAATGGTCTATTTATATATTTATTATCAATCAACAATAATTTAAGTATAATATTTATTTAAATATATTTTAAATATATTTTAATAACAAAAAATGTTGCGTAGTAAATTAAAAATTAGTTGTAAAAGATTGTAAATATACTATCAATGTTAGTAAATATCTGTAATTAATATGAAGTTTATCTATATCAATAATAATAAACACAGTGAATATATCTAGGTAATGTTAAATAATACATTTTATGAGCGTTACAAAGCAATGCAATGTATCAGTAAAGTCAATACAAATTAATAATACTTCATGATCTGTAACAACTATAATTAAAAGTATTTAAAACAAATAAAATATATAAGTTAACATAAGTTAATGTTATGCATTGTTAGTAAAATAATAATCATTGTTGTTTGCAATTGCCCTTGTCCTTAGAGTCTTTAGATTTAGTCTGCCTCCTTTGACCTCTAATGACGTCATCAGAAGAGGTCATATCAGCCATATTTGCGTAGTCATCCACTGGGTATCTATCGGCTTTGTAATTTTTTTATATGAAATTAAGATATACATTTATTTGTTAATATAAATAAAATAGTTTATATAATAATAAATATTTAATAACAAGTTTGTAATGTTTAATATTATTGTAACATATTTAATACATACATTTAATATGTAATTTATATCCAAATTATTTATTTATTATAAAATTTGAATAAACAATATAAAATGTTATATTGTAGAATAAGAATAAAATCAAATACTAACTAATTGTACTTCTCCTAAAGGTCGGATCAATAGATGCGATGACATTATTTGAAAGGCTTTCCGACCTCAAACTTTAAAGTCGAAGTAAGGAGATTAGAGACAGTCCGAAGAACGTTAAATTAGATCTACCAACCTTCTGCTGTGATCAGATACTTGAAGTGGTTCCGAATAGATACTGCTGGAACCTTTGTCATCTATATTACGCGATTGTCTCCGATGTAATTGTTCTTGGTGTCTTTGTTCTTCGGTTGTGAAACTAGGGTCGGGAAGTATACGATTTCTGAGGTCGGGGTTCTCTCTATGCCTAGATTCATTTGCGGAGTGCCTAGATTCATTTGTGGAGTGCCTAGATTCATTTGTGGAGTGCCTAGATTCATTTGCGGAGTGCCTAGACGGATTTACTTGGTGCCTAGTAGCCTCGGAGGATTGGTGTGGATAGGAGTCGAATTTATCCTCAGAAGACATACGAGTAGCGATATTATTAACATTGTTGTCATTGTTGTAAGCGGGTGGTTCTGGGTAAGCTGGCAGAGATGTAGAACGTGAAGCCTGAGTCTGTGTTAATGGTATATTAGTGGTATGTTACTGGTATATTAGTGGTATGTTACTGGTATGTTAGTAGTGTGTTACTGGTATATTACTGGTATATTAGTTGTATATTAGTGGTATGTTACTGGTATGTTACTGGTATGTTACTGGTATGTTAGTAGTATGTTACTGGTATGTTAGTAGTATGTTACTAGTATGTTACTGGTATATTAGTGGTATGTTACTGGTATGTTACTGGTATATTAGTGGTACATTACTGGTATATTAGTGGTATATTAGTGGTATGTTACTGGTATATTAGTGGTATATTAGTGATATATTAGTGGTATGCTACTGGTATATTAGTGGTATATTAGTAGTATGTTACTGGTATGTTAGTAGTGTGTTACTGGTATGTTACTGGTATATTAGTGGTATGTTACTAGTATATTAGTGGTATATTAGTGGTATGTTACTGGTATATTAGTGGTATATTAGTGATATATTAGTGGTATGTTACTGGTATATTAGTGGTATATTAGTGGTATGTTACTGGTATATTAGTGGTATATTAGTGATATATTAGTGGTATGTTACTGGTATATTAGTGGTATATTAGTGGTATGTTACTGGTATATTAGTGGTATATTAGTGGTATGTTAGTGGTATGTTACTGGTATATTAGTGGTATATTAGTGATATATTAGTGGTATGTAACTGGTATATTAGTGGTATGTTACTGGTATATTAGAGATATATTAGTGGTATGTTACTGGTATATTAGTTGTATATTAGTGGTATGTTACTGGTATGTTACTGGTATGTTACTGGTATATTAGTGGTATATTAGTGGTATGTTACTGGTATATTAGTGGTATATTAAAGATATATTAGTGGTATGTTACTGGTATATTAGTGGTATATTAGTGGTATGTTACTGGTATATTAGTGGTATATTAGAGATATATTAGTGGTATGTTACTGGTATATTAGTGGTATATTAGAGATATATTAGTGGTATGTTACTGGTATATTAGTTGTATATTAGTGGTATGTTACTAGTATATTAGTGGTATATTAGTGGTATATTAGAGATATATTAGTGGTATGTTACTGGTATATTAGTGGTATATTAGAGATATATTAGTGGTATGTTACTGGTATATTAGTTGTATATTAGTGGTATATTACTAGTATATTAGTGGTATATTAGAGATATATTAGAGGTATGTTACTGGTATATTAGTGGTATATTAGTGGTATATTAGTGGTATGTTACTGGTATATTAGTGGTATATTAGAGATATATTAGTGGTATGTTACTGGTATATTAGTGGTATATTAGAGATATATTAATTGTATGTTACTGGTATATTAGTGGTATATTAGTGGTATATTAGTGGTATGTTACTGGTATATTAGTGGTATATTAGTGGTATATTAGAGATATATTAGTGGTATGTTACTGGTATATTAGTGGTATATTAGTGGTATGTTACTGGCATATTAGTGGTATATTAGAGATATATTAGTGGTATGTTACTGGTATATTAGTGGTATATTAGATATATATTAGTGGTATGTTACTGGTATATTTGTTGTATATTAGTGGTATGTTAATAGTATGTCAGTAATAAAATAGTAGATGTCAATAAATGTAAATGATATTGTAATAAGTAATAATCCAGGATGCTTTTGTGTTTAGCAAAAGTTAATTTCTAACAATTTTATTAGAAACAATTAAAAATAGTAATTATTAATTATTCTTTGCATCAAAAATAGCTATTAATTGTAAAAAAACTAATAATTTTAACTTTTAATTTGTTTTCAAGAAATTATAACTCGAATAACTTATTAATAAATATAATATAAGTGTCTATTAACTTTCTTTAGTTGTTTTTTAGCGAAATATTTATCAGCTTTAAGTTTTTCCTGCTTTTGCATGACAACAGCAAGAGCTGCGTCAGTATTCTGTATTAACTCTACGTTGTCTTTAGTTCTCCTCGCTCCACTACCTCGGTTACGCTCTTGATCTTGCAGGAGGCGCGCCAATTCCTGCATTCAACATTAACAACCAATTTAGGGTTACATCTCGTAATACGAAATAGTAACGCGAAATTAATAAACTAAATTTAAATTATTTTTGTAATGAAATATTTATAAGAACGCTATTTAAATTTTATTACTTTCAATAAAGATATTCTCAGATAGAATATAAATTTAGTTATTCAATATACTCTCTACCTGATCCTGTAGTTCTTGGAGTTCTTTTCTAGCTGATGATTTCATATCTCTTGAGGGTTGAATGTAAAAATCGTTAAAGTCACCAACATCTTCAAACTTGCCATTATTTCTCAGAACTCTTAAATTGGTGAAATTTAAGTAATTCAAATCATATTCATGAGAATTAGTTCCCATAGGTAGAACGAGTGTAATTATTGGTTACTTTGAAATAAATGTTATCTATGAAATTTTGCAAATTACCTTTCATCTGATGTTCTTTGGTGTTCACTAGTTTCTATTAAAAAAATTATTTATTATTAAAACATGCTATTTGAATCTATTCTAAATGTCATTATTATTTACCTTGTAAGTTTGAACTGTTCAAAGAAATTGAAAGCTCTTCTAATCTTAATTTTTCTTTTTTCAAAAGTTTATATTTCTTTCTTTGATCATACTTTTCTCTTTCTTCATTTTGAAGTTTTTGAGCGACTTCCTAAAAAAAATGTATTTATAAAAAATCCATAAAAATGTGAATTTCGAATAAACATTCATTAATATCTTTATAATTAATGTAAGAATATTTACTTTTATATTGGATTGGAATTATATCAAATTAAACTTGAGGTTACTTTTAAAATACTTATTAATTATGAAATTAGATCATTTAAAAATCTATGTTATAAAATAGAAATATTGATATGTAATAATAGTTTGTAATTAAAAAATTAATTATTATAAATTAAATAATAAAATTACAGAAAATAAAGAATTTATTGATAATCACAAAAAGCAAAAGACTAACAAAATCATTACTTTCAGTTCTATTTCTCTGCAAAGCATTGTGTACATAGTCTTGTTGCAACAATTGTTGGGCTAAAATTGCGTCTTTAGATTCTCTAATAAAATTAGTGAATTATAAAATAAAATACAAAATTAATTATCTCTAAATGAGATGAATCCAAAAGAAAGTAATTTTGGTTTATAATTAATTATAGTTAAATAATAAATTCATAACACAATTTGATTTAACCTTAATCTGTTAAATTTGTCTAGATTATTTCTGTCGTGATCTAAAATTTGTGCAGCAACTTGTTGATCTTGCAGAAATCTTAGAACAAATAATTAATTATAATAAATTAAATAAAATGCGATATAATCTTATAATTGTATAACTTACAATAACTCACAATAATGAATAAAGACCAACATTTCTTGGTTACATCTGTTTTGTCTCTGTTGAACTTCTCGTAAGTTTTCTTCTTCCTCGATTTGAACAGATTGTGCAACTGGAATATCAGATCTCACAGTTCTTCTATTGTATCTATTGTTGTTGTACTTATCACTAACTGTAATAATTGGTCACATTAGTATTAGTAGTAGTAGATATCATCTTCATTGTTAAATCATGTTATGATAACAAAACCATTGCATTCTAATATATAAACGCATATTGAAATAGTATTTATTAAATTATCACTAGCATTCATGATTTTGAATTTCGTTTGCTAGACATTGGTCTTCCTTAACAGCAAATTGAGCTCTTACTATTAATGATATGATTATTAAGCATTGTTTTAATTAATAAATTAAATAGTATGATTACATTAGTTTATAATCCACTTTGTTACTGACCTACATTAACTTTTATTGGATCTGGAACTTCGACCCCCGATTTAGACTCCATTTTGAATAACCTAATTACATAATCTTATTAACAATATAATCATAAGTTATTATTTACACATATGATAATATTTTTATGAATTATAATTCTATATCTATTCTATATCTATTTTAATGATGACATATGCACTTCTAATGATGTCATATCCATTACTAATGATGTAATATTAGCTGGCAAGGTGTTATAAAGTTTTAAATTTTATAAATGATTACTGAAATAATTTTTAGAATAATTTTGTTATCTCTAATAATAGTTTTCATAATTGTTCTCATTTATAATGTCTACTAATTTTAATTCTATATCAGAAATCATGTAGGTATTTGTCATTCCTAACATTATATATAATTTGTTACTTAGATCATAAAAATTAAATAAAAATAATATGTATGTCTCGATCAAATATATAAAAGGGATTTTATCAATAAATTAATAAAATAAAAATATGTGAATTAATCTGTTCATATAATTCAGATAATTATAAAGTATATAATTTAGTTAAAACAGCACATTTAATATAAATAAAGTAAGTCGGAGTGAAGAATTACTTATAAAATGAGCTAACAGTTTTAGTGATTCAAATATTTATAATATTCAGAAGAATATTATGAATAAGTTATTTAATAAGTTAATTAATAAGTTAATTAATAAGTTAATGAATAAGTTAATTAATAAGTTAATTAATAAGTTAATTAATAAGTTAATTAATAAGTTAATTAATAAGTTAATTAATAAGTTAATTAATAAGTTATTTAATAAGTTAATTGATATAAGTAGGATATAGTCTATCAATAATTAATAGACAAAGCAAAAACATATTAACTTTGTATAACATAAATACTGTTTAATGATAATAATTTATTTTCATAAGTATTAAATAGAGTTATAATGTAACAGTATGTATCAGTATATTTTAACCACAAGATTATTACAATATCTTCTGTATCTACAGTGCATAGCATTTTCGAATGGTAAGGTCGATGGTTCTAAACCACAAACTATGAAAATGTCTCTCATCGCGAATGTCACCATTATTACCAAACAGTTAAGAATTTGTGCAACAGCGAATAAATATAATGTAGCATAAGGTCATTTATTCTCGTCGCCCAGAGGACCTATAAATTCAATCTATACTTATTCAATCATCCTGTTTGTTTATAATCACTACCTATTTTTTATCTATATGTTAGCACATTCCTTTCATGTTTGTAACTATTTGATAAATTAAGTGATAGTCATCAAATAGAAATTTTATTTTACTGATTTATTTTATAATATATTTTACTTTATTTATATATCAAGAAAATTAATATGATAAATTTCGGATGAAAAAAAGCAATATAAATAACATAAATTAAATATTTAACATAGTATTAAAATAAAAATATTCAGTCGTTCATATTATAATACTATACAATAATTTATCATTTAAATTTCGGATTTTAAAAACCAAATTATATATATTTGAATATTCTACCAGTCAAATAAGATATTATTATTATCATGTGATATCTATAGCCAATAAATGTTTCAAACGCAATGATCACATTTGCTTGTATTCTTTATTTTTTCAAATTATAAACCAATAATTTTTGAATATATTATTATGATATGACTAAATAATAAACATTCATTACATAAGAGTGTTATGATGACAAAGACATATTCTCAACAATCTAATATTACATATTATTATATATCAATATAGTAGAGATATATATATATTAAATATAAAATAGAATTTTATGATAAAATTATTATAAATGATGATCATATTTTTTAGGTATATCATGAACTAGTAACTTTACTTGCTGCTAAAACAGAATCAATCACATTAGCAGTCTATCAACATCTTCCTGCATATGAAACTTCTGCATATATTCAAATAAAACTATCATAAACCTTGTTATTTTTTATAAAAAGTTATATAATAAAGTTCAGGACCTGATAAATATCTTTATATTATTACAATCGAAAAAATAATACTTTAAAATGTGTGCATATATGTTTACTATAAGTAGGTCAAACAAATGTGACGATATCCCATAAATTGAATCACTAGTTACATTTTATATAAATGCAGAAATGCCTACCATGTAAATATTGAAGATTGCAATTTCCCATTAAACTTATATTAATATATATGTATGTATATAGTATGTATATTATCTTAATAATCTTATTATAATACTAACCAAAATATAAGTAATGCAATTGAGAAATAATTTCAAGTGTATTTACACAATGTATATTTAATAAATGGTAACATAATATAATTAATATTATATGAAGAATTTTTAATTAAAAAGAACTTAACAGATATAATTATGTATTATAATATTATAATCTGGATATAAAATAGAATTATTACAATTTTTAAATGTATAACTATTTTAAAAGTATATATTTATATATACCTTAAAATGAAATCCTCTATAAATATGTCATACCTAATATAAATTGATTCTTAATCTAGATATATGTTAATATATATAAATAACAAATTTAATGAAATTGATTATTTACCAATAATAATAAATATCAATATATTTCATTTTTCATTATAGAGCTTAATCAATTAACTATCCTATGTATTGATATTAGATATAATAATACGTTATTTTATATATAATAACATTTAACATATTTCATATTATATAATTAAATATATAACTGTTGAAATATAACCTTTTAGTTAATCCGTTTTAAACTCGCCTACTTCTACATTCATGTAGAAGCTTACTACATGAATAACTATAATACTATTTTAGCCGTATTCAATTTAAAATGATATTTGTAATAGTATATATCTTATTATTGTTATTTATTTGATTATACATTAAGTTATACTATAATATTCTATGTATTACAATATTTTTCTATTATTTTCAATTTATTTTATTTTACTTTATATGAGATTCAAACTCTTCTAATAATATTTATTAATATTTATATTTGGATAAAAACTAGATTCAACGCATAATTGTTAGTTTATATAATACTATATATTGTTAGTTATAACACGATATTAATATAAATTTATATTGTTATGTTGCTATGTTTTTATCATTGGTATATATTTCTTATTTATTTCTTAAATATTTAGAAACCTGTCTCTCTTATTTTCTTAATATTTTCAAAATTCATTATAAAATTGTAGATTTCTTGTCTTAGGATTTGTATTTTTAGTTCCGTGGTAAATAATGAGTGTATCTTCATTATATAGTTTTATTATTCAGTTTAATAGTTTAGTCGTCTGTTTTTATATATTTTTTATTTTTGATGCACATGTACATTTTAAAAATTCTATGAGGTATTTCTGGCCGAATATATTTTGTAACTTATTTATTGATCTATTTTTCAGCAGTCAATCTAGAATATTATTATTTTATTTACTAATAGATATTAATCTTTTCAACTATATACAGATTTTCTATATGTACAATCCTGTGCTATTCTTGTCGATTATTTATTTTGTTATTTTTCAAATCTTATGTCCTTTATTTCCACATAAATAACAAGTTATGTTGGATCATATTAATTTATTGTATATTAATTTCCTTTTTTCTTATCTTTTGTATGTGGAAATTTATTTTAATTAACAATTGTTTTACAGTGGATATGAGTATACTCATACTAGTGTAGATTCATAGATTAATCAATATCTCGTGAATTTTAAAGTCAAGTCTTTATAATATAATTATTCTCTTCTTGATTCTTTATTTGTATTAAATTATCATTATAACCTTATTATGTAAATATAGAATTAGTGAGAACAAAATGCTCCACCAGCATTTACATCGTGCATAGTATTTTATAAAATTCATTATTTTTTTCATGTTTAGTTTAATTGAATTTATATATTTCATTTTGTATATTAACTATTATATTATCGTATAAGTTGAAATTATGTAATATTACGATAATATATAACTTACAATAATAATTTTGACAATAAATTACACGAATGTTTAACGTTTTAGTTCATAAATAAATAATTGTTTACTTTAATTATTTTTTATTATCTATACGAGTATAGGGTATATTAAAATACTTTTTATTTGAATAACTTTGTTTAATTTTTGTATTTAGTTATAATTTATTTGTTTATTGCATCATTACTCATTTTGCTGGATAAATTATTGTTATCAATATGTATTAATTTATTTATATCTTCGTAATGTGTTATATCTCGCCATCTTCCTAGTTAAACGTATCTGCTTCTACTTCATAAATATAAAGAATTACAGTATAACTAGTTTTTCGTTCAAGAATTATTGCAAGTTATTTGACACTTAAATTCAAATATTTGTAAACAGCACATAGCAAATAACAAATATAAATAAAAGTAGAAGCTTCTATGTATTCACCTACTTAAACGCATACTAGTACGCCTTGAAATAGGTGAATACTTATATGTCGTAGTAGTAGTATCAAGAAGATGGTGTTATGAGTTTAAATGGGAATACATAATTTAATAAAATATGTCCAGCTTTAGTTAGAAACTATATTTAGTTATAATTTATCAATGCAAAATAAAGTACACACGAATATATATATATAAATATATATATATATATATATATATATATATATATATATATATTTATATATATATATTGATCAGAGTATTTAAAATCAGAGTAAAAAAATTTAAGCATAGCCATATTTTATCAATATTTTCTCATAACGATCATGGGCTAAAATAAAAAAATTAATAACTACAAAAAATAAAAATAATTAGATGACACGGATACAATTTTAAAAAGGCAAATTATAAATATACTATAAAATAATTGCTATATATAGAATAGAATAGTGTTTAAAACAATTTTAAAAAGTTAATAATAATATTTGTTAGAATTATATAATACAAATAGATAATTATATTTGTATTACAATACTGCATTTTATAAATATGGAAATTAATTATCAAATTATAAATGTGTATGTTTATATATAAATGTTTATATATATTATGTGTTACACTTGTTGTCTATATGTACACAATACTGCTCTTATTAATCAATATTTAAGGAATTAAATTTAATTGCATATTATTGTTTAGACAATTTTGACTATAATCAAAATTGTCTTCTATATATTTGAAGTTATATTGAAGGAAGTAAGAGTAAGTAAAATATATAGAAAATGTATGTTATCTATAGAAATGATGTAATTTGATTATATTTTACCATCCTTGTGTTACTTTTTGTAGATAATTCTCCATATTCATGAATACATGTGTATCTATTTTTTAAACTAAAATTAATCCGAATTAATCTTTTCAAAATACATAAATATAATAATTCCTTAGGATGTATCTTTAATTTGTTTAATTTGTAAATTGGCTCTTGTCATATAAATATAGATACTACAATACAATACACAACTTATATATCATTCTTAATATGTGTATTACAGTGTTATGTGTTATTTATTTAAGTATACTGGCTTATAATAAAAATTATTTAAGATTTGAGGAAATTAATATAATACTATTAAATATTACATAAACTAAAACTCTTTTCAATTTAACATATTTTCCAGAATACAAATTACGTAAAGTACCTCATTGCGTAATACCTTAACTAATTAGGAATTCCGTATTTCAGAATATCCTCTGAAGTTTTAAGAACCTACTTATTTATTACGTCATATTTGTTCTCAACGTGTCAGTGTAGATCAGTTGGTTAATATCATAAATGGTTATATTTGAGTGGGGTACTACTAGGTGTATGCGATTCTTTATTATGCGAATTATACATTATAATAATCGATAAAACAAGTGATGCTTGAAATGACATTTACTTTACAGAAATCAATAGTTGAGATGTCGAGATACAATTTCATAATGACGACTGAATGACAGCGTGTTGTGCACGCTAGTAACTTCGCGTTTCTGTACGCCCGCATTTACTCGGCAACCACGCCCACTTACATACAAACCACGCCCAGAACATCTACATTCGTATAATTACCCGCGGTGTAGAATTCTCGATGTATTTTGTATATTTTACATATAGAGTTTATACCTGTAGGCTGTCGTGCACTGTAAGTCGTGTTATAGGAGGTGTAGTGAAGTACATACGCAATGCATCATCTAGGCACGTTGGCTCCCCCCTCCCCAGTGCACTCCCCGAATAGTCTTTCCCCTCCTCTTCTGAGCCGACTAACTAATGACGTGGCCAGAATCAATGTGCTTGACCATGCAGTGACCAGATATAACGATGACTTTGAGGAGTTTAGGGCTAGAGCTGATTCCGGTGGATCCTTGTATGGATTGTTTAGAAGACAGGTTTGAAGCTAGAGTATGGTATATAGAATATGGGCCGCTGTATTGTTTATTCAGAAGATGGTTATATTTAGCACCTGGAGTATATTATACTGTCTATTATATGCGGTACAGTTAAACACTTAATCATTGATGTAATAAATATGACATAACATTATCTAATTATGTTGTATTTCCTAATATATATTTATAATAAAGTGCATATATATATATATATATATATATATATATATATATATATATATATATATGATAATCATAAAAAGAAACCAAGACATTATTTACAAGTTTTTTTTTCTTTACTTAACAATCGAATTATAAATTTATATTTTTAAAATTATTTTATTGTAACTTTTTGTATATTTGTAAAAAGATTAATTTAGATTTAATATAGAAATAAAATATAGATTTTGAATATATATATAGAATATATATATATAGAATACATATTTATAATATATATTTATAATATATATTTAGAATATATATTTAGAATATATACATAGAATATATATTTAGAATATATATATATATCAAATAATAATTATAGTCGCTTTAATATGTTATGAAAATTAATAAATTCAATATAATCTACTAATTATAACTTATATAGTATTATTTGTTAATTTTATATATTTACACAACTAATTCTTAAAATTCTAAAACACACTTTTATGCAAATTCTGAAGGTTGTGAGAAATCTGGTTACGCCCATTTGTAGGATGTGATATTAAATTACATTGTTTTTAATATAAACATACTATTATATTAATTCAAAATAATAATTTTAAAAATACATTTTATTATTTTGCAGGTGTTAATTACTCGAGTATTACTATTCAATAAAGGAGATTTTATTGCATAACTACTATTCTAGAATTATACAAATTTAAAGGTCATATACAAAATATGATAGAAAATATATATTATTAATTATATAAAAATTATTTTAAAAAAATATATTATTTTATGAATATGAATTATTTTTCAAAAAAAAAATCATGACAATTTGAAACGTAATATAGAATTTTTAAAGCTATATAAATAACTAACAATGTTTATTTAATTAAATCACGCTTGACAATTGTAGATAATTCAATATTATAGTCATTAGAAATACGTACGTTATTAATTTAATTACTGATATTATTACAATTGTATTACAAATATAAAGAATCAAGTGTAATCATAAGTTATCTTACTCGCTAGATTAATACGTAATTAACACTTACCTAACACTTACTTGACAATTACTTACCACTTATTTAATACTTACTTAACACTTACTTACCGCTTACTTAATACTTACTTAATACTTACTTAATACTTACTTAATACTTACTTAATAATTACTTAAAACTTACTTAATACTTACTTGACAATTACTTAATATTTACTTAATACTTACTTGACAATTACTTAATAATTACTTAACACTTACATAATACTTACTTGACAATTACTTAATACTTACTTAACACTTACATAATACTTACTTAATACTTACTTAATACTTACTTGACACTTACTTAATACTTACTTAATACTTACTTAATAATTACTTGACACTTACTTAATACTTACTTGACAATTACTTAATACTTACTTGACACTTACTTAATACTTACTTGACACTTACTTAATACTTACTTAATACTTACTTAATAATTACTTAAAACTTACTTAATACTTACTTGACAATTACTTAATATTTACTTAATACTTACTTGACAATTACTTAATACTTACTTAACACTTACATAATACTTACTTAATACTTACTTAATACTTACTTAATACTTACTTAATACTTACTTGACAATTACTTAATACTTACTTAACACTTACATAATACGTACTTAATACTTACTTAATACTTACTTGACACTTACTTAATACTTACATAATACTTACTTAATACTTACTTAATACTTACTTAATACTTACTTAATACTTACTTAATACTTACTTAATACTTACTTGACAATTACTTAATACTTACTTAACACTTACATAATACTTACTTAATACTTACTTAATACTTACTTGACACTTACTTAATACTTACTTAATACTTACTTAATAATTACTTGACACTTACTTAATACTTACTTGACAATTACTTAATACTTACTTGACACTTACTTAATACTTACTTGACACTTACTTAATACTTACTTAATACTTACTTAATAATTACTTAAAACTTATTTAATACTTACTTGACAATTACTTAATATTTACTTAATACTTACTTGACAATTACTTAATACTTACTTAACACTTACATAATACTTACTTAATACTTACTTAATACTTACTTAATACTTACTTAATACTTACTTAATACTTACTTGACAATTACTTAATACTTACTTAACACTTACATAATACGTACTTAATACTTACTTAATACTTACTTGACACTTACTTAATACTTACTTAATACTTACTTAATAATTACTTGACACTTACTTAATAATTACTTGACAATTACTTAATACTTACTTGACACTTACTTAATACTTACTTGACACTTACTTAATACTTACTTAATACTTACTTAATAATTACTTGACACTTACTTAATACTTACTTGACAATTACTTAATACTTACTTAACACTTACATAATACTTACTTAATACTTACTTAATACTTACTTAATAATTACTTGACACTTACTTAATACTTACTTGACAATTACTTAATACTTACTTAACACTTACATAATACTTACTTAATACTTACTTAATAATTACTTGACACTTACTTAATACTTACTTGACAATTACTTAATACTTACTTGACACTTACTTAATACTTACTTGACACTTACTTAATACTTACTTAATACTTACTTAATAATTACTTAAAACTTACTTAATACTTACTTGACAATTACTTAATATTTACTTAATACTTACTTGACAATTACTTAATACTTACTTAATACTTACATAATACTTACTTAATACTTACTTAATACTTACTTGACACTTACTTAATACTTACTTGACAATTACTTAACACTTATTTAACACTTACTTCACAGTTACTTAATAATTACATAATAACAAATTCTTTTATTAGAATTCTATAGGAATTATTATTTTCATAATATTTGTTATCATTTAAATACTCAAATTAAAAATGATAATAATTTATGATAAGTAAATATAATTGAGTTATTAATTATTTTTAAAAGTATATTCATAACGTATTTATAAACATAATTTAATTGATTTAAATTATCGCAATGTTACGTCATTGTTAAGTGTTTTATGATATAATAACAACGCCCCGTCTTGTAATTAGTATGAAAAGGTGGGCGTTTTATTCAACACCATAAATGTACTACTTAATACTTTAGTACAAAATAACCTTACGGTGTATAGTGTACAGTGTACAGTGTACAGTATACATTATACAGTGTACAGTGTACAGTATACAGTGTACGGTGTACAGTGTACAGTATACAGTATACAGTGAACAGTATACAGAGCATAGTGTACAGTGTACATTGTACATTATACAGTGTACACTGTACAATGTACAGTTTATAGTGTATAATGCACCGTGTATAGTGTACATTGTACAGTGTACATTATACAGTGTATAGTGTATAGTGTACGATGTACATTGTACAATGTACAATGTATAGTATAGAATGTAAAGTGTACAGTAAACTATATACATTATACATTGTACTGTGTAATGTTTACAATGAACACTGTACATTGTACAGTGTATAATATGTATAATTTATATATTATTATATTTATATTACATTGGATTGCATAAAACATAACAACGCTCCGAATACTAATTATGTAATATAATATATTATATAAATACTTTATAAAATTTAAACACGTTTAAGAATAATTCATATTTACTTTAATGCTATATGTGATGCATATAATATGACGTAATATAAACTCTATATGAATTCTCGCAAGATATAAACCTGCAATTAATTGTAGAGGTGTATTAATATAATGTAATAAAAGGGCCATATTACGTAATAGAGCTGATTCTACTCTAGAACGTTGCTAATGTTACGTAATTGAATTCGATTTAACGGTATTGGATAGTATCACTACCGTTACACTGTAACCACGTACGCTATTATTCCAGAGTACTGGTATTTATAAACACTATTGGAACTAGTAGAACGTCCTCGTTACCTGCGTAATATCTTAAGTAAGTAAGTAAACACATACTGATATTACTTTTAATGTTGCAATACACCGTTATAAGAATACAATGAAAGTCGAATGCCTTATAATCAAATATTGATCAGTTATACGAGTTTAGCATAGTATAAAGTTATTTTATTTTATAGTTAACTAATATTATATATCACACTATATTCCTTTCAATGAGAGACTTATTCTGACACTTGACACCGAATAGTTTTACTGACAAACATCCTCGACTACCAATTGTTTTACTGACACTCAACATAGGGTATACTTACTGACACTTGACAACCAGTAGACTAACTGACACTTGCCTCCCGGTAGACTTACTGACATTTGGCAACCAGTAGACTTACTGACACTTGACAACCAGTAGACTTACTGACACTTGACAACCAGTAGACTTACTGACACTTGACAACCAGTAGACTTACTGACACTTGACAACCAGTAGACTTACTGACACTTGACAACCAGTAGACTTACTGACACTTGACAACCAGTTGACTTACTGACACTTGCCTCCCGGTTGACTTACTGACACTTGACAACCAATAGACTTACTGACACTTGCCTCCCGGTTGACTTACTGACACTTGACAACCAGTAGACTTACTGACACTTGACAACCAGTAAACTTACTGACACTTGACAACCAGTAGACTTACTGACACTTGACAACCAGTAGACTCACTGACACTTGACAACCAGTAGATTCACTGACACTTGACAACCAGTAGACTTACTGACACTTGACAACCAGTAGACTTACTGACCCTTGACAACCAGTAGACTTACTGACACTTGACAACCAGTAGACTTACTGACACTTGACAAGCAGTAGACTTACTGACACTTGCCTCCTGGTTGACTTACTGACACTTGACAACCAGTAGACTTACTGACACTTGACAACCAGTAGACTTACTGACACTTGCCTCCCGGTTGACTTACTGACCCTTGGCAACCAGTAGACTTACTGACACTTGACAACCAGTAGACTTACTGACACTTGCCTCCTGGTTGACTTACTGACACTTGCCTCCTGGTTGACTTACTGACACTTGACAACCGGTTGACTTACTGACCCTTGACAACCAGTAGACTTACTGACACTTGACAACCAGTAGACTTACTGACACATGACACCCAGTAGACTTACTGACACTTGACACCCAGTAGACTTACTGACACATGACACCCAGGATACTTACCGACCCCTATTTTACTATTTACGTGTAGTTTTTGATACTGGACAATTCACACTTTTTATAAGCATTATCTACATATTGATACTAGATGATGACAGACGAACTTTATATATTGAATACAACTTGATACACGTAACATCAACTGACTCACTTAGTGTCAGTTGACACATTTACTGTAATATGTCTCACTTACTGTCAGATGTCTCACGTCTCACTTACTGTCAGATGTCTCACTTACTGTCAGATGTCTCACTTACTGTCAGTTGACACACTTACTGTCAGATGTTTCGCTTGCTGTCACATGTCTCACTTACTGTCACATGTCTCACTTACTGTCACTTGATACAGTACTATCACTTGACACATTTACTGTCATATGTCTCACTTACTGTCACATGTCTCACTTACTGTCAGATGTCTCACTTACTGTCACATGTCTCACTTACTGTCACATGTCTCACTTGACACATTACTGTCACTTGACACATTTACTGGCATATGTCTCACTTACTGTCACATGGCTCACTTACTGTCAGATGTCTCACTTACTGTCACATGTCTCACTTACTGTCACATGTCTCACTTACTGTCAGATGTCTCACTTACTGTCACATGTCTCACTTACTGTCACATGTCTCACTTGACACATTACTGTCACTTGACACATTTACTGTCATATGTCTCACTTACTGTCACATGTCTCACTTACTGTCAGATGTCTCACTTACTGTCACATGTCTCACTTACTGTCACATGTCTCACTTGACACATTACTGTCACTTGACACATTTACTGGCATATGTCTCACTTACTGTCACATGGCTCACTTACTGTCAGATGTCTCACTTACTGTCACATGTCTCGCTTACTGTCACATATCTCGCTGACTGTCACTTGACACATTACTGTCACTTGACACATTTACTGTCATATGTCTCACTTACTGTCACTTGACACATTACTGTCACATGTCACACTTACTGTCATATGTCTCACTTACTGTCACATGTCTCACTTACTGTCAGATGTCTCACTTACTGTCAGATGTCTCACTTACTGTCAGATGTCGCACTTACTGTCACATGTCTCACTTACTGTCAGTTGACACACTTACTGTCGGATGTCTCGCTTGCTGTCACATATCTCACTTACTGTCACATGTCTCACTTACTGTCACTTGATACATTACTGTCACTTGACACATTTACTGTCATATGTCTCACTTACTGTCACTTGACACATTACTGTCATACTTACTGTCATATGTCTCACTTACTGTCACATGTCTCACTTACTGTCAGATGTCTCACTTACTGCCAGATGTCTCACTTACTGTCACATGTCTCACTTACTGTCAGTTGACACATTTACTGTCATATGTCTCACTTACTGTCAGATGTCTCACTTACTGTCACATGTCTCACTTACTGTCAGATGTCTCACTTACTGTCAGATGTCTCACTTACTGTCACATGTCTCACTTACTGTCAGATGTCTCACTTACTGTCAGATGTCTCACTTACTGTCACATGTCTCACTTACTGTCAGTTGACATATTTACTGCCATATGTCTCACTTACTGTCAGATGTCTCACTTACTGTCACATGTCTCACTTACTGTCAGATGTCTCACTTACTGTCAGATGTCTCACTTACTGTCACTTGACACATTTACTGTCATATGTCTCACTTACTGTCACTTGACACATTACTGTCATATGTCTCACTTACTGTCAGATGTCTCACTTACAGTCACATGTCTCACTTACTGTCACTTGACACATTTACTGTCAGTTGATACCTTTAATGCAACATTACATTTATATGAAATATCAATTATTAATTAATATTAATATATATTATTGACATTTGATACACATTTTGGCAGAAACTTAATTACTTATTGGCGATACTGGTTAAAATATCAATAATACTTGACATTTTCCCCTGCCACATACACATTATATGACATATGACGGACGATTCACTCGACATGACAATGTCTATATGATTTATGACACTTTCAGGCTATAGCCGATAAATCTGCATCCGGATCGCGAGTTAATCCAGAGAAAAGATCATTCAAACGGCAAAGGTCGAGGTCACTTATACCGAGGTCATCTGCCCCAGACTATAGCGATGACAGGTTAGTGGACACTCTAGTGATCAGTGGCCTATTTACTGACCAAAGCTCAAGGCAAGAACTGCATACTTCGGCAATAAATACAAATATTCTTCGTATTACTGGAAACATTATTATTAATATCACATTTGGCAAGCTGTAACAATATTTAGTAAAGAGAGTGTATATGTTAGTGATTCTCTATCTCTCCTCTTCCTTCCCCTCTTCCTTTCACTTTTCTTCTCCTTCTAACTATCCTACTTCCTATCATGCCTCTTCTTCTTCTCCCTATCATTCTCCCATACCTTATCCTTCTTCTTTTCCCTCTCCCTCCTCCTCTACCTCTCCCTCTCCCTCTCTCACTCCCTCTCCCTATCCATCTTATTCTCCCTCTCATTTTCCCCTCATTCCTTTTTCATTCTCTCTTTTCTTCTCCATCTCCTTCTACCTCTACTTATCCCTATCTCTATTGTATAATACTTTATTATGCAAGAGATGAAACCAGAGTAACGGGAATTATAGAGGATTACATCTGATAACTGTTATTATATAAAGGTTGTTATATTATTTAATATTTATTAATATTAATATTGATGTGAGTCATGCAGGACTGACAGTTTAGATGGTATTCTGGGAGTGTTAGAAGAAGTGTAGGTATAATGGAGGGAGTAAGGGGTAGTGATGAATTGATGGGTATTTAGAGAGATGTAGTGAGGAGTAGAGTATATAAGGGTGTAGTGAGGTATAGCATTGTGATTGATATAGGAAGTATTATGAAGTATATTGAGGTGTAGTGAGGTGTAGTGATGTGTAGTGAGGTGTAGTGAGGTGTAGTGAATTGTAGTGAGGTTTAGTGAGGTGTAGTGAGGTGTAGTGAGATGTAGTGAGGTGTAGTGAGGTGTAGTGAGATGTAGTGAGGTGTAGTGAGGTGTAGTGAGATGTAGTGAGGTATAGTGAGGTGTAGTGATGTGTATTGAGGTGTAGTGAGGTGTAGTGAGGTGTAGTGAGGTGTAGTGAGATGTAGTGAGGTGTAGTGAGGTGTAGTGAGGTGTAATGAGGTGTAGTAAGGTGTAGTAAGGTGTAGTGAGGTGTAGTGAGATGTAGTGAGATGTAGTGAGGTGTAGTGAGGTGTAGTGAGGTGTAATGAGGTGTAGTAAGGTGTAGTAAGGTGTAGTGAGGTGTAGTGAGGTGTAGTGAGATGTAGTGAGGTGTAGTGAGGTGTAGTGAGGTGTAGTGAGGTGTAGTGAGGTGTAGTGAGGTATAGTGAGGTGTAGTGAGATGTAGTGATGTGTAGTAAGGTGTAGTAAGGTGTAGTGAGGTGTAGTGAGGTGTGGTGATGTGTAGTGAGGTGTAGTGAGGTGTAGACAATGTCTTATTTAATATAAGATAATCATATCATGAGGAATTTCATATGTAGATTTAGCCCATGCATATTTTATATTGGTTCCTATATTTTAACAGATCAATTCCTCTATCATATAAAACCTCATTAATTGCAGTATAAATCTCTTTGGGAGATTTTGTCAATAATCCATTTTAAAGTACATCTGGTGTTAGCTTTTCAGATTAGACCGTAGGGAATAACTGTTTGCTTGGATAAAGGTTCTTATATAGTGGTGCATTATGCAATATTACACAATATATATACAGTATATATACAATATATACATAATATCTACTATGTATATTCATTATACATTATACACTATACACTATACACTATACACTATATAATATATACTATACACTATACACTATACACTATACACTATACACTATACACTATACACTATATACTCTACACTATACACTATACAATATACACTATACAATATATAATGCACACTATACACTATACACTATATAGTATACACTATACACTATATACTATACACTATACACTATATACTATACACTATACACTATACACTATACACTATACACTATACACTATATACTATATACTATATACTATACACTATACACTATACACTATACACTATATACTATATACTATACACTATACACTATACACTATACACTATACACTATACACTATACACTATATAATGCACACTATACACTATATAATATACACTATACACTATACACTATATAATACACACTATACACTATACACTATACACTATATACTATACACTATACACTATATACTATACGCTATATACTATACATTATACACTATATAATATATACTATACACTATACACTATATAATATACACTATACACTATACACTATACACTATACACTATACACTATCACTATACACTATAGACTATAAACTATACATTATACACTATATACTATACACTATACACTATACACAATACACTATATACTATACATTATACACTATACACTATACACTATATACTATACACTATACACCATATACTATACACTATACACTACTATATACTATATACTATACACTATACACTCTACACAATACACAATACACTATACACTATACACAATACACTATATACTATATACTATACACTATACACTACTATATACTATATACTATACACTATACACTCTACACAATACATAATACACTATACATTATACACTATACACTATACATTATACAATATACACTATACACTATACACTATACACTATACACTATACACTATTCATTATATACTATACAGTATACACTATATACTATACACTATACATATATAATAATTAATAGATATTAAAAGATATTTATCAAATATTATATTTCAATTATCTATTTTCTTCCTTGA
This sequence comes from Osedax frankpressi, assembly GCA_964035775.1. Lineage (NCBI taxonomy): Eukaryota > Metazoa > Annelida > Polychaeta > Sabellida > Siboglinidae > Osedax > Osedax frankpressi. The sequence goes on from OZ038317.1 coordinate 24,692,846, forward strand.
AGTGTGCGAATTCTTTATTTTCAATTTTGTAAATGCGAAGATCTGAATATTTCATTATTACATTATATTGAACACATGTTAATTACTAAATATATTATAATATTTAAATAACTAACGGATGACAATCGAATATATCATCATGTACACATCATGGTTGTACAACTGTCTATTAACAAGTATCTATGCATTGACCATCATTTGTCACAACTCATCTGATTATTAATCTAGCAAAGAGTGATTATAACTACTACTAGGGAATACATTAAACATATTATACGATGATAAAGGAATATACTCGAACATGCCATTAACAGATCACCTCGCATATAAATACCAAAGACGCAAATGTAAATGCGTACGAATCTCGATAGCATTCTGTATGGAGATGGGTTCCACATAATTAATTAGTACAATGTACAGTTTTCATTATATATGATACTTATATACACATATTGTTTTTCAGTCTATTGATATATATATAATGCTGAGGTAGGAATTAAATACATGTACATTTCTATAGTAATTTGATTGATTAATTTTACATAGAAATATACATGAATTATTTAATATAGTATATTCGCTTGTTTATATTAGGATTGTATTTATTATTTAAACGATAGGGGTCAAATAATTAATAATGTCATATTCCTTTATATGCACATTCATATTTAATAACATTTAATTATATTCGTGTATTTATTTATCTACTAGTATTTAATAACATTCATTAGTTAATTACTTAGTAGTATTTATTGTTTTGACTCGTTACTCTAGAAATGACTCGTTACTCTAGAAATAACTCGTTACTCTAGGAATGACTCGTTACTCTAGAAATGACTCGTTACTCTAGAAATTACTCGTTACTTTAGAAATTACTCGTTACTCTAGAAATAACCCGTTATTCTATAAATGACTCGTTACTTTAGAAATGACTCGTTACTCTAGAAATAACTCGTTACTTTAGAAATAACTCGTTACTCTAGAAATGACTCGTTGCTCTAGAAATAACTCGTTACTTTAGAAATAACTCGTTACTCTAGAAATGACTCGTTACTCTAGAAATAAGTCGTTACTCTAGAAATGACTCGTTACTCTAGAAATGACTCGTTGCTCTAGAAATGACTCGTTACTCTAGAAATAACCCGTTATTCTATAAATGACTCGTTACTTTAGAAATGACTCGTTACTCTAGAAATAACTCGTTACTTTAGAAATAACTCGTTACTCTAGAAATGACTCGTTGCTCTAGAAATAACTCGTTACTTTAGAAATAACTCGTTACTCTAGAAATGACTCGTTACTCTAGAAATAAGTCGTTACTCTAGAAATGACTCGTTACTCTAGAAATGACTCGTTACTTTAGAAAAGACTCGTTACTCTAGAAATGACTCGTTACTCTAGAAATAAATCATTACTCTAGAAATGACTCGTTACTCTAGATATGATTCGTTACTCTAGAAATGATTTATTACCTTAGAAATAACTCGTTACTCTAGAAGTTACTCATTACTCTAGACATTACTCGTTACTCTATAATTAAATTAGTATACTAGCGATGAAAAATGACGAAATGTGATAATTCAAGAAAGATAATTTATTAATTAATTAGTAAAATACAAGTGAAATCAATATAATTTAACAGTATTGATAATATATAATCTACATATAATATGAACATTCATTTAAATTTAAATATGCAAAACATATATTTTATATGAACACATGAAGAAATTTAAACATTTTACATATTTTCTCATTGAATAGTCAATAAAATACCTTTTATTGTATATTTATTAACTAATCTTTTGAAAACATGTTATTCATTTTCTCAACTGCTAGGATAAATTTATATATTCAATTATTAACATTTTGTATATAATGTATTATTAATTAAGAATGCATATAATATAAATGTATTATAAATAGTATATAAAAGAGTATATTTAGAATATAAATAGAATATAGACAGATTGTAAATAGATTTTCTAATGAATATAATTATATTATAAATAGAATATAAAAGCGTATTAATAAGTATATACTAATTACAAATATTGTTTAAATAGATTATATAAGTATATAATAATAGTATTAATAAGTACATACTAATTACAAATATTGTATAAATAGATTATATAGATAGTATAAATAGATTATATAAGAGTAGAACTAAACTATATATAGCAATAAAGTGATGCAAGTATCATGTATAATATACATAACTAATACAATAAAAGTAAGATTAATTATAAGTTGCTATATATGGTATTTTATTATTAGATTATTCCCTCCCTCCCATCTACCATCCCACTCTCACTCCATCCTATCCTCCCACCTACCTTCTTTGCCTCCCTCCTTCCCTCTTCCCCTTTCTAATCTATCATCCCA
>OZ038317.1:24695433-24700433 GCA_964035775.1 Osedax frankpressi
ATATATATATATATATATATATTTATATATATATATATATATATATATATTCATAAATATATATATATGGGTATATAATGTATGATTTAATCTGATATTAGTATACTAAATTTCATTACATAAACTAGATTTGATATGTTGGTGTAGGTTCATTACATATTTATGTTGATTAAAACAGCGGTGGTCACAAAATGATATTTTTAACGATCTCATCGCTCTATTAATGGAACACATCAACCCAAAATGCATTTTCTGTTTTCAAGTAAATCCATGATAATCAATAATATTTTAAATACAAATTATATTTATATATAATTGTATTTATGAATTTGTACAATGAAAATTTAAAAATATTTAGTTATTTACATATATATATATATATATATATATATATATATATAAATATACGTAAATAATATATATATATATATATATATATATATATATATATATATTTATATATATTACCTGGAAAAAAGAGGATTGCCTCAATGATATTTAAAAGATTCATGTGAATGCATAATGTCAGTTTAATTAACTTGCTTATCTTGTAATAAATATAAAAACTACATGCTATATCATACATATATATATAAATAAACACAATATTGTTGAGTACATATATCTAAAATAATTACAATAATAATAAGATTTATTAATAGATTTATTATTATAATAATAGAAAACCAAAATATAGAAATTAAATGATAATTTAATTTGCATATTAAAAATTGTTTTTGAGAAACAAGAATTTATATTTAATTACAATATTAAATAATAATCGAAATAATAAATGTTATGATTTAGATTGATTGATAATCCCTCTTTATTAATTACCCTACTAGATATAGGTTATATCTTTATTTCTATATAATATTAATGAATTAGTGAACACGTAAAAATAATAACTTTAATGAGAATATAAACAGCACTTATAATGTACATATTTATTATAATTGTAATATTTAATTAAATAGTTATGTAAATCTTAAAAGAATATATGTATATAAATATGTATATGTTTATATGTGTATACATTTGCATATTTATATATGTATATATTATAACAGGATATGTATATTTAGTAATACTAAGGTTATAATATATTTATTGATGTTCAATGTATACATCATTATATATAGACGATCAAATAACGAGTGCACATCTATAACGGTTTCTTATATAACATATGAACTAACGGTGGGTATGGAGTAAGCTTTACATAATCGTGAGCTAGTGTGTGAAGTAGGTTAAAGTACAGGAAATCAGAAAGTATACAATTTCCGGAATGCCTTTAAAATATAAACTTCATAATATAGTTATAATATACATCATATATAATATACATCGCATGTATATTTTATTAGAATATACAGATAATAAATAAATGATATAAAAATAAATATAAAAATAACCAATCTATATATATCAGGAAATCCCAACTTAATTAATAATTGAAAACATAATATATCTTTATATAATATCTTAATCTAAATCTAATTATTTTATTTATATTATCAACTCTGTCATATTATAATACGGTATACTATCATATTTAAATACCATATAGTAATATGTATTTGCATATACAATATACATATGTATTTAAAATCATGTAAAAAACCATACTAAATATATAATATCTAATATTGTAAATAATTCAAATCATTGATATAAATAAACCAGACGGTCATTACGTATTCTTTGAATTTGTATAGATATCTATTAATGGAAATAATTGGAAATATTTTTAAAATTTTAATTATATCTATACGTATTACACTATAATCTAATATAGTATCTATTAATAAATTATGATAAATCTACTATATATACATATATACTATTTTACATACTATATATATATATATATATATATATATATATATATATATATACATATATATATATATATATAATATCATAAATATTAACTTCCGAAAATTCTGTAATAAATCTATTTCTATTATATAATGAAGTTATTTGTCACTAATTTGAGAACAACATACTTTCCCGTTATAAACTAATGTTCAGCTGAATTACTAATACATGTATATAACACATGTGTATTCCATAGTACTTGAACTAGTGCGATAGGAAACAATAGATCATCGTATTGCGTAATTCAAACTAATACTACACCGTAGAGATGCGTATAGGTTAAAACAATACCCCAGGAACTGGATGCATGGAAACAATACGACGTGGACGCTTATGTCATCGTATTCTCGCTGACCGACCGCAGGTCGTATAACAAGGTTAATTAGCCGTCTCCGTTAGGCGACGTATACTCGTGTGCTTATGTAACCTCGACTTGAGATCGCATCGCCACTCTTTACTTCCTGTTGCGTGAACTCTCTTTCGCTCGAGGGCATGTTTTTTCTCGTTGGCTCGCAAAATGGTCAAATAAATGCTCTGCTAATAAATTCGTTAAAAGATCGCCGTGTGCATTAACTTAACATTAATACAGAAAAAATATAAAATATCTCTTCTAGAATATCCTAACTTTGTAATTGATTTATGTATGAATTGGGCACATTATTATAAAGTAACACATATTACTTGGCCATTATTGACCAGGTTTTAAACGTGTTCAAGAGATGTAACTACCTCCTTTAACTTATTAATGACTACCTCTGCAAATTCGGAATTCGTAGGCAGTGGATCTTTTGTACGACATCCGGGTCCTCAACGAAAAGAAGTGCGCCATCGCTCTGGTAGCCAACAAGTGTGATCTGGTCCGAGGTCGAGTTATTCTAGAACGAGGTTATAACTGTCCCGACTCTACTCATTGTCTCGTCGCGTTACGTAAGACGTATTAGTTTACGAAGTGTGATTCGCGTATACGCGTATACAATTCTAACGTGTAATCTATTCTACCGTATCCATGGTAACATCTGCTAAACTACGTTCTCTTTAGATGGAAGGTCCACTGCTGAGACTTACGGTTGTATTTATATTGAAGTATCGGCCGCATTGAATCATCTAGTCGACGAATTATTGGTTCAAGTATGTTAATTGAATTTACATGTGTGTTTATATAACGGGTGAAGTTAGATTTATTTGGAAATCGATTTGTATAAATAATACACATAGTTGATTATTAATTAATAATAATTAATTCATTATATTTTAAGTTTCATTTAAAAAAAACAAATGACATTAAAGTTCTAAGTTGCCTAATTTGTGTTCAAAATTTGCAATCGAAAAACATATTTAATAAGATGCAAAAGTGAAATTCTAGAGTACAACATTCGTTTAAAATTAGTATTCATAACTCCTCGAATTGCAGATCCTACACATAATCCAAGATACGAAAGCTAATCCTCAAACCACTTGCCAAGAGCTACTGAACCACAGACTAAGCGGGGAAGCTGGTTGTTTGAATCAAGCAGGGGGTTGCGTGTTGAAACAACTCATAAAACCTCCGACTTCGACTTGTTGCGATGTTGTAGATTTCACGTAATATTTAGCGTCGCCAGTTATTTGGGATGTATTCATTGGAGTAGTTGGACATTACTTAACTTTTCATATTCCCTATTTACACTAGTCACGTTACTCGAAGTACTTTGAGTCCATTTGTAAGAGAATATTATTGTGTAGAATTTAATAAAGTAATTACGTTCAATATAAATGATACTTATAAGTATTATTCGATTATACGATACCATGTATGGTGTATCTGATTACTATTATTATAAATTACGTAATTTCGTAATATACACAAATCTAAGTTCACCTTTTATATGAATTACGATATTTTATAAATGCTATTATCCATTTTTATTTTGGTTGTTATCGATGTTAACATATTAATATATTTTATACTAAACAAGATGTTATTTTATAGATATAAATTATAAATATTAATAATTATTAATATAATTATTAATATTATAATTATTAATATTAATTATTAATATTATAATTATTATAATTATTAATATTATTTACATAATCAATTTATGAGTATATTATTATTGGTATGATTATATCGTTATTGATATAGGTATATTGTTATCGATATCAATATATTGGCATAATGAGTTTAATTGAATACCTCACAGTAATCGATAGTTGAGTATATGTTCCGTAATATTCCTTCAAACGGTTACTTGAGTTAGTCATGAGCTTTTATATTACGGAAATAATTTATACCAATAAATTTGAATATTTATAACTAAATGTTTCAAATAATTTGAATAATGAATTTGAATAATATTGTATATAATATCATATTTAATAAGCTTATAATTATATATTATATTAAAATAATGATAACATTCACACCAGGAAATATAAACACACATTGACGAAATATTATATATAGTGAATATTAGTTCGGTTTTAATATTATATAACATACAATAGTCATATCTACAATAACTTTATATATATATTTATATATATATATATATATAGACATATATTTATATATATATATATATAGACATATATATATATATATATATTTATATATATATATATATATATATAGATAGATATATATATAGACATATATTTATATATATATAGACATATATTTATATATATATAGACATATATATATATATACATGTATGTATATATGAAATTTCTTTTTGGTAGTCTTCAATACATTATTCATTTAAACATATATTTGTATATGTTTCATATTCTTACAGATCAATATTTATAATGTTAAATATAAACTCTTCTATAAGTTTGTGTTTATATTAATAATTGATTATCTTTATTATATAGTTTTTCTTTATTAGATTTTGTTAGTTATTGTGTAGTTGTTTAATTATGTTGAAATATCTAATTAAGTTAATAAATATCAAGTTTAAGAAATAGTTAAGACTAAATGAATACTAAATTAGCAGGGCATATTAGGTATATGTTATATTAGAGTAGATATGAGATATATTAGAGTAGATATGGGATATATTAGAGTAGGTATGGGATATATTAGAGTAGGTATGGGATATAGTATATTAGGTATATATTATATTAGAATA
>OZ038317.1:24707933-24740433 GCA_964035775.1 Osedax frankpressi
ATTTAGCTTAGTATATATTTACCATATTATATATTTACCATATTATATAATTAGTTTATTATATATTTAGTTTATTATATATTTAGTTTATTATATATTTAATTTATTATATATTTAGTTTATTATATTTTTAGTTTATTATTTATTACATTGCGATGACTATATTTATTTATGTCATGCCTCAGATGAAAATGTCCATCTGGCTACTGTTATTTCCCAGAATGCTATTCAATACGGTAAGTTAACATCAAATAATGTAATATCTAATTAATATTTCTAATTAATACTATATACATTGAAGTAAGTTATGTCGGTTAATTAATGTTTTAATAATATACTGTTTTGTTATTAAGGTTGTAATGATGCCATTCATATTATCAACAAACAAATAAAAGAAATTCAGCTGCCAGACATTGTAAATAAAGTTCGAGGAGTTGAAACCACTATTAGCAAGTAAGATTTAATTCTAAAAATTATAATATTATGTAGTTTTTATGAATATACCTGATAAGTACAAATACTTACAAATACACCTGGAACTCGAATTTATTATTATTTATATTACTATTATTATTTTTAAAATAGTTACTACTATGTGTGCTCTATTAAATATTAATAATATTATTAATTATTAAATATAATCTATACAAATATTATAAAAAGATTATAGTAATTATTAACTCCGGAATCCTGTTAAACAGCATTTAATATTAATATATCCACTCTTCCACTAATTATGTAATAGATATTTCACAAATAAACTCCAGATAATAAAATCCCATATTCATGTATCCGCAAGAATGCCAATTTTTAACAATACTTCAATAATTACGAAGATTACGAAGTCCCAGCAAGCTAACAAAATAAACTACTTACCAATATTACTGACATATTTGATATGCTGTATGTTCCTATCATCGACAACAGATACTAGGCAATAATACACATAGAGTACCGGGTATTCTAGGTCATAGTTATCCTCCTTCTACATACACGCTATTCCCTAGATATTAAATCAACCCGCAATCATAAACTATGTGGTAATTGAACATATCACATCCAAATAACTGTACAAAATATTCATAAATCAATTATGTTCACATATCATTTGAATTCATTCCGTAATATCTATCCAATTGTTACCTAATAAGGATGTTACTCCCCACCAATGTTAACTTGGTCAATGTCAATACTATATTTTATTTATCTAAAGATGATTATATTTTAAAACCGATTACGATATCCTCATATGATTACAACTTGTGGTTAGAATAAAAAGGCCAATAACTAAATAAAGATACCTACATATTGTAATATTTTACTAAGAATTCACCACACTCTAATAAATAGTATAATCCAACTTATCTCCAACTGGACCTCTCGTCTATATCCCTATTACAAATCAACACGTTGGATGTATACTCCACAAGAAACTGCCACAATCCACTAACTCTTTAGTGCTTTAAAACTTGATAGATTATGTCTAACAGAAATATTACTGGCTCAAATATTACAGGCTCAAATTCAAGAAGGCTAAAAATAAAACATTTCAAATATCAAATTCTCTACTTAGTAGCAACACTGCGAATATAATCCCAAATAATTATTCATCAACAAATGCTAAACATTTTTAAAATAATTAATTTCATTGATTATCGGACACTCCACCACAGATATTTCTTGTATTTACCAACCTTCAAACAAAGTTCTAATACAAAATTGAAAACTAATATCAGCAATAAAATCTATATACATATATATATATATATATATATATATATATATATATATATATATATATATATAAACGATTCTAGCATGTCTACTAGATTTCTTTTCCTTCATGATTTATACATTTCTCATCCATACTACAAATATATTGAATGCATCATATATATTGCCAAATTTAATATTCACTGATCACCCAACCTAAAAGAACAATAGAGTCAATAGACAAGTAATTTAGTCCAATTTCTAACTTATCCTATATATCCAAGACTTAAGAGAAAATGCATTAGACTAACCTAAGTTATACACCAAGGCAAGCACATTTAGAATAAATACCAAACTCACATATAGAATAAAAACATTTTAAATTATAAATCTCATTTTACTAATAAAACTAATTAATTAAAGTGGGTCTAATATAACAAAATACTTTCACAAAATTATATTTGTATTTTAGTTGAAATTGACGTACTGTTTAATTACAATTTATAATTGTTATAGTTTATTTTAATAGTTTAAACAATAATTATATTTTTATTAAGTTTATTTGTATTATATATTTGTATATTTTGTAAATTTATTAATCAAATATTATATTCAGGATCAATCAAATGATAGGGTAAAGTACATGATCTAGTTAGATAAAGTAAAACTAGATTAAGCTAGATAAGATAAGACAATATCTAGTTAGATAATTTAAGATAATATCTTGTAGATAAGATAAGACAAAATATAGCTAGATAAACTTTATACTTCATTATCTTCCTTATGGTTTTCTTAGCAAATCTATTCTTAATAATATATAAATTATTGAAAAAATGTTATCTCATCTATTAATAATATAATTTTAAGTATATATTAATTATGGGCAATTAAAATGAAATATTGCAAATTAATATATAAGCCATAGTAACGACGTATAGAAATATGAATACATATTTAAATTTTAACTATAGTATATATATTAATAGGTATTGTAATATATTAAAATAAACATTGTAATGTATACGTCTTAGTGTATCATGTAGTTAGTATATCATCTTGTATATAGTTGAAATACATATTAAAATAATCTTGCATATGGATAAAATAACTTATTTCCGAATAATTATATTTATTGTAAACGATTTGATAAACTTATTAATATATTAACTTGGTCGATGAGTTAATGCTACATTTGTTCATATTAATAATATTACTAATAGCCTACAATTAATATAATTAGATACAATTGTAAATAAATTATTAATTAGTAATACAATTTATTTTATATATATTTATATTCATATTTATATCATAATTAAAATGTATTTATAAGTTTAATCGTAATCATGATATTTGTAGATTACAACTTAATCAAATGACAGACCCCTTATCCAGAGTTAATATGTTCTCTTTAAATAAATCAATCTTATCAGGTATTTTAATCAATATATATATATATATATATATATATATATATATATATATACATATATATATATATATATATGTATAATTAAATATATTATATCACCATAACTACTTAACATCTATTTATGAGTAATATTAATATATTAACTTAATACGTTATATTTTATTCATTACATTATTCAATATTCATAACCCGGAAATTATATATATTAAAGAAATATATTCAGTAAATATATAATAATTAAGTTAAAATAAATTATGTCCATGAACAATACATCCCCTGTAGTTAGAGTGAGATACATATAATCATATAATAAACATAATTGACAGATAGTTCAATGAGTATCCACATTGCCGGTAAATTTGCGAGTAATTCTACGATGGATGAAAAAGTGATTTTAATCCGTTTTCAACTTTCTAATATGTCTATGTCTCTTTCTGCAAATTACAAAAGTCTTGTGGGATAGTAAGTATTAGGAGGTATATTGTCATATATTCTATAGAAATATCACCGTTAACGACCGCAGAATTAATAATTAAATATATAGTTGAATATATATATATATATATATATATATATATATATATATATATATATATATATATATATATATATATATAATCATTTGATAGAGTGGAAGTAAATAGTTTTTATTTATTTTTTTATAAACAAATTATCTAAATTATATAATATTCCTATAGGATCAACATATTTATTATGTTTAAATGTATTTACAATTTACAGTTATTTTAAGTTACAATACGAAGGTAAAATGAATATAGAATTTAAAAACACGAAACTGGAATTTGATCTAATCATTTCCCAAGGTTGGTGAGATAAAGGATGTCACTTGAGGTGCACCTCGTCTAGTATTACATTGCAATTAGATAAACATTTGATGACATCACATGTTGACAATATGCATTAATGAATATATTAGCTGAATTGAGCTTACCAGGTCGAATAGATACAGAAGGTCTATCAATAATTGAAGAACGCTGCGTCTAGTATTTAGTTTCAAAAGTTTGGTAAAGGCTGTTGAGATCTACAACAACACATTACGATCATTTATGTAAAGATATAATATAGATATAGTTGTAATATTTTCTTATAAATTCTATTTATATAATAAGTTAGCAGCGCATTACAGTTATTATAATAATAATATAAGTAATGTTTATTTATAGATAAGGAACATATGAAAGCAAATTTCAACTGTAAAGTATCTGGAGACTTAATAATTAAGTTCGCAGGACAAATGAGGTTACAATGTAAATATTGTTGATATAAACCTATATGCATACTATATATCGTAATATATACTAAATATCGTAACATCAACACACATAATAATAATATATATAATACGATAATAGGTTTGTATAAAACTAATGTAATAAAATATTTTAATATCACATTCATAAGTGGGAATACAAATCATTTTTCTATACCGGTAATATTAGTAATATTAACTAACATCGAGTAATTATTAACTAGATATAAAGAATATATATATATATATATATATATATTTAGCAATAATTACAAAGATACAAAATAATGATAACAACTAAATATAAATATAGCTATATATCGTTATTCTAAAAATATCGTATTGTTATAACTAATCTATATTGATGATGCTGATGATAACGTAAGATAATATTAATATAATCATATAAAAAAGCACTATTCTCAATGTTGGAACAAGTTTGTTTAAGAAGGATATTGAAGCTATGATTTTTAACCAGTTATGTAATGGTGTCGGTGACACCCTGGAGCATTTATTGGAACATTCATCCATTGAAAGTTATATAACGTTTATTATATTTCTATACATGTGTATTATATTTATAAATATATATATATATTCATGTATACTAAATTTAATATTAAGATATACATGGATTTTCACGGTTTTATTAATCAATAACTTCCTTATTTTAGATTATATTCCAATTACAAATTTTTTAAATTTGAACATTGGTTTAATAGAAATACCAACAATAATAGATTCAAATATTATTTTAAAACAAAAGGTATTGTACTTATTTTAATATATATCATTTAGATACTAATATAATATATATTATGAAAACATGATTTAATAATATATAACTCAGATTTAGTAATATTTTTAAATCTTAAATTTGTATATCCAAATTTCAGAAATATTGATTTGTATATAACTTTATATTCGTAATACATTTAATTATTAAACTGTATGTTAAGTAAAAAATAATAATTTGAAGATATATTAATTAAAGTTTAATTTATAGAAGATATATTTATTAAAGTGTAATTATTACAAGATTTATTAATTAAAATGTAATTATTACAAGATATATTAATTAAAGTGTATTTATTGAAATATTATCGAAACAATTAGTATATATTTATGTGATGAGTTTAAAATACCATATCTATACGGCCTTTGCAAATACTAGATAATCTTATTTAATTTGTATTATGGTGTATCTATATATAAGCTAATATTTCTCCCATACTCTCACTTTATTATGTACATAGTTAAGCTATACAAGGCTATAAATAATATTATTTACAATATAAACGATATATCTTTTGATATTATTTTTTTAATTCGGAGTTCTTTTGTAAGGGAGAAATAGTATTAACAAACGATATGCCAAGTCTGAAAGAAATATTGTTATCGTCTGTGAAAGGTTATTTGAATTATGAATTTAGTAAAAATAAGAATATTATATTGATATCAAATGTATAAAATTTGTGGATATTATAAATGTTAATAATATGTGTATAATAATGAATTCTAAAAATCTGAATATGATTTATTAGTATTTTCAGAGTAACTATAAAAGTATGTAATATATATATTTTTATATTGATAAATTCATATCATTATATATTTGATATATAGAAAAACATATATCTAATGGAACTATTACTAGTAATAATTATTACTAGTAGCAATATATGTTAGTAGTAATAAATTACTAAAAATAGAAATTGTGTTAATATTAGATGTAATAATAACAAGAGTATTGGTAGTAGTAGTAGTAGTAGTAGTAGTAGTAGTAGTAGTAGTAGTAGTAGTAGTAGTAGAAGTAACAGTAGTAGTAGCAGTAGTAGTAGTAGTTGTAAGAAGTGTAAGATGTACTTGGATTATTATTAAAATTATTTCAACTCAGATTATTTATATAAGAGGGTTGTTTATAAAAACTAGGATTTGAGAAATACAAATTGACGTCGGTATTTAAAATTAACTATTAATGAGTTTATGTAAATTGAAGATGAAATTTCAGATCATTTTGTGTAAATGTTGATAGATCATAGGTCTTTCTTTTGTGTATTTTATGGAGTTTATATTGATGATCAGTTCAGTTAATTATTTCGGGTGTAATGATGGAATAGGTTAACTTAGATTAGCGTAGTGTAGTTAACCTAAGTTGGCATAGGTGTGTGTAATAATATGTTAGTAGTAGAATAGCATAATTAATAATAATCAATAGCTGCGGTAAAAAATTCTTATTTAGCAAATGTTGGTTATTAATACTATAATGGCATTGCGTTGATTATACGTGGATTTGGTTGTATTGGAAAGGTGTTATGGATTTTGTTGTTTCATAAATATTTGAATGAAGTTCAAATAATAAAATCAAAATTTACAATTAAATATTCATAGAGTAAATTTCATTATGAAGTGGGTAAAAGATCTATAAATTGTTATAATTAATGGAATATAAAGTAAAGTTTTATGTATAATCATGTAAACTTAATTATTTACTTTTCTGATCTGGTGGTTTGAAAGTAATATATGACAGGAAGTAAATAATTATTAAATAAATACCTGGATCCTATAGATAATAAATAAACTGCGAGATTGATTACAATCATTGTATCTTTAGTTAACAACATATATATTTTCTATACTTATCCTACATCATAATTTACACGTTTGTGCCAATAAGAAAAAAGCATTCAAAAGAAAATTCGAAGAAAAACTAAAAAGATAAATTTATCTGAAAACAAAGAAAAGATGATTTATGTTTTAATAAATCTAGATGCAGTAATTAAAAGTATTGTGAATTCTGCAAATCAGTCAGGAATTCTACAAATAAACTCAATGGTATAGTTTTAATTTATTGCATTAATAATCAATGCTCTCTCACCATTCACATTAAGTATTATGAACTAGTTAACACTACATTTATATACAGAATGGCATTACGATATTACAATTCATTGAATTTAAGAGATTATATCTACACAAAGAAAAGATGATCATTAACTTTCTATTACAGTGTACATTCAAATACAGAAGTCAATTTATTTGCAGAAATTTTGTATGTTTTTACCACACTCAGCAATCTGTATTCTATTTCATAACATGCAATTGATACTTACTTATAACAGGATATTTCTGCGATATTTACTTACGAGTATGAGGATGTATACAAGAAATTCATATTTCAAATAGAAGATATACAGTTATATTTAGGACATTGTTTTACATTTAATTAAATATATATCTAAATACAAATATACTTCACAGGATAATATATCTTGGACCAAGAGATTTGGTTAGAATTGTATTCATTATATAATTCTATTTGTTAGATTATATGTATTTGTATGTAAAATTAAACTAGTTATATGTAAACTTTAACTATAAATATATACGTCATTAATATAATTTATAAAGGGAAAACATATATTGAACATAATACATGCTGAAATCGAGAAGGAATTATTTCCAATATTAAATGGTTTAAATTAAGAGTATTTAGTAACTATTAATGATTAGATAATTGAATGTAAAGAAAGTATATCAAAAATTTAATAACTCATAATCAATATAATTATTATCAATTATTTAATTTTTAGTTTTAGGAGACTTTGGCATCAAAATTCCAACATTTGAAGGTAATCTTAAGTTTAAAAATGAACATTAATTGATAAAATGGACTATATATATATGTATGTATATATACAAATATAGGTTATATATATATGTTATATACCTAATAATTGCATTATATAGGAATTGAACTTATTAATCCACAAATCGCCAAACTTCGAAGTAATTCGGTAAATAATTAGCGTTTAAAAATTAATATATTTTATATATCTAGGTATTTAATGTAGAAATTTAATTACAAAATGGTACACCTATGTTTAGTGTTAATATCTGAATGTATATTATCATTCAGATTCAACTAGGTTTTGATGTTATTGGAAATTTTGATATCAGAAATGAAACAAAAAAAGAAAATTTAAATAATTTTGGAGAAAAGATGTGGATAAAATTTCAAGAAAAGATTAAATTAATAGGAAAAAATCAATGGTTTGTAGTTTTTATATTTATCAAAATTAAAATAATAATGTACTGTGAAAATATAATGTACTGTGAAAATATAATGTGTTATAATAAATATTATTGAGAATAAAAGACTATATCTCTATATATTTAAAATAAAATAATATATATTTTTACAATATTCAGAAAAGAAGATAACAAATTTCGAAAGAAATGATATTTTAAGATGATTTCAGATTATTTTATTATTTAAATATATTTTATTTAACTTTATGATAATTTATTAATATTATATAATGGTATTGAATAAAGGAAATTAAAATACAAGAATAATATGTTATAAAATCATTAGTAATGATTCATTACCAATAATATAAAAGTTAATAAAAATAATTATATAAATATAAAATAAATTATCAATGTTCAATGTTCATATCATAATTTGCTCTCAAATGATCCATATTTTAACATTAGTTTGTTATAAAGGAATATATCTTTAATGGGAGGAGAGAAGACTAATAAGTCCTTCATCGTCGAATCATTATTAAAAATAATGGCAGATAGCATAACACAATATAATGCCGTCAGACCTGTAATTATTTTTAAATAAATCATATCAGGAATAAGGTGTACATAATAAGTTCAATAATTGTATTTAATATTTAATCTATAATATTAAATACACAATATAAAAGTCAATACATTTATATTTCTTAGTAATCATATATTCGTACATATAATTATTTAAATAATTGAAATAGTTTGTATGTATTGTAATAAATACCTCTTATATATGCTGGGGTAGATTCTTTTGAATTTAGTGTTGGCAGGTACACACTAAAATACTTATTCCTTATAAAAGTGTTGCTAGAGAAAAGATAAATGATTAATAAATAAATAAATTGTAACCATATTGTTTATAAAGATGTTTATTTAAAAAATATATGTTTTGTGGTTTTTGTTAAGCTTATTTCATAAATAATAATACAAAATAAATACTTTAAATAATTATATAATATCATTGTATATTTTACTATAATTAATTTCCAAATTAGAGTATAGAGTATAGATTCTGCAAATATTTTTCTGAATATTTTTTTATTCCTAGATTGGAATTATTGAAATTATAGATTATTAAAATTGACAATACAGAATATTTCAATAAGAGAAATAAAATCTCCTACATATTTATTGTAATTCCAAAACTAATTGAATAGCCAATAATTTTAATAGAAGTTTTAAATATAAGAATTTTCTACAATAATGCAACTTTTCCTATAAAAATCAATTATTAAAAAGCATTTTTAGAAGTTATTTTTATAACTATGACCGATGTTTTAGTTTAACCTATGACCGGTATGGTCTGGATTTAAATATGGTATTAAGCTTATTCGCATCCATTATTAAAATGTGATAAAACTTTAACATTAAATATCTACTTATATTAAATTATTATATATTAATTACATATATTAAAGATATTATTTTTATTGGTATATATTTCTTGGAATATATATAAAATGTTATCTAATCAAATTATTGCATAATAGTCCCAGGTAAGAATAATCACTAACTCTACATAATTCATGGTCAAATGTTGATTTTGAAAAAAGCAAGTTAATGGTATGCTGAAAGCTTTTGTCACTTCTCCAGTATTGATGTTCGGCTTGAAGTCAGAATCCACAAAACCTACGACTGGAGATACCAGTATTTTTCCATATGCCTAGAAATATTGTAAATATATTAGAATCGACAAATTCTTAATATTATATATTAATAGATATAGAAAAATATGCGACTACATAGAATCAACCTTTAAAAGAATATTTTACAACATTTCTACATATATTGTGGTCAACGTTATTTATTTTTATCTGGAATAAAATATAAAGTGGGTATTAAATTTAAAAAATAATGAACAAATTTGAACATATTTCATTGATTCAAAATAAAATAGAGGAATGTCACACTAATGAAGATTTACTGAAAAAAGTATCAAAAATAAAATAAATGCACTGAGAATTTTGAATTGGCATTAATTATTAAGCCAAATAATAAAACTTGAATAATCGTGGTTTCACATAGAATCTCTTAAGAATACTAATAGTACGATAGTAAAATAGTAAAATAGTATCAAAAGTATAAAGTGTATAGATACACGAAAAAATATTTACGCACTACTGTTGAAGCAAATGTACAGATATACTGAAATTGATGTGGTTGTAATCCTATCTCTTCATCAGCCTCCCTTAATGCCACCATCAGTTCATCTTCATTAACACTGATAAAGTTATGCGATTAATAATTGATATTTCTCTACAAAATATATAAAGTTTGATCTTATGTGATCATATCTTATTTATAAAATGATTATATAATTATTTTATTTATTTTTAAATTAATATATTAATTTTTAAATGATTTGAAAGAGGAGTCATAAATATTATCTTTTTAATATTTTAATGATTTTTTTATGATATATTTAGATTTATTAATATATTAAGAATATTCATACGAATTTTAGACAAAAAAAAGCAATATAAATGCAATATATATCATTGCATATTTTAAATTGTTGATAAAATAAAATATTAATAAATTCAGATTAATAAAATAAAAATATTATTAATATATTCAATCTTGTCATATTACTATCATTGTATAATATACATATGTATAATATACCATATGTATAATGATATACAATGTATATCATTTATATTACAGATTTCAAATTAAAAAAATATAATTATCTATATTTGAATATCCTATCTGTTACATTACATATTATTAATATGATTTGATAGGCAGTTTTGATAGACATAGACATATACACAGATTTGATAGACAGTCACCTTTCCTTTTTCAAATTATATTAGCAATCATCAATTAGTTCTGAAATACAATATTCTGACTCATAATATACCTTATTTATATATATTTACTTTATACTATTACATTATATAACCAATATAATATTAGTTAATTGTTAGTTTATTGATCAGTTATTAAATTTGGAATTTCAAAATTAATTTTAACTAATTAATTAATAATAATTATTGTTAATTATATTATTATTATCACACCTAATATACTATACTTTTAAAACACATGGGTGATATGCTGCTGAAGATACATTAATATGTGTATATTTATATTCAATTACAGATAAATCAGAGAAGATAATGTTGATTGAAAGAGGTATTGGATAGCATGTGTACAAGGTGTATATTATGTAATGTTTTTATATTATGTACATATTGTATATTGTTTTTATATTATGTACATATTGTATAATATTTTTATATTATGTACATATTGTATAATGTTTTTATATTATGTAAATATTGTATATTGTTTTTATATTGGATGTACATATTGTATATTGTTTTTATATTATGTACATCTTGTATATTGTTTTTATATTATGTACATATTGTATATTGTTTTTATATTATGTACATATTGTATATTGTTATTATATTATGTTCATATTGTATATTGTTTTTATATTATGTACATATTGTATATTGTTTTTATATTATGTACATATTGTATAATGTTTTTATATTATGTACATATTGTATATTGTTTTTATATTATGTACATATTGTATATTGTTTTTATATTATGTACATCTTGTATATTGTTTTTATATTATATACATATTGTATATTGTTTTTATATTATGTACATATGTATATTGTTTTTACATTATGTACATATGTATATTGTTTTTATATTATGTACATATTGTATATTGTTTTTATATTGAATGTACATTGTACATATTAGTATTATAAATAATAACGTTTGTTTATATATATATTTTTTTTTGGTCTAACTTTGTTATATTTATATATATATATATTTTAGTCTTGTTTTATTATGTTTATTCCAACATATTGTATATTCAATATCAAATTAAACTTTATAAACCTTGTTATTTTAATACATTATGAATATAAATTATCAATAATAATAAAAATGCATAATCTTAAGAGGGCATTTTCTCGGAATAATTATTTTCATTCAATTACTCTTATTATAAATAATAATAAGCTTCATTTATGAGGTAATCTATTAAATATTTTTTGTATACAGATAATATTTGTAAAAAGGATAATATTTGTATAGATAAAACAAAATAGACTTATTTTAAAATATCTGTATGTAATTTCATATATATTCAAAAACGGTCTAATTTATCAAAAAATATAAATATTATATAATAAAGTTCAGGAAATGAAAAATATCTTTATATTTTCACAATCGAAAAAATAGTATTTTAAAATGTTTACATACGTGTTTAGTATAAATGTGTCAAAAATGTTAACAATATTTCAAAAATTGAATCACTAGTTACATTTTATGTAGCTGTATAAATCCCTATCTATCATGTAAATATTAACCACTGCCACCTTAAATATAATTCTAATCAAAAAGTTAAATTTGCCTATATTTATATTAATATTTAGTATTTTTATCTGATATTAAATAATAATATAACTCCATTTAGAAATTAAATATGTTCTATTTTAGAAATAATAAATTATATAATAAATTTAAATAATATATTTTGATTTCTAATGGCTGTTTGAATCACTCGATATATTGATATTTGTTGTTTCTCATAATTAAATTATTTACACTTAATAATTAGATTAAGACCTCAATATTTACACTAAATAATTAAATATAGACCTCAATCTTTATATTTAATAATTAGATATAGACCTCAAGTTTTACATTTAATAATTAAATATAGATCTCAATCTTTATATTTAATAATTAGATATAGTTTCAAAACTAAGATAAAGTTTAATCATTATATCTATATTCCTTACTAAATAATAATACAATGTCTTTAATTTTAGATTAAGCAAATCTTTGACAAAAATATTAATTTATCACTTTATCACTTGGTCTAATTTAACATGAACCATTACACATCCTCGTTAATAAATATTTACCTATCTCGATGACCTCCAGGGAAACAGATACTTCCAGGATCTCTGACATTCATAGATCTCTTCGTTAACCAGATATGGAATTCATTATTCTGTATTACAAAAGGCAAAACAATTGTATATCATAAAGGAATTTAGTATTTTCAATTATATTATAGGGTGTTCGGTAATATGGTAGAGTAATAAATTTGTAATGGAACAGACTAATTATACAAGTTTTAACAACTTATATTATAAAAAGTAATTTATATGTTAAAAGTTTAATACAAAAAACTTTTTATTTGTAAAATTATCTTAAGTGTACTATCCTTTTATTTGTTTTTATAAAACTTATAACCTTTTCAAATAATGCGATTAATATTGCGGATTTCTGATAGTGCCTTGTTTTTCTGTATATATCTTTATCGATAGATACTTTCTTCTCCAACTGAGGTAGACATGGGTAGAATCCGTGGTCATTTACAATTGACTAAAAGAATTTAATTTAAAATCATATTTAAAGTATTGTCCTAGATGTTCTAGATAGTATAGTTACTTTATTTAAGAAATTAATCTAAAATAGAATATAAATATTCAAATATACATTTGAATACTTATCTATTATCTATGATATGATACTAATAAAAGATGTTGCAATTAAATTCATTAATTCATTAATTTCATTCATTAACTAGTAATTGAGGTCATCAGTAATGAATATTTGTTATATATCTTAGTGCACTAATTTCACTTACATACTCATTAAAAAGATACATCATCCTATAATTCTTAACAACTTAATTGTAATTATATATAACATATGATATATTTTGTTATTGTAGTTTATAAGAAACTTTAAAATAAAATTTTATTTTATGGCATTTATCAAATTTAATTTAATTTTAAAATCATGTTTCTTGATTGCTAATTTGGTATTGACTATTAAGAAATATATTTTAAATATTTAAATATTATTTAAATTATTCATTTCTTTATGGTTTATATATAGTTAATTTTGAAGCGCCGCTCACTCTTGTTACGAATTTAAATAATTTATTTACTCAATAACCTTTACATTATCAATTTCATCATAAAGTGACCACCTGTATTCTAAACTATTAATTTCGAGTAATCGTTTTTTTATTAATTCTTTTGACAATTTCATTTTAAGGATTGTTTATTATTAAAGTCTTTGGGGATATAAAATTGACAAAGTCTTTGATATATTATTTGATTACTATGCCATTAGCTGATATCATATATATATTAATTATTTGTGAAATTTTCATGTATTTGTAGTTCATATATGGTTGATTTAAATTATAGGGATGTTTAATTGGTGTTGATATATCTTTTATTCAAAACATTTATTTCGTAAATATGCTTTTTACACATATTATTTTTCCATTGACCACAATAAAATAATATACCGTAGATTATTATTTGTTAATATTAAAACTTGTCAAATTATCTTTTAATGGTATGAAATTGGAAATATCTGCTCGTAACGAATAAAAGCTATATCGAGATAATGCTGTTATATATATTCGCAATAATTATATATTTATATATATATATATATATATCGAGATACCAGAAATGTATTGTTATAACATATATGTTTTGATAATATTACATCGCGATTGCTAGCACATAAGTTCGGCGGACATCGTCTTTGCAAAGTCTGCTCTTACAACGCCCTCCAACATGTATCAAAATAGGAATATTCGTGGAGAATCAGATTGAAACATACAATTGATTTCTAAACACATACAATAAACAATCAAATAACAATAACGTTATTATTTTTATCAATTTCAATACCTATGAAATTAAAATTAACCACATATCCAAGATTACTATATATATTAACCACAAAGATATGAAAATTATATAAATGCCTCTCTAGCTATTGACGATTACTATAACATATATAAAAATATATATATACATTATGGATATATTTGTAAAGTCAATAGCAAATAATAACTAATAATATATATACATATATATATATATATATATATATATATATATATATATACATTATGGATATATTTTTATAATCAATAAGCAAATAATAACTAATTGACGAATTTTGTTAACGTCACAAAATAATATCGTACAATGTACGAAAATAATCCAAAATAATTACGCAATTTTTAAATATGTCGTATCACTATGCTAATACAACAATGATTGATGTTTAATAATGAGTTATTTATAGTTTATATATAAACTATATATTAACTTATGTTTCAATACCTGTATAATCATACAGTAACAATGTTTTGAAGTATTTATTATTTTTAAATTTCGAATATATATATACATACTCTTATTTATAAATGATTAAAACTACTATTACTAAATGATTACTACTACTACTACTACTACTACTACTACTACTACTACTACTACTACTACTACCACTACTACTACTATCTACCTCTACCTCTACCTCTACCACTACCTCTACCCCTACCTCTACCTCTATATCTACCTCTATCTCTATATCTACCTCTACCTCTTCCTCTTCCTCTTCCTCTTCCTCTTCCTCTTCCTCTTCCTCTTCCTCTTCCTCTTCCTCTTCCTCTTCCTCTTCCTCTTCCTCTTCCTCTACCTCTACCTCTACATCTACCTCTACCTTTACCTCTATCTCTACCTTTACCTCTACCTCTACCTCTACCTCTACCTCTACCTCTACCTCTACCTCTACCCTACCTCTACCTCTACCTTTCCCTCTACTTCTACCTCTACCCCTACCTCTACATCTAAATCTACCTCGAACTCTACATCTTCCTCTACCTCTACCTCTACCTCTACCTCTACCTCTACCCAACCTCTACCTCTACCTCTACCTCTACCTCTACTTCTACTTCTACCTCTACCTCTACCACTACCACTACCACTACCACTACCACTATCACTACCACTACCACTACCACTACCACTACCACTACCACTACCACTACCACTACATGTACCAGTACCACTACTACTACCATTACAACTCTCACTACTACTACTACTACTACTACTACTACTACTACTACTACTACTACTACTACTACTACTACTACTACTACTACTACTACTACTACTACTACTACTACTACTACTACTACTACTACTACTACTACTACTACTACTACTACTACTACTACTACTACTACTACTACTACTACTACTACTACTACTACTACTACTACTACTACTACTACTACTACTACTACTACTACTACTACTACTACTACTACTACTACTACTACTACTACTACTACTACTACTACTACTACTACTACTACTACTACTACTACTACTACTACTACTACTACTACTACTACTACTACTACTACTACTACTACTACTACTACTACTACTACTACTACTACTACTACTACTACTACTACTACTACTACTACTACTACTACTACTACTACTACTACTACTACTACTACTACTACTACTACTACTACTACTACTACTACTACTACTACTACTACTACTACTACTACTACTACTACTACTACTACTACTACTACTACTACTACTACTACTACTACTACTACTACTACTACTACTACTACTACTACTACTACTACTACTACTACTACTACTACTACTACTACTACTACTACTACTACTACTACTACTACTACTACTACTACTACTAC
This sequence comes from Osedax frankpressi, assembly GCA_964035775.1. Taxonomy (NCBI): domain Eukaryota; kingdom Metazoa; phylum Annelida; class Polychaeta; order Sabellida; family Siboglinidae; genus Osedax; species Osedax frankpressi. Next base: position 24,725,001 of record OZ038317.1, read on the forward strand.
TACTACTACTACTACTACTACTACTACTACTACTACTACTACTACTACTACTACTACTACTACTACTACTACTACTACTACTACTACTACTACTACTACTACTACTCCTACTACTACCACTACTACTACCACTACTACTACTACTACTACTACTACTACTACTACTACTACTACTACTACTACTACTACTACTACTACTACTACTACTACTACTACTACTACTACTACTACTACTACTACTACTACTACTACTACTACTACTACTACTACTACTACTACTACTACTACTACTACTACTACTACTACTACTACTACTACTACTACTACTACTACTACTACTACTACTACTACTACTACTACTACTACTACTACTACTACTACTACTACTACTACTACTACTACTACTACTACTACTACTACTACTACTACTACTACTACTACTACTACTACTACTACTACTACTACTACTACTACTACTACTACTACTACTACTACTACTACTACTACTACTACTACTACTACTACTACTACTACTACTACTACTACTACTACTACTACTACTACTACTACTACTACTACTACTACTACTACTACTACTACTACTACTACTACTACTACTACTACTACTACTACTACTACTACTACTACTACTACTACTACTACTACTACTACTACTACTACTACTACTACTACTACTACTACTACTACTACTACTACTACTACTACTACTACTACTACTACTACTACTACTACTACTACTACTACTACTACTACTACTACTACTACTACTACTACTACTACTACTACTACTACTACTACTACTACTACTACTACTACTACTACTACTACTACTACTACTACTACTACTACTACTACTACTACTACTACTACTACTACTACTACTACTACTACTACTACTACTACTACTACTACTACTACTACTACTACTACTACTACTACTACTACTACTACTACTACTACTACTACTACTACTACTACTACTACTACTGGCTTGAATGTTCAATAATAATTTATTTTACGGTGTACTATGTTTTCTATACATAATAATATTATTGTTTACTTAACACAAGAAAATGTACTAAATAATAATAAAAATTAACAAATATTTATTAATTAGGTTCTATTAAAAATGAGTATTACACTATATTTAACATTCTTAATATATATTCGCTAAGTATTTATGAAACGTGTTTAATGCATAATACTATGATTTACGACCACTTAGAATTGTCGACTAATACCAACACATATGTTCTCCTAGCAATAGACTATTGTTTGAATTTAATATCTATTATTGTGATAATTTTAGTTATGATATTTGTTAAAATCTTTGGAAATGTAATATTTACGCGTCCATGGAAACCTTTTAAAAATAAATATAATATTAAACTATATTTTAAAATAGTAATATAATAGTATATTTGAGTCATCATGGTAATTGTTTAAATAATTGCATTTGTATTTTTATATGAATTAAATTATGTTTATATGAGATGTCTATCTTTTTAAATACATTATACTGTTATATTCTATTTGTAATTTGTGTTAAATATTAAATTAATATTTATAAAATATTAAATTTACTATTCTTTATATAAATCTATTGCATTATATTATTAACATTCAATTTTAAAAAATGATGATACAATTTAAAGATATCTAATATATGTCATTATTACAGTATATATTTTATATATATATAACCAATTAGTAAATACTTATTTATATATTTAATGACGTATATGTATGTCGTAATTGGTAATAATCACGAGAATAATTAAATTTACCTATCTTATTTTTTTATATTCTAAATTTGAACCTAATTTCTTTATAATTTATTCAGCAAATTGATCTACAATTTATAGATACTTGAAAGTAGAAGCTCGTAATTTATTATAATTTTACATATGTAATATAACTAAAATATGGGATGTAGAATTACGAATTAATGAATAGTTCTATAAGCAGGCTACATAATTAATTCTAAAAGCATATTCTTAATACAAATTAGTCTTCACCTAATCAGTGTACATTGTACACAGTATGTATTTGTGTACGTAATGTATACTTTTACACTAGTAAACTACTAGTAATAGTCAACTAAATACACCTATATATACATAGATTACTATATCAATTGTATTTTCTATTATTATCGTACAATGGATAATTTTTAGAAAAATAATATTTGTTTATACATTTACAAGTATAAAAAATGTAGAGAGTTGTTTAACTACGTATTTATCTATATACCTTCATTTAATAACATACACAAATTACACATATATACTATGTTAATACACTAGTCAAAATGATTTATCAATATAAAGTGCAATAAATAAAAATAACTATATATCTATATCACTTAATATCATTATTTATTAATTATTTCAAGATAATAACCTATAACTTATAAATATTCAATAACTACATTTAAAGTACATTTTGTTCATTGTATAAAAAAAGTTTAGGAATTACTGTGATCTTAATTTACAAATAATATTTATAGATTGTTATATAGCACCAAACCATTTTTATATAGATATATTGAATATTTTTGTAATTTGAGATTGAATTACAATATTATTTTAATTTGGTTTTTTTAAATGAAATATTATTTATATAATTATTCAATGAAAAAATTAAAAGTTTATAACATTAATTAATATAAGATTTATAGCAAATATACATAAGACAAATTGAGATTTTACATATACACTTAACATTGTATGTAATCACTTTATCTTTCTTATACTAACATACTCTTGAATTGTAATTTTTAATTGCAAACTGACAATGTAATATTTTATATTATATACAATATATTACGAGCTTTTGAATTACATTTATGAAGATAGTGAAATGATAATGATAGTCTATTAGATTTCATACCCAAAAAACATAATATAATAACATAAAATTAAATATTACTTTATAAATAATAATAACCATTTTTATTATTTAATTTATTTAACTGACCATCACATATATTGTATAATATAAAATACATTCTACAACTTGGTGAATTATATTATATTTAATTATCGATAACAAGATATTATGATTTTTAAAGCCACCTAAAAAGAAAGGAAAGGGAAAAAAGGGAAAAGGCAAAAAAGCTGCCAAGTCAAAAACTCCAACTGTAATTGATGGAATATCTACAGAGGAAATGACAAAAGAACAGGTTGTTTTCATTATGATACATCATTATTATTTAATTATAGTATTACGAATATTATAATCCAGTTTCTAAATTTTTTAATTACAATAATGAGTTAAACTTATATTATAATATAATTATATAATAATTATTTTTTTTCATGTAGTAATTTTCTAATTTCAGTTAGAGGAACATATTATCCGATTGAGAGAAGAACTGGACAGGGAAAGAGAGGAAAGAAATTATTTTCAACTTGAAAGAGATAAGGTAATTAATTGGTATTTGTGTTTTTAAATCTTTATTGTTATTATATATACTGTATCAGCAATTTAATCTCAATTATTGTATCTCTTTATGAATTATCTATTGTGTTTCATTATGAATCATTTATATCATTTATCTCCATTATTCTTATTATTTTTAACATATAATTCTTGAACTCAGGTAAACACATTTTGGGAAATCAATAAAAGGCAGTTTGAAGAGAAAAAAGCAGAACTCAGAAATAAAGATCGAGAAATGGAGGATGCCGAGGAAAAACATCAAATAGAAATAAAAGTTGGTATATTAATAGTCTTTATATAATGTATTATAATGTGTAATAATGATATTATCATTAATTGAATAGGTTTATAAGCAAAAAGTGAAACATCTACTGTATGAACATCAAAATAACGTATCCGAGATGAAAGCAGAAAATACAGTTTCTTTGAAACTTTCTCAAGATCAACATAGGTTAGATTTAAATATATTAGAATTTTAGTGTTACAATAATAATAAATATTTAATTACAATGTATTATATTACTCTTACATCCATAATGCACTATTAAAAGTATTAATAATTATATTATTAATTATTAATTATATTAATATTATTTATTATTTTTGAAAACTATTATTATTAATTTGTATCTATTAATTTTTATTTTAGTTTAGTTTACCTTTACAATAATTTTATGTTATGAAGTTTTTGGTTAAATAAATTTTATATTTATTAATATTAAAATCTATTATTATTGTAAAATATTTTGATACAAAGATTTTCACTATTCAAATTATAGATCAGATGAATTAACATTGAGAAGGGATAAAAGATCACTTAAAGTAGAACTTAAAGAACAACAGCTTTCGCATGAAGATGTCATTAAGAGTCTGAAAAAGGTATGCATTTGAAAATAAATGTATAGGTTTACAATATAGAATTTCTAAGATGATATAATTTTTCTAATTTATACAATATTTATATAATTATATAATTAAACTGTCTTTAAGTATACAAGTTCATTATATTATGCATTACTTATCAGGAACACGATGAACGTGAAACTGAACAAAGAGATAATTTCATAAGAGAAGCAGATGAAATTGAACACAAATATGAAAAGAAAATGCGATCTCTGAGAGATGATTTAGACTTAAGAAGAAAAGTTATTCTAATAATTATTCATAAATATATGATTTACAAAAATGATAACCTTCGATTTAATTCACTACAATTAATAAAATATAAATATAGATTTGTATTTCGATAGAGTGTATTATATTTCTGATTATATTTATATTCACTTCAGACAGAAATACATGAAATAGAAGAAAGAAAGAATGGGCAGATTAATTCTCTTATGAAGAATCATGAGAAAGCATTTTCAGACATTAAAAATTATTACAATGACATCACTCTTAATAACTTAGCTCTCATAAATACCTTGAAGGTATTTATAATTATTTAAAAATAATAATAAGATTTTTTAATGTGAAAAGTTTTTTTTTGTGAATTTATTATAAAAGTAATAGGCAGACTACGATCATATAACGAATATGATCCTTAGGAACAAGTTGAAGAAATGAAGAAGAAGGAAGATCGTCTAGAGAAACAGATGGCGGAAGTTATGTCTGAAAATAAGAAACTCGTAGAACCTTTACAAAAAGCTCGCGATGAAGTAGATGAGTTACGGCGTCAACTTTCAAACTATGAAAAAGATAAGCACGCTTTAGCGGTAATTAAAATACATTTCAAGATAATTATATAATTCATATCGTCATTTAATACATAATCTCTAATAATTTAAATTTTACATTAAACTTATATGAACTAATTTTAGGGTGCAAAAGCTAGACTACGTGTTGTTGGAGCCAACTATAAAGAACTTTCCTGGGAACATGAAGTACTCGAACAGAGATTCGAAAAAGTTACTAACATCCAATTGATTTTGAATTAACAAATTTATTGTATACTCTAACATATTCTATAAGCAAAATCATTTAATTTAAAATGTTTAAATTTCCTATAAATTGTAGTTTTATAAAATATATTTATATAAATATATCATATATATTTTATTACTATATATATTTATATATTTATTCAATTTTCAATAATATGGATTATATATTCAATCTACTATTCATATCGGGTGTAAAATAATTTACAAACTCATATATAATTTTAAATACCAACTAAGGTTCAAGAGGAAAGAGACGAGCTATATCGCAAATTTGTGAAATCAATACACGAAGTACAACAGAAGTCTAGTTTCAAAAACCTCTTGCTGGAGAAAAAGCTGTCATCTCTAGCCGACACGCTCGAGAAGAAAGAGGCTCAATTAAATGAAGTTCTCTCAGCCTCCAACCTTGACCCTACGGCACTTACTGTTGTGACTAGGAAACTAGAGGTCAGGCCCGTATGATGAGTAAACGAAAATAATATTTATTATAAATCAAATGTTCACGTTTCTTCATTTTTATATTCGCAGGATGTATTGGATTCCAAGAACAGCGCCATCAAGGACCTACAATACGAATTAGCAAGAGTTTGTAAGGTTAGTTGAATACCGTACGATATATAGGCATTATATACAAATGTCATTATTTAATTCTAATTTCAAGTTGTATAATTTACAATAGATGAATATTTAAATAACCCGAAATCATTGTATTATAAACTTATGAAAACTGTATTATAAACTTATGAAAACTGTATTATAAACTTAAGAAAACTGTATTATAAACTTATGAAAACTGTATTATAAACTTAAGAAAACTGTATTATAAACTTATGAAAACTGTATCATAAACTTAAGAAAACTGAATTATAAACTTATGAAAACTGTATTATAAATATTGTAAACAATTTTAGGCGCACAATGATCTTCTGCGTACATACGAAGCCAAATTAACACAATTTGGAGTTCCTACAGAGGAATTGGGTTTCAAACCCCTGGAGAGTACCGTTGGAACTCAGCAGTTGGGACATGGTCCAGCTGGATTGGTTTCGGCTCCGACGTAATAGTTGTCTTACTAATTATGTATTACATATGAGTATTTTTATTTCAGTATAACTACATATTTAATTTTCAATGTGATATCAATAAATGTTATTCTTATTATACTATTATATTTTTTAATCTGTAACTTGGGACCGAGACGTGTACCTACTAATTGTGATATGAAATCTTAAAAGAATAAATAGATATTCATTTATTGAATAATGTAAATCAAACAAAATGACAATTTAATTACATGGGTATTAATATTCTTATAAATAATGATTTTCATATAAAATTAAATATTCAATATTTAATAAATGAAATAAATTATAAATAGTTTAAAAATATACCAAAAGAACTCTTTCTCGATAATTCTTCTTTCAGAAAAAGTTAACCATAATATAAAACATAAGCAACCCAATTATGTGACAATTAGGTTTACTATAAATCTCATTACTCAAAGTATGTCACCGAGATAATCTAAATAGTGAACCAACATATATTAATTAATATATTAATATGTAAATTTAAAATATATTATAGTTAATCCAAAAACTATAAAAGTTAAAATATGAATATTCATAATTGACTCCGGATATATAAAATTAATTTCTTAGAAATTATGTTTTTTGAATTACTAAATTTTTCTGGATTTGATATTTCTTTTTAAAGTTGCGATTGTTTTGGTGCAATATGAATATATTTATAAGATCCAAATAGAAAAGTTTTGTGATTATCTTGAATTAAAGTTATTATATATATTCGTTATCAGCGTAGAAATAATAAACGATCAGATTATTTACACTTACGTCTTTGACATTAATTTACGAATTCACTTCTTATTCACTATATTAAATTTTCAATTAAAACAATATTGCCTCTATTAATAATTAATGAGTATAATTAGTATAAATAATTAATTATGATATATAATATAATTGTGTTTTATATTTTTCGCATATATTACGTAATTGAATACTAATGATGAATGTTATATAAATAATTGAATATCAAGTAATATGGTTAGAATAATAAGATATTGGTCCAAACTAATCAGCAATTTTGATAATGAATTCAAAGCATTATCTATCATTTGGCATACTCGAATATTAATTACTAATAATCATAATCTACAAAAATTCGGAGTAATTATATTTTATTAATTTATAGATTTGATGATAGATCATCAATATAAAAAATGGAAAAAAGATTTAACAATACTCATCATTGAAGCACCACAGATCTTCTTAACTGATACATAGAAACTATTTAGTTTATTTGTTATGGTAGCGGCATTTAGAGATATTGATTCAAGTTAAGAATAAACATTTCCTAATATAAAAAAGTTAATATTTCCTATGTATAGTTTATAAGAATTTGTCAAGAAATTTAATCTTGTCGTTGAAAATGATATATATTGTTTCTTTATTATTATTATTATTATACTTTTTATAACTATATATATATAATGCAATATATATTTAACAAGAAATAATTACGCCGTGGATCTCACGGAAAATATTCGAATTCGGAATTTATAATTAATATATTTGATCTCAAGAAATATATCTAATAAAATCGAAATTTTTCGAACATTACTAGTGCAAAGCTACAAGCTTTGTTAGACGGGAATAAGTCTATAGTGATGATATATCAGACTCCGTAATCGTAATTAATATGACTATTAATCATAATTATAATTAATTATCAATTGTCATATAAAAGATAGTTGGTGAATGAAAACTCACTTTATAAAAGGATTTTTTATGTTATGTGCGTAATTTAATTTCATTTATTATTATATCTATATGTTTGTTATCAAGTACGATAATTGTAATTAAATTTAGTTTTGATGTAATACTATATTATTTAATTGTATACAAACTCTATATATATAAGACGTACATAGATATATCTTTAATTTATGAATATGAAAATGCAGTTTTAATGAGTTTAGAAACCTAAAATAATAACGGATGTAGATAAAAATGATATAAAGGTCAGCATACATGAATATAATATATATAAGATATTTATTATAGTAAAAAGATATATCAACCTTAATTCCTGTTACATTCGGATAAGAAGAGCAGCTATAAACCATTACAACAATTCAGTAATTTTAACTGGAAACGGATCTATATCTCTTATATAATGTTTGCGCCGTGTAGAAAGTATAGAATAAAGTGTACAGCGCACCGTACCGAATAGTTCATACAGTATATTATACGGCATACATAGTCAGCAATACGATACTCCGCGTTGACTGCGTTATCACTGGGATTAGGAGAAACGTACGAGATAGAGCGAGATTTGACGAGAACCTTTTCCTTGCTGCGAAGGAGCGAGAGAGAGAGAGAGAGAGGAGACTCGCTAATTCACACACGAATGTTGAGCGATGCGATGGCGAGCCATAGTACCACTACACTATAGTTTAGTCGTGTTACCCGTGTGGTGACGAGACGCGTATTCACGAGAATATTCGCGAATGTACGAGAATACTTGCAAATGCGAGATTTCACCGGATACGGCGAGAAAATCGAACTCTCGACCCTTGCTATAACGGCGAATATGACCTATAGCCGAGAGAGGCCGTACCGTGGAGAGAGACGGTGATTATACGGCATAGCAAGTGTCTATTACCACCCACAGTGAGCCCCGTCGAACGCTGAGATAAGCCTAAACGTGCGGGAGGCGTTACGTTGACGGCTAAGGCGTGGCCAGTTGAGGGCGTCACGTAGGCGTGGCAACCGCGGCCCGGGGGCGTCGCCGAGTTATATATTTATAGGACGAACGGCTGCGGTCAGGGTAAGCCGCTCAAAGCACGTCAATTACCGCTGACGGAAAATCTAGTATAGCAACGGGTCGATAAGTACGCAGTAGTGATATCAAGGTACCGTTTGTGGTCACGATAGTCGATAAATATAAAGAATCTAACATTAACTAACCCCGGGGCCATACATTACATATTCACATATACTCCACATATATATATATATATATATATATATATATATATATATATATATATGTATATGTGTATACATATGCATGTGTATCGGTGTATATATTATAAATATCTATTTATGATGTGATCTTTTATATGACAGTATAATATATTTGGTATAACATTATCATTATATACAATATATAGTCAGTAATACTAATATATTATATAATTTTATTAAAAAAATATATTATATGTGAAAAATATCATCTATAATTATAGTTTAACATAGTTTAAAATATATTTATAGAATACACTTCTTTTATAACATACGTAAATATATAAGAGATATTACATCAGTTTTATATCGGTAATAATTATATGTATAATAAATATACTCTAGCTATTGATGTCGTAACATTTATACCCATTATTGTATGTATATCATGTGTTTATTATATTATATGTATTATATTTAGTAAGCCGAACACTCAATGCATATATAACACATGTTTATTAAAATTAATAAATATAAGTATACTTATGAAACTTTATGGGAATTACAATATCCGATCGTATTAGATATTATTATAAATGTTTAAAGCATTATTATACTTTAAAATTGATATTTTATATTATATTACTATATAATATATTTTATATAATTATTTATAACGGTCTCGTATAGAGATACTATAATTATATAACAAATAAAATATAATAATATTATAATACATTCACATTAATTAACAGTTGCTAATTATCAGAATGAGTAATTATAATCATCGATTCTAACCATCGAATAGTCGTTTGTGAGGCATATAGAAAGTACCGTGGTATGACTAATGTACAACGTACGATGTACACTCACAATACTAGCCGTCGTTTCGCATTCTATGGCATCACTACTTACCCGTGCATCACTAGCTAGCTCGCACCTACGCATCACTGGCGGGCGACGTTTTGTTGATTATTCGACGTTATTCCACATTTCACAGACGTTACTCCTCTCACGCGAACGTACATAACATCAATCTATACGTAGTTTAACCGTTAGTTTCGAAAATGTCAGATAGCGAATGCCCATCACCATCGGGGGAAGAATTCATTCTCACCGTTCAATGCGGGTCCAACACTGCAAAGCTGTATCTTAGCAAACTCAGACAAGGTTCTAGAGCTGCCTGCGTAATGTTTGAAGACAAATGGCTAAGTCCGAATCAGTTTCAGTGTATCAGTGGAAGAAGAACTACAAAGGTTACTTTCGATATACTATATTAAATATCGACATTTTGTATATCAACATTAGTATAAATACTATTAATATTATGTATTTCATTTTATATTCTGATATATCCGAGATAGAAATACAAATACAACATATTCAATTAGATAGCTGTCAAGTAATACCTATTATTGCCAACTTGTTATTTTAATTAATTTTATAGAAATTATTTATATGTATCTAACCTAGATACATATTTAATAATTAATCTTTTAAAGATAAAATTAATCAAATAATTTTGAAGTAAACAAATATTCATATTTATTATATAACAAAATTAAATTTATTTGTTCGGGATTATATATTGTTCAGTAGCTGAGTGACTGTATAATCCTTTGCATATTGACAATATAAAAATAATACATATTATATTATTTAAAGGAAAGATTACTTGTATATCAAATATAGAATTTATATTTTTATAGATTTTATTTATCGTAGAAATACTATTTCCACATAGTTACGCTATTGGTGATAGTTATAATACTATACATAGTATACAAAATCGTTCTTATTCATTAAAATAATTGATATCATCTGTCTTATCCAGGCATACACAACAAACATTTAATATTATATAAAATAATAAATTTATTTCCTACATCATGCAATACAATATAATATATACAAGTATAATATATATAAATGCTATAAATACAGTTCACTTACAATGATCATATAATAACCGACTAGCAAAATTATTTTTCTCTTTTAAATTTTTAGCAGCATGTTATAAAATAAATTTTGGAAATTATTATATTATTATATTATATTATCACTTAATTTGCCGATAAGTAGGCATCATTGATTAATAGAATAACTATTACAATTTGAATAGAATTAATTAAATTTAAAAATTCATTTTAAATTTATAATATATAATATGATATAATATTATTTAATATTTATAAATATACAACAAAATTCTGAAGTGTTTCTCAATATTAATTACATTTTTAGCAAACTATTTTATTATTAATTTAATATATAGATTTTAGTATTTTTCAATAATATGCAGAATAAAAGTACACTTTTACTTTAGTAAACTATTAGTTATATTTTTTACATTTGATCATTTATTATATTTTTTAGAGATACATTAATATTTACAAAACCTTTATAACTCTCTATGTTCTTATTATTCATATAATATAGTCAACTTCCTAGTGAATTATTAAATATTTAAAAAACTTAAATACCTGGATATTTCCTGGGTTATGATTTTATATAATAACCCAACAAATAATCCACATCATTTCATTTTTTGAATTATTTTAATGTTGATAATCATTTTTGTAAAACATGAATTTGTGAAAAACTATTACATCAATTTGTTTGTTTGGATGTTTACAATATAAAACCCATTTCTAAGATAATTATAACAATTGTTATATATTAATATGCAAATTACAATTATTTGGATCCCTATTAAACAATCCTGGTCATTCCATTTGTTGTATCTCATCATTTCTTTTATGTCAACCAATACATTTGTAACACATTAATGGAACTTATAAAAATATGACATACTTTTCATTTTCCGGGTGTTTCTTTTGTTACACATCAAATCAGACAAAATAATTTTATTTTATTTACTTAATAGGTTATTCTTAAGTTGTTAGCTTCAAGGTCTTACAAAACTATTTCAATCATTGCACTTTATTATTTACCCACAAAAGTAGATAAAATAATTATTATAAAATTATTGAATACTTTATTTTCTTTATGAACATAATTTTTTTATATTTTATTATTTATATAATAAAAAAACTAAAATGACCTGGATGATTTCTTGGATAAATAAAATAGTTTTACTATATATAATTAGAATAATATTTTTTTTAATATTTGAAATAATATTAAGTGTACTAAGAATTATATAATTATAAATAAATACAAAATAATTTATAATATTAGTGACATTAATTTATATTGCATTTAAATCTATTTAACATTATTGACACTTTAATTATGTTATATCATTATATAAATATATTTCTATTTACATAAATAAATTCAAATAATTATTTACAAAATGACATTTGTGATATTGACATCAGATTATATAAATTTAAATTATTATTTAAATTTAAATGAAATATTGTTTGCAATATATTAATATATGACATTTTATATATATATATATATATATATATATATATATTAATATATTATAGTATAAATTAAAAGTTTCAACATAAATTTAATACATATACAGGATTGGAAACGATCTATTAGGCATGCTGGGAAAACTTTAAGACAATTGATGTCCCAAGGCCAATTAACCGTAGATCCAGCAGCTTGCACTTGTAGTTCGTGCACAGGAATACTATCAGAAACTGTTAGTATTTCATAGAACTTATTTATAATATATAATATATCAAATACATAACATAAGTTTAGCAATTTTAATTATATTTGCACTTATAAATTATATAAATGCACACATTATGAAATAAATAATATTATTATATTTTTCACGTATAACAAAAGTGTTATATGCTCTAATAGAATTAATTCCATATCAAAGACAATAATGTGATGTTAAGACATTGGTGCTTATTCCTAACCCTTAGTTGTAACGTGTTACGAAATATTTTCGATCGGTTATATAATCTACTTTCCAAGGAAATCTAACATACATTGTACAATGCACATTGTACAAAGTAAAGTGTGAATCGCACACTGGTAATTGATCACTTTACTGCTATCTGCAAAAATTCTAGTATTTAGATATATATTATGTATAATACAATTCACATATGATACATATATTATATGATTTTCAATGATTTTTAATCTGAAATATTTTAAAATTTCATTTATCTTTTGAATAGATTATCAGTCTACATCGAGATACTAATTAAATATATAATTTTATTTTTGAAAAACTTCAAATTTACAATAATTTTATTTGTCAATGAATTAACGAAATTGTTAAGAGATGGTCAATATAGTAAATACGACAGTAATATAGACCAATAGATCACTCTAGGTTTATCTAAAGTAAACAAATCGATTGTTATATAAGTATTGGTTAACATAATTATGCAATGCAAAAATAAAATAATCTGTATTTTCGGATATTTATTATGTCGAAAGTATAATATATATAAATTATTGAGTAATAAAGTGTATCAGTTACAAATATGTTAATTGATAAAATTATATATATATCCTGAAATTATAATCTAATATTAAATACATAGTATCTATACTTATGACCTATACAATTTGTTCTGATTTTCCTATTTTCTGATTTATAACTATAGGAATTCTATTTTTAATATTAGTGTAAAAGTTCAGAATATAATTTTATGAATTATTACATTTGCATCGGATATTATGTTTCTCGCTAATTTAGTTAGCATAAATTACTTTAATATTTTTTATTACTATTAATTATTATAATATATGACATCCATATTCAAAACTATGCAATGTACTTCGCTTACAATGCACGATGTGCATGCTAGTATAAACTATAGACGTATTATCGTCGTCCAAAATCAATGACGTAATAGTCTGCGTGTGTGCGTGCAACGCTCCAGGCTTCCTCTGTGGTGGGCGTGACTAGAGATCGACGGGGCGTGTCTAATTCAGTAAGCACGTCGTATATATCGGGTAAGTCGACGCATGCTGCTTTTTCTAGCTATATGCGTAGAGACTGTTTATAGCTAACGGCGTGCCGGTGTACCGCTTATAGACGGTGCTTACATTGCCAGCACACAATGCCTGCACACAATGGCCTCAAATGCTCGTAAAACTCGCAGTCGAGCGTTACATAGAAAAAAAGTCGTCAGTTTTATCTCGTAAACAATTATAGTACGTTATCTCATTTCGTCTATAACAACACTAGATGTTGGCGATTTTATAGCAATATACAATTGTAAATATTTCAATTGAAAAATATATACGATAACTATTATACGAATTAGAAACTATTTAATATTAAATTGGAAAATAATAGTGTTTTTAAATTATATTTTATTTCCCGATATTGATATTTATGAAATAGTAGAAATATAAAGTCAACATCCATATATATCGTCGTGCTGTTGTGCCTTATACGTTGGAACTCTCTATAGCTCTCTATCTACTAATGACCGTTCTACTCGTGACCCACGTATAGGCTTCGAGGCCGTTAGTCGGCGAGGTAATTGATCGGTGACGGCTAGTGGTGTACGAGTACGCCCGTACTGCATAAGGGTGGGCGAGGCGGCTAGTGGTGTACGGGTTATAGAGTCGACGAGTCGGCTAGTGGTGTACGGCTGACCGAATCTCATAGTAGTGTACGGGTGAACTATGCGGCTAGTGGTGTACGGGTCCGTCAAACCGCTAGGCCAGTAGTGCACAACTCATCTGATCAGCGCGAGGGTGGGCGAGACGAGGCGAGGCGTCTAGCGGTGTACGGGTTAGTCGAGCTACGAGGTTAGGAGTAAGGGTGGGCTTGGCGGATATGGTGGACGGGTGAGTGAGTCCGTGGCTAGTTGTGTACGAACTCCGCCCGCGGGTCGGTTGGATAGTGATGTACGAGTGTGCATATCAGCTAGTGTTGGGTTTACAAACATATACGCCTAGGCTAACAGTATGTTGGTAAAGCGGATGTCGTAAGTGAGGAAAGTCTCATTAGTAGTGATGTACGATTCCTTCTAAGTTTACGAATAGTACTGTACGATGTACACCGTTTAGTGTATAATGCAAAGTATAACAGGAATATATTGCATAATATGAAACTACTATTATTGGACCTTC
>OZ038317.1:24742933-24755049 GCA_964035775.1 Osedax frankpressi
AGTAGATTACCAGCTACTCCTATCCGTCCTGTTCCCACCAAGGTCACTCGAGAGAAGTCGATTTCTCCTCAGCCTACAAGATCTCAAACTCAGTTAATATCATCCTTTATATTTCTAAACTCTTTATATGAATTCATTTACACTTTTAATATTTCGAATTATTAGTATTAATTTATGATAATGATATCTTGCAGAACACCAGAAACTGTATCTCCTTTGGTTTCAAGTTCCACACATCCAGCAAATAGAGGTATAAATTTATATATTTATATATTTATATATAATGTATTCATTCGAAATGATATATAATATAATACTATAAAAATATTCATAATATTCTTGAATAGAGTTTTATAACTTTTAAAATTTCCATAGACGAATTACATTCACTGAACACTCCGATGATTAACAATATTGCGATGCCAGGATGTACAATTATTCCAGAAGCTAACGATTATGCAACCTCGTTATCTGGTCAATGGACAAATTATTATACAGAACTATTCAAGGCATCACTAGCTGGTCAACAAGCCTCCTTGGCAAATGTCCCCATCGCTAGTAGTTCAAGTAATACCTTGAACACTGGATCGATGACTACTCCGCAATTGAATGCTTTAATGGCATCCCAACAATCGCAACAACAGTTATTCTACCAACAATATGCATCCGTCGTTGACTTTTACTCTTCAGCTGCAAGGGGGCACGGTATCGATATGGCAGACTACTTCAATAAGTTGCAGCAATATTGTCAACAAACTCCTACTGCGGATTCATTAAAAAGATCTGAAACTACACCAACTCATGCCCCTGAAGCAAAGCGACGACATTTTGAAAATGCGCTTGATTTAAGCGTCAGGAATTAATCAACTTCTTTGTTATAGCTCATATTAAATTTACTTTTATAATTTAATAATATCAGAAGTTGGTTTTTATGTTTAGCTGCAATTACAAACTTATTTTACTGTATTAAGTATTGCATTTTTTTATTTCATTGTAAAGAGTTATCATTAAAAAACCACAAATTTCTGGTTATTTATTTTTTGTTATGAACAATTATGTTGATTATTTATAGATTTCAAAATAATTACTTTTCCACCATGCAATGTATTATTACGTAATAGTTATGAATAATTGTCAAAAATTTATATTAGTTTTATTTTTGTCATGAAAATGATTGTTTACATAAATATATATATTATATAATATATATATTTATTATATGACGTAATTATTATATGACAGTTGTAAAGTTGTATTACCTTCAATTTTAAATATATTTCTCATCAAAAATACAATTGATTGAATCTTTTTAAATACTTATTATAATATAATTATTAAATATATAAAATGTGTATTACCAACTATTAATATCAATTATATTATTTAAAATATAAATATAATTGATATTCACTATTTTTATAATATTACGATAATTTTCATTCATTAATTAATATACTATAAAAAACATTATCGATATATTATTTCGAAATTAACTTAATTATATATAATACTTGAACACAATGGTGCTATTTATACAATGTATACGTACTCTAATAGATATGTATAATTATTAGTCCCTGTTTTAAAAAAGTAACGTACAAATTCACAATGTTATCAATATGAAACTGAATCGTTCCAATTTTGTTCTTCGATTATTGAGAGTAAAATTATTATCTTAATTACATATTGAATAGTGAAGCATGAGGTAAAAGGTAGTTTATTTTTAATATACTTAAAGTGTATATGATACTAAGCAAATCAAATGGTAACACACCAAGTCCATTAGAGTCAATTTATTATCGCGAATATTAATGAAGTGACATAGACTTTAAATATTGGAGAATTGTTGATATCTGAGAATAATATAATGAAAGAAGATTTCACATACATGAGAATATATATAAGATATAAGCTACACGTCCCATCTTATAAGATATTTAGATAAATAGCATTTAGCTAAGTAGATAGCATAATGATACATTGAAGCTTGGTAATTGATTGGCAACCTTTATATAGTTAAAAAATAACGATTTATCTTAAATATTTTTTTAAATAATTACAACTTGTGAATTTGAAGATTGTTATTTACTTTGATATAAATTATTGATGTAATAGAATGAGATAGAATAAGGGAGGATTTTATTTTTTAATATTAATATGTTGAAATAAATATAAAAAAAGAAATCCATATATATTTTGTAAAATCGTAAATGATAGGATAGTGATTTTATAGTTACCAGGTGAGCAATGGACGTTAGGGAAACGTAAAGCTGTACATAGATAATTTCTATTTTTCTTAAAAGTAATTTTCATAACGTAATTTGTAATTACATTACATATGTTTAGGTATTATATTTGAAACTAAGCATCTAAAACATACGAGTAAATTAATATAATGGGAAATAAGATATAGTAAATAAAATATGGAATATATGATGATGTTGTAAATTTGCTTATCTATTACTATTATATGAGTTTAAAGATTAGCGTAGTTAGGATTAACTGATTTGATAGCAGGGGATATTAAGTAAGCAATATTCTAAGGAACTGAGATACAAAATAAAATATTCTTATTTTTATAGTGACATTCTTATTTTCTAGGATATAGAGTAGGTAAGAAGTAAGACATAATATTACTAGTTTTAAATCAGATATATATATATATATATATATATATATATATATACTTTAAAGTACTGAGTATATTTTTAAATGATTTCTAGATATTAGTGTTTTATGTTTTCGAGATATTTTAATTAATTATTAAAGATAGAATTGTCTAAATTAGATTTGACAATATGAGTAATAAAGGCAATATTGAAAACAAAATGTCGAGATAAAGAAGTTACCGAATTACGGATGATTGGAGATCTGCGTAATATTAAGTAATACGTAATTTTAGATTCACATAATTATGAGTGATGAGGTTATTTAGTAAACTATTAATAATACCCTGAATATATATCGAGGCAGGAACTTTATATTTATAGATTATTAAATAATGATATTTAAGAAGTAATTTTAATTATATATGTATGAAGTTATGGTAGATGTTATATTAACGAGTAATACTACAACATTGGTTATGTTATCATTAAAGAAATAGTTCCAAAATAGTAAATAGTTTAGAAATTGAAAGTAGAATGATTTTGCTGGTGATATATTCTAAACTTATAGTGTAAATTAGCATTTAAGTTTAAATGTGTATCGGAGCTAATCAATATTTTATATATGTAAACAATATAAGTTTATAGATAGCTTACATATAAGCATTTAGGATAGCGATTATAACAACTGTTAAATGGATATTGAATATAAGTATTTAGGAATGAATCATACATAAATATTATGATGAGAATAGCTTGTTGTTCAACTCGTGCATAGGAAATTGGTAATTTGTTTATAAATTAAGAATGCTGGCAAGTATATATTGAATATACAATTATTCCATTAGTCAAATAAGTATCCATACTGATAATTACGACTAATTAATATCACACTAAGATAATTAAAGTTTTTCCAATCCACCCGATTAGTTCATTATTTAAATCCAGAAAATGTTTTTTACGCATCGATGATGAACAATTAATAACAGTACCACACTATAATATGAAATGTTGTTATTCATTTCATTAGTCATAAATTAGTCCATCATTTTATTAATACAATTTAATATCAAATGGTGAATATTAAAACCTATTAAAAACTCAGTAATTTCTGATGATTTCATTTGTTATATGCAATTATATTACATTAATTAATTTAATATATATGAATAAATATAGTAATGATAACAGTTCAAATTAGTTTCATCAGATTATCTATACATCCGTTGTAATAAACCAAATGTTAGTTTCCCTCGTTTTCTCTATGCAAATGGTTTTATACGCAATATTGTTTAAATAATTATTGATAACAATATTCTCTCATTATAATAAGAGATATGAGAACGCATATGAGATATTTCTTATATGTATACCAAGAACAAATAACTCGATAATATTGAATAAGTAATTAGAACTTAATTAAACTTAATATGAATTAATAATAATTAATTATGTTGTATTAATTATTAAGAAAATATTAATATATATAAAATTGTCAATTCTAATTAAATTAAAGTTACCTAAGATATATATAAATGTATACCTAAGATATATGTAATATATTGAATAATTGTATAGTGTAATAATTGTATTTATGATATTTTTTTATTAAAATTAAATTCCACAATAAAAAAAAATAATAAGATAAATGTTATAAATCAGTTATAATCAAAAATTAAAAAATAAAATACACCAAGGAAATTTGTAACTAACATTTTTTAAAACTTGGGAAAATGCAGAAGATAAATTATATTATCAGCATTATAATATATTATTAATAATATGACATAATAATACATTACATGGTAAAAAAATAATTATATTTTGAATATATAAATAATTAACAATTTTTCATAACAAAAAATAAATAACCGATAGCTGATGGTTTTAATATCTATTTACAGTAAATAAAGAAAATGCACTATTTAATACTTAGAGTAAATAATTTTACAATTGCAGTTAAACATAAAACCAACCAATGAGAAAATATAATACCATGTCAATTTAATATGAGCTATAATAAAGAAGTTGATTAATTCCTGACGCTTAAATCAAGCGCATTTTCAAAATGTCGTCGCTTTGCTTCAGGGGCATGAGTTGGTGTAGTTTCAGATCTTTTTAATGAATCCGCAGTAGGAGTTTGTTGACAATATTGCTGCAACTTATTGAAGTAGTCTGCCATATCGATACCGTGCCCCCTTGCAGCTGAAGAGTAAAAGTCAACGACGGATGCATATTGTTGGTAGAATAACTGTTGTTGCGATTGTTGGGATGCCATTAAAGCATTCAATTGCGGAGTAGTCATCGATCCAGTGTTCAAGGTATTACTTGAACTACTAGCGATGGGGACATTTGCCAAGGAGGCTTGTTGACCAGCTAGTGATGCCTTGAATAGTTCTGTATAATAATTTGTCCATTGACCAGATAACGAGGTTGCATAATCGTTAGCTTCTGGAATAATTGTACATCCTGGCATCGCAATATTGTTAATCATCGGAGTGTTCAGTGAATGTAATTCGTCTATAGAAATTTTAAAAGTTAAACTCTATTCAAGAATATTATGAATATTTTTTTATAGTATTATATTATATATCATTTCGAATGAATACATTATATATAAATATATAAATTTATACCTCTATTTGCTGGATGTGTGGAACTTGAAATTAAAGGAGATACAGTTTCTGGAGATCTGTAAGGTATAAAATATCAAAATCATATTCATATATCATTTAAAATATATTGTATGTAAAAGTTTTAAATGGTTACATTAAATAATTATATTATTATTATTAAAATAAATAAATATAATATAAGAATTCATATAAGGATGATTTACAAAAAGACCAACAGAGTTGGAGATCTTGTAGGTTGAGGAGAAATTGACTGTTCTTTAGTGACCTTGGTGGGTAAAGGTCGGATAGGGGTAGCTAATAATCTACTCACTGTGGGTGTGTCCTGTGTATGGTGGTTTCAATTTTAATTAAGTAAGCTTGTATTTGATATTAATGTTAACTATCTTTATATATAACATTACTATAATTTAGTTATATTCATGTTATATATATGTTTTACTAAATAATACAATTATGCAATATATATTTTGGATACTATGCTTTAATAATTGCTTTAATAATTTGGGAATATTATTTTTAAAGTGCACTCTCAAAATCTATGAGTCATTACTTTAAAAATAGTAGATAAAATTAATAAACATTCAATATAAAGAAAATATATTAGTTGATATTAAATATATGTTTCAGGTTAATTAATTATTATCTATGTATTGTTGGTTAAATGCATTTCCCAATAACAAAATAGTTTATTTTTAATATAAATTATTACCCAATGAAAGTCTAATACATGTTGTAATTGTTCACCTGTAAATGTAAGATGAATGATCTATAAGATCGTTCATCTTACATTTTTCTTCTATCATTTTTTTTATAGATAATATCAAATCACTAAAGAGAGTCAAATCACTAAAGAAAGGCAAATCTCTAGATAATTATTTAAGTTCATTATACGAGGGTATTATATAATAACATTTTATTAATGAATAACTAGTTATAGATAATAATTAGTTAGTCAGTATTATATTCGATAAACTATTATATCAAATTAGTATTAACATCTGCTATATAAATTATATAATAATTTATAAATAATAAACTTGAATTAATATGGTATAATATAGAATTCTCTTATATATTGCAATTAGTAAGTAATATTCTAATATTGTATTACGTGATAATAATACAGAATATATAATTTTATTTTATAATTTGACCTTAAAGTTAATATTATTTTCATAAATTGCTGTAAAGTTAATGATTGCGTTATATTTATAACAATAGTATTACAAATAAATATATATATATTTATAATAATATATTATATTATTGTTATTATACATATAATATTATTTCGAAACATTATAATATAATATATTGTATCGTACTATATATAAACTTCCTTTAGAATAAAGTCTACGATAAAACGAAATATAACGGATTCTAGTGCTCATGAATCTGCAGACACCTGCCTCCGCCCGTACACCACTACACGTCCGCATTCGAATATAGCCTCTATAGAGCCTCTAGGCGGAGTTTATCCGTACAGTACTATTTGGCTCGTACATCACTACGACGTCGGCATACATCGACTAGCGCACAGCTGGTGGCGCTACGCCTAATCCTAGCGGCGGAAATTTAATCCCTACTACGCATGCGGAAGAGAAGCCTCTCCACCATCGATATCGCCAACGCCACCACCTCTATCGACACTATAGCTAAAGTGCGTGAAAAAGAACTAGAGATTGACTAATTATTTAGCCGGTTCACATGAGTATATAAATATATTTATATATATATATATATATATATATATATATATTTGTATATAAATATATATATATATATAGAAACCTCTAATATGTCCAAATAGCATAAACCAACTATAATATCAAACAAATTTATAAAACACTATGATAATTTGGCTGTTAATAATATATATATATATATATATATATATGTATTCTAAAAACTTATTAGAATTGAACACATTTCAATTATTCCCATTGATATTGATTTGTAATTAATATACTAAATAGAATGAATTGCAAATTGTGTATAAATATTTCAAATAAATTTTAATTTGGTCAAATAAATATGTATTGTGAATTATATGAATTATAGATAGTATCAAGTATATAATTATATTATAAATAAATAGTACTACCTTAAACTTATATTTAAAGCTGGCAATTTCCGCCACCGGAAACATTAATTACAGTTAGTCATGCGCATACACTCGACGATAAGGGTTATCGATTCACTGAGCGATAATCGAAGTAAAATTGTTGGTATCGTATTAAAGCCTATTGTTCTGTGAACCGCAATAGTGCCTATTTACGAACACTGTGATGTCATGGGTATCTATACAGATGTATAGAAATATTTGATGTACAATTTGTATATATATATTATATGGTTCAAAGTTTATATATATTTTAAATAATTTAAAAGTATTGTAAATATAAGTATTACATAAATATATATAAACAACGCATTATGATTTTATACATGATTTGATGTATGTATAATAATATCATGTTTAAACTTTGTTTAAAATAATTCAAAGATAATTTCTTATGTTATTTTTAAATTATACTTACCACAAATGAATTTAGTTTTTATTATATGTATATATATATATATATATATATATATATATATATATATAATTATATATAATACATAATCAATTATTTGAAATAGTCATTACACTGTTTTAATTAGATTGGATAATTTCATATTAATTTCATACAAATTTGAGAATTTTTAAATATCAATAATATGTATATAATAAAGAATTTAAAAAAAAAAGATTATAATCTGTGTGTACCCTGGGCATATATACTTGATACAGATATGTAAACTGATAGAGCAACTATTATATAACTTCAAGAAACTATCCAGGTCATTTTAGGTTATTTTATAATATAATAAAAAAAGAAAATATATTTTATTTATTTTAAAGTGATATTCAAATTATATTTTATTTTAAATAAATGAATACAAAAAGTTATATCATATAGTTTCTTGAGTTATAACCAATTGTGTGTGTATGTATTGTTTTTTATAGCATATGTTACGTAGAAAATATATTATATGTATAATTGTATCTAATGATAAAATATATTTTATAAGTTTCATATTATGTGGTAAATTATTAAGTGTTTAAAAGTATACTTTTTCTTAGATATCTTCATTTGGATATATATTATGTCCGCAGTGTATACATCAATGTGATATGCGATCATATATACCCGCCCGTACATTATCATACTGGTTTACCGCGCATACCCACCGTTATCGCTACCTCGGTAACATTAACGGCCCACACGTACACAGCGAGCGGTTTCGCTCATCCGTGCATAAATAGCCTCCACGTTCATCACTGGCTTCCTAGCCGTACTCTACCACTAGTCGCTGCGTTCAACCGTACACCACTAGCCGCCTCGTTCACCCGTACATCGCTAGCCGCCTCGCTCACCCGTACCACACTAGCCGTCTCGCTGGCTGAATGCACCTCTGCCTTTATCACCCGTCCAACATATCCGCCTAGCTCACCCGTACATCGCTGACCTAGAGGCTCGATCGACCCGTACATCATTAGACGCCTCACCGCATCGCCGACCCGTACACCACTAGCATCCTCATCGACTCGTTCACCCGTACACCGCTAGCCGACTCGTCGACTCTATAACCCGTACACCACTAGCCGCCTCGCCCACCCTTATGCAGTACGGGCGTACTCGTACACCACTAGCCGTCACCGATCAATTACCTCGCCGACTAACGGCCTCGAAGCCGGTACGTGGGTCACGACTAGAACGGTCATTAGTAGATAGAGAGCTATAGAGAGTTCCAACGTATAAACTACACCCGCACCATGATTATACTGATGGTGAAAGTAGAGCGGATACGATTTAAAAATATTTGGTAATCTATAAAGATTACCATATATATATATACTATATATATAAATATACGCAATAGCGGATTCAAAATATAAGCTTAAATATTTACCCATTATGAATTTACCATAAATATTATTTTATATTAGTAAATCAATTCAATATTATGAATACAAAATCTACATAGTATTCATTTTCATTTTACATATCTAGAATATATATATATTATCGTTATATACGAAATGAGATAACGTACTATAATTGTTTACGAGATAAAACTGACGACTTTTTTTCTATGTAACGCTCGACTGCGAGTTTTACGAGCATTTGAGGCCATTGTGTGCAGGCATTGTGTGCTGGCAATGTAAGCACCGTCTATAAGCGGTACACCGGCACGCCGTTAGCTATAAACAGTCTCTACGCATATAGCTAGAAAAAGAAGCATGTCGACTTACCCGATATATACGACGTGCTTACTGAATTAGACACGCCCCGTCGATCTCTAGTCACGCCCACCACAGAGGAAGCCTGGAGCGTTGCACGCACACACGCAGACTATTACGTCATTGATTTTGGACGACGATAATACGTCTATAGTTTATACTAGCATGCGCGGTATTGAATATGCCCACCCACACATACACACACTCACACACATGCCCTATGTAATATATATATATATATATATATAGTTATATATATATAACTAAAATTTATTATAAATTTACATACTCTTGCTTATAATTTTATTTAATACGCTACTATAGTATACTAGGTATACTAGGATATATAATGTACACAATTGTAGATATCATCGAATATCCCTATTACATTACCCTATAATACCAGTAAATAGCGTTTCCATGGTGATCAATTGCCTCCACGGATAGCATTGGTCAGTAGATTACATCACCGAAGTCGCCTCGACATTGGACGACAATCGCTGATATTTAGACTATTACTACCGTAATAAGATTCCAAGCTCTAGATGGTCATGACTGATTATCTAGTGGCACATTTTCACACAGGGATGTCGAATCACGTTATAGCATATATATATATATATATATATATATATATATATATATATATGTATATATATATATAATATAATAAACGCATGCAATACTGGACTATTACATATAAAAGTTTAATTGTATGGATAATAATTAATTATATTAATAATTAATTTTATCAACTCATATATTAATATCTAACATTTTCGGAAGAAGATTGACCAGTGCACGAACTGCAAACGCAAGATGCTGGCTCCACAATCAATTGACCTTGCGACATCAATTGTCTTAAAGTTTTACCAGCGTGTCTAATTGATCTTTTCCAATCCTAATACAAGTAAATAGTAAATATCATAATAGCACAAATTATATTTACTATTTTATTATAATATTAAAAATAAATGATTGATATCAAATTTAAAAGTATTAAATATATACTATTATACTATATACATACAAAACAATATATATATATATATATATATATATATATATGTGTGCGTGTGTGTATATTCGCGTGTGCGTATCTAGTGCGAGAGTGTATGAATGCGTATATGTGTGTGTCTGTGCATGTCCGTGTGTGTTTTTGTATGTGGTTGTGTGTTGGTGTTCGCGTATATATACATATATGTGTGTGCGTGCGTGCATGCGAGGGTATTTATGTGTGTGTGTGTATGAAATATTAAGAATACAAACTAAAACAAAATTGTATGTAATTAATGTATTTTTGCATTAATGTATTTTATGTAAGATTTTGTTGTATTTTTCATAATAATTGTAATTCATTTATTCACAACATTTATTTGCTAATATGAAGTAATAATAATTTAAATTGCAATTTTAAAAGTCCAGGTCATTTTATATGACGAAAAGAGAATATATATATACTAGTTGCTAAATATGTTTTTTTATAATTATAATACAAATTAAAATATTATATATTTATTTTTATATTTATTTTTATATGTAATTTTTATATAACACTTTTTATACAATAAGAATGATAATTTCAATATTAAAACATATTTACTTCATTGTTTATTAATTTTATAATTATAAGGTTGTTTTTTAAATATCAATTATATATACAATGTATATTATACATGTATTATATACACATTCAATATTATTAATATTTTAAATTCTATTACCAATTGACTCATATCAATACAAATTTAATTTTACCAGTTATGGCAACAATTAATAGTATTGTAATTAGCTTATGAAAAAGTAAATTATATAATAGTATAAATAGTATAACTTATTAGTATTACATTTGATAATAAAGTAACCTTTGTAGTTCTTCTTCCACTGATACACTGAAACTGATTCGGACTTAGCCATTTGTCTTCAAACATTACGCAGGCAGCTCTAGAACCTTGTCTGAGTTTGCTAAGATACAGCTTTGCAGTGTTGGACCCGCATTGAACGGTGAGAATGAATTCTTCCCCCGTTGGTGATGGACATTCGCTATCTGACATTTTCAAATCTAACGGTTAAACTACGTATATATTGATGTTATGTACGTTCGCGTGAGAGGAGTAACGTCTGTGAAATGTGGAATAACGTCGAATAATCAACAAAACGTCGCCCGCCAGTGATGCGTAGGTGCGAGCTAGCTAGTGATGTACGGGTAAGTAGTGATGCCATAGAATGCGAAACGACGGCTAGTATTGTGAGTGTACACGGTACGTTGTACGACTTAGGTTTGTATTAGTCATACAACCTTCTATGTACTATCACATATGACTATACGATGTTTAGAATATATGATTATACATACTTATTGTGATAATTAGCCATTTATACTATAGTATAAATGGCTAATTATAAAAAAACCAACTATAGTTGGTTTTAAAATAAAATGCATATATTAAATATTAAATAATTCATCTAACAACTATAGAAATAAAAACTAAATGAATGAAAAATAATTTGCACGGAATTATGTTCATATAATACACGAGGTATATTATTGATAATATAATCATATTTATAGTGATATGATAATTT
>OZ038317.1:24755249-24852749 GCA_964035775.1 Osedax frankpressi
CACAATGTTTAGTTTACATATATCTCTATGCTTAGTAAACCTATTGTGATAGACGCACTTGGATCTATGTACCAGAAAAAGTTCTATTAAAGAATTAAAGTGGTTTCTAGTTTCTTTTGGTTCAACTTATAATTTGTTCTAATCAAGTGAATGAAGACTTATGATTCCTTTTATTTGAATTCTTCGCTTTATTTTACCTTTTTTATATTTTATCTCTTTAGAATTATTTTTATATTTTTCCACTATTTATTTTTTATTTATTAGTTTATTTTATTTGTTCATAGCTTTAGCTTTTAACTTCATAAATGCTAAAGAAGGCATATTTTCATAAACACATTTGTTTATTACCTGATCTATATATATATATATATATATATAATATATATAGATGTTTATGTGTTTGTGTGTATGTCAGTATGTCAGTATGTGTATATATATGTTATTATATTATAATAATACTAAAGTAAATATATAACTAGTATAAATAATATATTGTCACTAATTGTAACTATCCACTTGGGATTAACTGTTAATTATTAATTATCATTGAATTAATAATTAGAAATTTTTAATGTAAGTCGATTAATAAAAGAAGATAGTTATATAAACAAGGACAATATAAGTATATACGTAATGGTTCTATATATCATGTTTAGAGAATATTATTTAAATTCAAATTATTATAAATTGACAAACACCCGAATATTATAAACATTTATCAATTTCAGTTTTGGGAGACGATATCCAAGGAACACGGGATAGATAATACTGGAGCTTATATCGGTAATGATGATATTCAAATAGCGAGATCGGATGTTTACTTTAATGAAGCAAACGGTAAGTTATGTGCAATTAAGCAATTCAAGCTAACAATTAACAATTGTTAAGCTATTGTTAAGCAATTGTTAGGCTAAAGGTAATCGGATCTCACATATAATAACACATGACGTAAGCTTCCGTTAGATCTAGCATTCGATAACCTGAGATTTGGTGACCTCATCTATCTATTTACTAAGGTGATGAGTACTTAGCCTTTATTTCCAGGTCACTATTATCTATTTCATTGATACAATATTAAACAGGCTCAACAATAGGATGTTTGAAGTATAATTTAACAGTCACATGATTGTCTAGTATATATATATATATATATATATATATATATAATGATATATAAATATACATATATTTATATACATACATATATACAACCATATTTAAAGAATACCCCAAAGTTATCCAAAGTAAATAATGATCATTATATCGTTACTATTTTTTATATTCCGATTAAGTTTACGTTGAATAATATTATGTTAAAAATATAAAAGTCAGTAATACAAATTATTAACATAAAAATTACAAAAGTATATAAAAAATGTAGAATAGAAGTATACATTATTGTCCATATGGAATATGGTTTTCTATTTATATATCTACCGTTACAATTAATTAGATTGGCGAATTTGTTAAGTATTAAAAAACTAATGATAAATAATCCTAACAGTTTAGGTGGATACTATAAGTTATATGTATGAATATGTCAATAGTACAGGGAATTAAACTAACTCTAATAAATAAGAAAATAATCATAATTAGTATTAATAGTTATTTACCTCTCTTTAAAAGATATAAATCCAACTCTAGTTAGTTTGCAGTATGTACGATATGGTTTAAATTGTGATTTCAATCTCTATATGAATTAGTTCGTAACGATATGAAATAACAAGGTACGATATAACCACATCCGTATCTAGGAGGTAAATACGTTCCCAGAGCTGTGTTAGTTGACCTTGAACCTGGAACTATGGATTCTGTGAGGTCAGGAAGTTACGGGAAAATATTTAGACCAGATAATTTCATCTATGGACAGGTAAATATATCTGTATAATATGTAACCCGTTATATTTATATTTAGGGATTACCCTCTTCTCAATATATAACAATAAGCTATGTCATACAAAACTATCATATGTTAAAATTATATCTTTGTGATTATTCCATTTCTTACCGCCAGGGAGGCGCTGGTAATAACTGGGCTAAAGGTCACTATACAGAAGGAGCTGAACTAGTGGACCAGATACTGGACGTCGTTAGGAAGGAAGCTGAGAGCTGCGATGCGTTACAGGTAACCATGACAACAATATTATCTAGAGTAGAATTATAATTAACATCGCTAAGCCATACAACTCAACATGGTAACCATAGTAATGCAGTATACATACATTATAAATAACTCAAATGTTATAATGTGTAACCAAATCATATTAAATAATATTAGCTAAACTATATTATTTCAAAACAAATTCTAATAGACATGTATATAATCTATAGATTGGAGGATATATTATATCCTTTATCTTATCTATATCATTGAATATGGTATATTATTAGTCTAATTAGCATCTAGGATAGGTTCTAGGGTAATGTCTATGGCAGAGTCTAATATAGTGTATAAGGTAGAATTAGAGTAGGTTCTAGTATAGTATATATAGTGGGATTAGGATAAGGATTGGATATGGTTTAATGTAGGCTTATGGTAGGGTTATGGTAGGGTATAGTCTATGGTAGGGTACAATGTAGGTTCTAGGGTAGGGTTAAGAGAGGGTCTAGGATATGGTATAGGGTAGGATAAGGGTAGGATTTAGGGTAATGTCTATGGTAGAGTCTAATATAGTGTATAAGGTAAAATTAGAGAAGGTTCTAGTATAGTATATATAGTGGCATTAGGATAAGGTTTGGATATGGTTTAAGGTAGGGTTAGGGTAGAGTTATGGTAGGGTATAATGTAGGTTCTAGGGTAGGGTTAGGAGAGGGTCTAGATTATGGTATAGGGTAGGATAAGAGTAGGGTCTAGGGTAGGATAAGAGTAGGGTCCAGGGTCAAATGTCAGAGTCTAATGTTGGTTATATAGTTAGTTTAGAGTAGGGACTATGGTAAATCCTAATGTAGGTTCTAGAGTAGGGTTAGAGTAGGTTCTAGGGTATAGTATAGTGTAGGATTAGAATAGGGTTTAGGTAGGGTCTAGGATTGGGTAGAGTCTATGGATGGGATATAGTAGGGTCTAAACTATGGTTAGAGTAGAGTCTAAGGTAGATTCTAGGGTAGGGTCTAGGGTTGATTCTAGTGTAGAGTGCAGTTTAATAAATAAGGTATAGATTAGTATAGGATCCAGGTAAATATTTATTTTATGGTCTTGTGTAGTATAAAGTATAATATCTAGTATATATGATAAGATATAATGTGTGGATCTAGTTAACTATATGTTATATAACTATATATTATTGTAGTAATCCGTTATCGGGAGCAAGGCTTTAATAAAATAAACAAAATGCAAGAT
Source organism: Osedax frankpressi (assembly GCA_964035775.1). Taxonomy (NCBI): domain Eukaryota; kingdom Metazoa; phylum Annelida; class Polychaeta; order Sabellida; family Siboglinidae; genus Osedax; species Osedax frankpressi. Next base: position 24,758,587 of record OZ038317.1, read on the forward strand.
TAAGGATTTTACTTATATGTATATAAAATTTCATATTATTGTAATTTGTTTACTAATATAATAACTTTGGGTATTATTCAACGTATTATATATAAATTATAACTACACAACAACCATATTGTTATGGTAAAGTTTACGAGAAATGTGTATACAATACGAGGCTGGATAATATAGTGTACTTTAGTCTAGTTCCTGGCTACTTACCAATATAGATCCACTACAAACTGACACTACATTTCGGATTTTGATATCTATGAGCAGCTGTAACTGGAATATGATAAAGCATCTCTACGTTTATCTATTCAGCCCATCAATCCAATGCAGACAATCATGCGATTGCCAGACCATGCTAGGAACAGCTTTGATAAAAACATACCAGCATAAATAGAACACATTATAGCAACTGCAACTGGAATTGCTACAACACTCTTTGGAGGAATAATTTGACTTGCGGTGTAAATAGTGTTTTCGTTGTTTTGTCAGACTAGCCCATCAATCTTACCGTTATCTTATATCTAGCTAGACGTTTAACTTGTAGTCTATCTGTCTGTTGGTATTATTATGTTGTGTATAACGTCGTACACTGTCAAACGTTAGTTACACTGTACAATGTAGAGAGTAAATTGTACGTCCAGTTTACCATATCATTCTATTGTTAATTGTAATGTATAGCTTATGAATATATGAAATAATACTTGGGTTGAGATTTTTCTACATAATGCTGGAATATTGGTCATAGTACCTAGTATTAAGTAGTTTAAGTATGTTGTAACTAGGACACTGTGGTCAGGCAACACAAATAATGGAAGATAATGAATTATTTACTTGTTCTATATTGTAAATTGTATTTACTTTGGACCTATTTTATTATATATATATATATATATATATATATATATATATATATATATGATGTATATATTATGTATATATGATGTATATGTGTGTCCATATGAATGATTAATAATCATTGATTATATATTTTTGCAGTGATTATAGATTGAATAAATTATTCATTAATTATACAAAATAAATATTAAATAATACATAATGAAACCCTTAATGGCAATATATATATATATATATAATACATATATTGCGCAAAAAGACATATTATCTCTACATATTGTAACCAGATACTGAAGTTGGTATGCCACGATCTTTTTTCACAAATAATGTGACTTTTCACCATTGTAATATGAACATGTAACAGAACACGATAATACAGCAATTTAATAAAACATTATATTGAACATTATGTATAACGGTGAATTATATGTATTGTGTATATTGGTACATACGGAATATCATATTCACTGTTATATTATAAGTGTATTGCAATAGATACAATATATGTATATCTTTTTATTTTAATAGAAATTAAATGTGATCTAAAAGTGTAATTGTTAGTAATTGTTATAAAATGGTTTATTAATATATATATATATATATATATATATATATATATATATATATATCTACGATTTTCTAAACATTGGATATCACGTATAAAAACCAATAATAATATAAATAGACTTATATAATTTAGTATATATACATATATATATATATATATATATATATATATATATATATATTATACATATAGATAACACTTATTTACACACACATATCTAAAATCACACCCATACACTCTAATATGAATATAAAGTTATAAAACAATTATTTATGTTAATGAAATCTTTAAATGATAATTGTTATGTAAATTATATTCGCATAATATATAAATAACTATATTATAGATAGTATATATAGTTATTCTATTTACAATAGTTTATATTCAAATAAGTTTTTAATGTAAACAAAATTCATATCTATATAATTTATCACATGTATACACATATATAATATATATATATATATATATATATATATATATAAGTGTAACATCATATATCGTATATTATATAAACATATGTAAATTATATTATAGAGTATATATGTAACTTAATATACATATTATATCATATACATGTTATTTAATGTATTATTTTTAGACTTGTAATTACAAATATTGTAACTACTAGATTTAAGAATAAATTAATAACAATTCTAAATTCTTTGCAGGGTTTCCAACTTGCTCATTCTCTGGGAGGAGGAACTGGATCCGGACTAGGTACTTTGATCATGAGTAAGATTCGGGAGGAGTACCCGGATAGAATTATGAATACATTCTCCATTGTGCCGTCTCCAAAAGTATGTATTGCATAATAGTGTATAATTAAATATCGATTAACACTCAATCTGATTTTGTTATTACACTTATGATTAATAATTTAAAAAAAATTATTTAGAGTAAACTTAATATGCAAGGTAAGATTAATTAAATTTAAATATGTTTAAATTGGTATAATTTACAGTATTTACAATTTTAAATTTATATAATAGACTTAGGTGTAGCTACTTGACTGTAATGACAATGGATTTGTAAGTTTTACTAGAACGTATACCGGAGAGAAATTGTAATAGAACTTACGAATTAGGAGTAGAAACTGCTGAGTACAACAATATCTTAAAACAATACATATAGGTCTATACGATCTCTCTCCATACAATGTTTACATTGAGTGCACTATTTCCCTCTTCCCTAACCAACTCACGCTATCCCTTTGTTCTCAATACCATCTCGACACGTGCCAGGTATCGGACACAGTGGTCGAGCCCTACAATGCTACGCTTACAATGCACCAATTAGTCGAGAATACCGACGAAACGTTTTGTATCGATAACGAGGCTCTGTACAATATCTGCTTCCGTACGTTGAAACTGACCACGCCCACGTACGGTGACCTCAACCATCTCGTATCCGCTACGATGTCGGGTTGGTTGAGAAAACGGCGACGTCGCCGTGTTTACTTACTACTATTCGCTAATACGATGAGTAATTACGACATCCGTTATAACATCGATGACGTCATAGGTGTGACGACATGCCTGCGTTTCCCGGGGCAACTAAACGCCGATTTACGTAAACTCGCCGTGAATATGGTTCCATTCCCGCGGTTGCACTTTTTCATCACCGGATTCGCGCCGCTCACCTCCAGGGGAAGCAAAGACTACACTCCTTTGACGGTACCCCAAATCACCCAACAGGTCAGTGTTGCTTACGTCATAACTACGAGTGTAACACCGGTTCAACGTAACGAACACCGCTCCAATGTTCCCATACAGATGTTCGATTCCAATAATATGATGGCGGCATGTGACCCTAAACACGGCAGATATCTCACAGTGGCTACAATGTTTAGAGGTAGTACATAATAAGTAGCCCGAAGTGCGGTCGCGTATCGTATCCATTGTATTCCATTGTATTCCATTGTATTCCATGGCTCGCTAGGTAAGATTTCGATGAAAGAAGTCGAAGATCAGATGCTGAAAATACAAAACAAGAACAGTTCCTACTTTGTAGAGTGGATCCCGAATAATGTGAAAACCGCTGTTTGCGATGTAGCTCCGATAGGTCTTAAAATGTCAGGTTGGAAGTCACTAGAATATTCTCAGTAGAGAGATTGTTAAATTCATCGTATCGAAGTAAGATTATCAAATAAATAATCAAATATGTCACAGTTATACCAGAATACCAATCATAGGACCAGAGTACTTGACCCCCCCCCCCCCCCATTACACTCCAGGTACTTTTATTGGAAACAGTACTTCGATCCAAGAACTTTTCAAAAGAATTTCCGAGCAGTTCACGGCGATGTTCCGAAGAAAAGCATTTCTGCATTGGTACACGGGGGAAGGTTTGTTGTCGCGTAACTTCAAGTTTATATTTGAAAGCGCGTTTAATTCTGCGTCCGTATAAACGACTGGTACTTCGTGTAGGGCCGATACCCAACTAATGCGGGTTATTATCGTTGAACTGTAGGTATGGACGAAATGGAGTTCACGGAGGCTGAAAGTAACATGAATGACTTGATATCCGAGTATCAACAGTACCAAGACGTTGGATTGGATGAGGACGAATACTACAATGAGGGCGAGGAGGACCAGGAGGAGGAGGAGGACTATAATGATGGTGAAGCTACTTTGTAAGTAGTTTTATAGAATATGGTGAACTCAGAAAGCCGGAGTACCAATTCAAACAATTGTTATCTTTACTAAAGGGAGTTTTGTTGACCCAAAATAATCATTTCTTATTATGCAATATTTTGATATTACATAATCAGATTTTATTTGTGCAATATTATATTTAATAAATTAAATTTTTTAATAAAATTCATTTATTAATAATTACCATAAAAATATCACATTCTATTTTAAAAACCGTATTAAAATAATCAAAACAATAAAATACAAAATCAAACAATTCTGTTATAGTATTTCTTATTTATATCGGAGAGAGATATAATTGAACGTTTGTCTTTAATTAGAAATTGACATTTGGGACACGAAAACTCATTTTGATCTTGAAATAGCATCTGAAAGTAGTAATAGATACATTGTACATTGGGCTAGTATTGAAGTGGACACTCGAATACAAACTCGAATACAAACCATAAGACACATATAACAATAGACGTGACCACAACCAATCTGCCTAGGAGAACAGGGCCAATTTAAACAAATAGCACATTCTGTTAGTGTACAAATCTCTATACTGAATCAGTAATGGTATCTTATTAATAATCATTACAACATTATGAATAATAGATCTTAAATTAGCTAAATAATTGGAAATTCATAATGCGTGTCAAGAGTGGTAAAGTATTATTATGTAATTAAATAATAACTCAGTTGTCCGAAGTATCTTTGGGAAAAATAAATCATTAAAAAATGTCTTTGTATAGTCAACAATGAATTTGGGAAATAGATGAATGCAGTGCTAGAAATGTAGTAATGTTATATAACACCCATGTAGTACCTTTGAGAAGTGAATACCATATAAGTATTGTTTTAATTAAACTACCGATAGAACAACTAAAAACTAACTGCCAAAGATCGGAAGAATAACTCTTTTCCATGTTCTTCATGAGATAACTAAAAATAATCACATAAAAATACACGAGAGTGAGACAATGCGAGTTATATAATAGTTGAGGGCTCTTCTAACCTCTCGGACTTGCTGAGGGGATAAGAAATAAGTTTGAATTGCAAAACAACGGTACAGCAACAAAGGAAAACGTCCAGTTCCGATGAAATAAACGTCATTAACAAATGAAGCCATTCTCACGATGACCTCGAATAGCTCAAGAAGCTGAGGGTGCAAATAAAATTCAATCAAAGTGACGATTATTTTGGATGTTTTATAAATAATTGTATTAAAAAAATAGATTTTAGCGACGAACAATAATGAGATTTTATCATTTTATCAATTTTAAAACCTTAACACTTTGAATTCCAAATTTCTTCCTCAAGTGAATGTGGATAGTAGTACATCTATTAATATACCAAGTGAATAAGAAATAAACAAGGCTTAATTTTCTCACATCTTGTATTCGTAATAACTATAATTAATATTCATTAAACATTACGTGATACAAAGAGCAATTAATGAAGTTGAAATTTCTACGATCATTTGAAATCTAACTAACCTCACCTTGTTGAATTAATTTCATTTTGAACAAAGAAAAGCCAAATGTTGATGAATTATTTATTAAAGATAACTAGAAAATATATTAATTATTACAATAGTTGTTTAATATTATAATAACATAATTATAAATTAAAATGAATCGTTAAATATACATTTTTAATAAATGATATAGTTAAATTTATAAATGTATTAAATATTATTAATTTATAACTATAAAGTTATTAACAAATGCTAAATTAGAAAACTTAATATATAATAATAACTAATAAATTATTTCAATCAACATACCAAAAATAATGAAGATTTTACTATTGTTTGTAATTCAGGCTTGATTACTGAGATTGTAGATGGCTGAGATAGTATATATAGCAATATAGTAATATAGATACAAAATATAAGTACCAATATATATAATAATATAGATAAAATATAATTAACAATATAGATAACAATATAAGTAACAATTTATAAAACAATATATGACAATATAAATGACAATATGGTTAATGATATAGATAACACTATTTATAACAATATAGATAATAATATAAGTAACAATAAGGATAACAATATAGGTGATATATAATGTTTTAATTCTGATTTACTTTATTAATAAATAATGTAATTTATGTTAATCTTTATCATTTAATTATTATATTAAGATAAAAACCTAAATAATCTAAAATTAGTTAAAGAGAAAATCAGAGAATAAAAAAATCATTTTACATTCATACCTTTGTATACTTCAAAATTTTCATTACGCTTTTGAAAATTGTGTTTGAAATTTCACGATCTGTCAATAGTGCTTCAAGCTTTCAGAAAAAAATGAAATTAAATAAATATATGATTTAGTACAATGTTACAACCATAAATATAAACAAAAAATACAATAAAGATAAAATTTTCATTACAGTTTATTATAAGTTATGAATTTTAAGTATATATCATTACAAATGTGTAATTGCAATATTGATTGATTTATTTCCATTTTACAAATCTCTATATATAATTTTTCATTTTTTTATTAAATTGTTATTTTATAAATGTAAATTGTTATTTATTTATAAATGTAATTGTAAAATTATTCTAATTAAAAATATTGTAGCCTATAACATTGTGGGTTATTAAACTAAATTTAATATTGATGATATCTGAGAATTGTTGTGGTACATTTGTTCTATTATGCTTTAATTAAAGATTATATAAAGAAATATATTAGATAAAAGTAAGTAATGTTATAATATTATATACAAATAGGAACTAAAAACAAAAACACATTATTTTAAGGTTAGAACAGTTTTGCTATTTTTTAATGTAGATAATTATAATGTACATTTATAATTATCTGTAGAACCATAACATATAACAATATCATTAAAAACCATCTTTATGTGCAAGTTTAACCATAATAAAAAATATATAATATAAGTTCAGTAAGTATCCGATCTACTATTATATATTATATAATATAATTATATCTACTTCATAATTATTATCAACACAATTCAATTAACATTAGTTACCAATAGAATAATAATATGATTATATATAATAATATATGTTTTAGATTTACAAATTAGATAGATATATTATAATCTAAATATTGGTTGATGCGTTAATTATATTTTGTGAACTGTTAACGGTAATCAGTAAATCATTAATTAAATGAACATATATCCCTTAACGCTTATCCGCTTAACTCAAAAACCAGGACAATGGTCATACACGATGCCACAATAACACTATTCTTAATTTGGTCGTCTGATTTTGATACACTTCAATATAGATTCTATTGATCTATAATAATATTATATGCATATTGGAATAAGTACGTAAATAAATAACTAGGGTTAGTATTCAATACAATTATTATTATAATACTTATTTTTAAATATTTGTAATTATAAAGATGTATATGTATACTTCTTATATTAAGTGTATTCGTATACAATTCTATATGCCATAATAATTTATTTTTATTGTAAATTAATAATATAGATCACATACCTGAACAGTTCTTAATGGTTTAACAAGAGAATTTATATGAGGCATTTCAAAATAATTTTTTTAAATATAATTCAAATGTAATATATTAATCTATGAAGTATCAAAATATTAATGAAAAATATTGCAATCATAGATTTAGATAGTTTAAGTACCTGATAATTAATAATTATCATAACTTTGATAACTTATTTAGTAAATATAATATGCTATTATCATGAATATATGTATTTGACTATGTGCCTTATATAATAGAATATAAATAAAGTATATAACGTACAACAATACATATTGTGTTTTATTTAAACGACTTTCCTATCTCACAAGGACAATATATACAGATATACTTAAAATATTATATGTCCTATATTTCGATTGTATAATAAAAACAAGAACAGTATGACAAGATAATAAGTATTAAGAAAAATATTAATAAATGATCAAGACTAATAATAATAGTAAGTAAATATCAATAATAATGATAATAATAATAATACCGATAATAATAAAATATTGTTATTGTTATTCAATAATAATTAGTTGTCGTATTATATTTAAGTTAATTTATAAAAAACACTATCCATTTTCAACGAATATATTATTAATTAAGTTTTTATATATTGAATTGAAATTGTTAATGTGTTTTTACAAATCAAGGTCAATATACTGCATGTGTCTAGAGAAAGTATATGCAGTGTTGTATATGTTAGGTGTTAATAGTAGTGTATAAATTAATTAAAGTCAATTTGAAGGTAGTGAGAATCTATTCTTAATTTAGAAATACAAGCATTAATATATTTATCTAAGTCACAATTGTATATTATAGTGTGTTTGATATATTTATTTAGTCAGCGTATTTAGTATGTTTGTATTTATTGAGATTTACTTAGGTTCATTAAATTTTCTTTTAATCTGTTGTGTTGAATCGGGTACCATCTGCATAAATATTGGAAATTTATTTATTCAATTTTATAATTCTATTCATGGTCTATATAATTACGAGTTGAACCAATATTAGAATACGACATACGTATTACTTGATTTAAAAGTTTACTGAAAGGTTAGCTTCCCTTCACGGAAGCAGCTATGAAATGATGTATGAATTGATTTGAATACAATAGTTGGACTCTGATGTATATTGTCAATACGTTTTCTAGATTCTTACAAAAAACTTTAAACTTAAAATATAGTTATCTTATCTTAATAAATAATAGTTATCTATGAAATGTAAGTGAATTTACTAACAATAGTTTATCTTTTACAGTTTCTGTGTTTTATAATTTAATTGTTATATATTATGACTCGTTGTATATGTAATTATGTATATTGTTTTTTTTTCTATCTAAAATTAATCTTACTAATTAATTAATTCACATATTTAATTAGTTATTATTTACTATTAGATTATTAAAATAATACATTATTAACAATTTTTATTATAAAAATCTTCAACGAGATATCTTTTAGGTTTCTTTTGGCCAATTAATCCTTCCACACACTCCTCCTCCTCCTCCTCCTCCTCCTCCTCCTCCCCTACTACCTCCACCTCTACTACCACCTCTGCTACCTCCCCTACTACCTCCCCTACTAGCTCCCCTACTACCCCCTCTACTACCTCCCCTACCAGATCCACCAGGTCCACTTCTAGAATCATAAGAAGAAATTTGTTTCCCATGATCCCTTCTATTATTGGCTTTTCCTCTTTCCTTCTGTAAAAATAATGTTATTAATATGCTATTATAATCATAGGTTTCATTATTATTTATTAATTAAAATATAATAATACATTTTTTTAATGCTAATCATTAACTTAAAAGAATTAATTCAACAATGAGAAGAAATTTATAATATAGAATTTTAGGAATAAGCTTTAAATTTTACTTTAAATTTCGGTTCTTGGCCCAATTCATTTGGATTCCATGTTCTTTTGTTGTTCTTTTGTGAATCTATTAATGATGTTTTGAAATGGTGATACATTGACAATGGATACATTGACAATGGACAGTTTACTGATGGAGACAATGGAGACGACGGAGATAATTCACGAGCATATCTGATGACAAACCAAATTTATTGAACAGATGTCCGGCATTATCGTAATCATATGCCTTGAAGTTTGAGTTGCCGTCTTGTTGGTCGTTAACTTGCTTGAGTTCTGTGGTTAGCGTCGTAGACTTGCTTTGTGGTTTGGTAATCCTCTCACTCGGTCTGGGTCTTTGTAAAACCTGTTTGTATTTTAGATATCAATTCGAATATTATTTAGCAAATGACGTAGAAAAGCAGATTCAAACTTATTGACGAAGTATAACAAATATATAAAGTAGTTTAGTAAGGTTAACCTGTACGCTCAATGGTTGAGCTAGATCCAAATCTTTACATTTTGGCTTTTCTGTTAAAACATTTAAATAATGAATATCTGTTATTTTTAATATATATATATATAAAATTTGTTATCCCAAAACCTGGTTCTGCCTTTTCTTCAATGGACTTCTTAGAATTGGCTTTTAAAATCCATTTATCACTTTCCTAAATAATTTTGTAATTACTGAAATAACTGAAATAATGTGGATGTTATGATTTGCAATGATAAACAACTAACTTTAATTTCTGAGGTTTCCCCATTGAAGTCTGTAACATACTACATTTTTCAAATTTTAATATTTATTTATTAGAATAACTGATATAAATAATTACTAATAAAACATATATATTAATGAAATTTAACCTTTCTTATTGGATTTGGGATACTTATTTTAATACTTTCTGCTTTAATTAGATTTTCTATTTCCTCTTTAGATTTATCCTAATTAAAATTGATTAAAATAAAAAGTTTTATTTAATGATAATTAATTATATTTAAAATAGAAAATGATAATATTAATTAAAATACTAACTTCTTTGTAAGAAAGAACATTGCTTATTTTAGAATTAATAAGTTTGTGAATTGGTTTAATGTCAAATGTAATAGTTCCTGTTATAATAAAAATCATATTATTGACTGATTCCTGGACTACTAACGAATACTAACGAGGGGGTTCTTCGTGTAAAGGAGTGGTGTCGAGGTTGTGGGAGGCTAGATTCACAATCTTATGAGTCACCATTAATACATCTTCATTGATTTTGTGATCTGCATTCGATTGCTTTTTTTCTTCCTGTACAGACTGAAAGAGTTGAATATAAAGTTGTGTGTTTATATTTGAGGAAGTAAAGAGATGTTACTTTCTGTAACCTCAAAATTGTAAAAACGGGCATTTGTAATCAGTTTAATTAATTCATTCAAATTTTGTTTCACGAGACTTGGAACTGGATTACAGCAAGCAAGGATTCCCGCCTGTTCTCTGAACATTAATGTTTAAGTGATAATGCTTATCGTGTAATGAGGGATCAGATACAATTAATGAATATATAAATATCTAATTATGACTATAAATAGATTATTACTTACTTCGGTAATTTGAATGCAATTTGAAGCATAATATTTGATGGCAACACAAAACTAGAAGTTGAGGGGTCATGGTGAGATAGGATATAAGGGGGGATATAAGGGATAGAGAGAGAGGGAAAGAGAGAGAGGGAAAGAGAGAGAGGGAAAGAGAGAGAGGGAAAGAGAGAGAGGGATAGAGAGAGAGAGTAGTATTAAGGGTGATGTAATGATGTATATATAAACAGAGGTAAGGATATAAGGGTATGATGGTGAGAGGGTACATTGGATATGTTAGGTTATGAATAGATGAAGAGGTAAGGATATGGGGTGAAGGAGTAAGTAGAAGGAGTAATGTGAAGGTGTAAGATGAAGGTGAAGGTGTAAGGTGAAGGAGTAAGGTGTAAGTGTAAGGTGTAAGATGAAGGTGTAAGGTGAAGGTGTAAGTGTAAGGTGAAGGAGTAAGTGTAAGGTATAAGTGTAAGTGTAAGGTGAAGGTGTAAGATGAAGGTATAAGTGTAAGGTGAAGGTGTAAGGTGAAGGAGTAAGTAGAAGGTGTAAGGTGAAGGAGTAAGTAGAAGGAGTAAGGTGAATGTGTAAGTGTAGGGTGAAGGTGTAAGATGAAGGAGTAAGTAGAAAGAGTAAGGTGAAAGTGTAAGTATAAGGTATAAGTAGAAGGAGTAAGGTGAAGGTGTAAGTGTAAGGTATAAGTAGAAGGTGTAAGGTGAAGGTGTAAGTGCAAGGTATAAGTAGAAGGAGTAAGGTGAAGGTGTAAGATGAAGGTATAAGTGTAAGGTGAAGGTGTAAGTGTAAGGTGAAAGTGTAAGGTATAAGTAGAAGGAGTAAGGTGAAGGTGTAAGTGTAGAGTGAAGGTGTAAGATGAAGGTGTAAGGTGAAGGTATAAGGAGAAGGAGTAAGGTGAAGGTGTAAGATGAAGGTGTAAGTGTAGAGTGAAGGTGTAAGATGAAGGTGTAAGGTGAAGGTATAAGGTGAAGGAGTAAGGTGAAGGAGTAAGGTGAAGGTGTAAGATGAAGGTGTAAGTATAATGTGAAGGTGTAAGGTGAAGGTGTAAGGTGAAGGAGTAAGTGTAAGGTATAAGTGTAAGTGTAAGGTGAAGGTGTAAGATGAAGGTATAAGTGTAGGGTGAAGGTGTAAGGTGAAGGAGTAAGATGAAGGTGTAAGGTGAAGGTATAAGGTGAAGGAGTAAGGTGAAGGTGTAAGATGAAGGTGTAAGTGTAAGGTGAAGGTGTAAGATGAAGGTGTAAGGTGAAGGTATAAGGTGAAGGAGTGAGGTGAAGGTGTAAGATGAAGGTGTAAGTGTAGAGTGAAGGTGTAAGATGAAGGTGTAATGTGAAGGTATAAGGTGAAGGAGTAAGATGAAGGTATAAGTGTAAGGTGAAGGTGTAAGATGAAGGTGTAAGGTGAAGGTATAAGGTGAAGGAGTGAGGTGAAGGTGTAAGATGAAGGTGTAAGATGAAGGTGTAAGGTGAAGGTGAAGGTGTAAGGTGAAGGTGTAAGATGAAGGTGTAAGGTGAAGGTATAAGGTGAAGGAGTGAGGTGAAGGTGTAAGATGAAGGTATAAGTGTAGGGTGAAGGTGTAAGAGTAAGGTGAAGGTGAAGGAGTAAGTAGAAGGAGTAAGGTGAAGGTGTAAGTGTAGGGTGAAGGTGTAAATGTAAGGTGAAGGTGTAAGTGTAAGGTGTATGTGTAAGTGTAAGGTGTAAGACGAAGGTGTAATTGTAAGGTGTAAGTGTAAGGTAAAGGTGCAAGATTAAGGTGTAGGTGTAAGTGTAAGGTGAAGGGGACTAATAACCTAGTAGATTCATCTTGGTTCCTTGCAACGCTATCTCTCCATTTATATAATAACTTCAAACAGTATTTTTGTCTTATTGAGAAGTTGGAATAAGCTTTGCTCTTTCTAATCAATTGGATATGACAAAATTCAGTAATTTCGGATTTTCTGAAGACCTGCGAATTAAAAGAAAATAATAAAACTGAACTACTCGAGGAAAGTCGGAGTACCAACTTTACAGGCGATGTATTTACTGGAAGAGAATGTCTTCGAGATCAAATCCTCGTGATCAATCTTGGTTCCTTGCATGTGGAGGTCATATTTCAGGCATTCGTAAATATAGAGGAGATAGTGGGTGTCTTCAACTGCGTACTCCTTTAGAGACTTAGATAGAGGTCTGCGTAGAGAAGTAACTAAACACTGAGAATGCTGACTTTCAGAGACATACTTACATATTTATCTCTGCGTAACATTGGAAACAAGGATATCGGAGTCGTTACTATAGTTACCATAGTTACCGTAGTTACCGTACATACAAACCTTACTCTCCAGTCAGATAATTGAAATTGTTTATCGGCGTTGATTTTACAATATAGTTTCAAAAGGAAAGAGAGAGAGTGGTGCTTATGCGAGTGCAGTAGGCGAGATGCCTGTAAAGAGGGCGTGGCAATGGTCAGCGGTGTGGGGGAGTGGTCAGCGGTAAAATCTATAACCTGGTGTGTATCAAACAAGTTGACAATATAAAGTCCTAAATCTCTTTGTAACCAAATGATATCACAATCAGCCCCATGAAATACCTACAATATTTCATAACAATAGATAATTATATATCACAACAGTTAAGATCATATTAATAATGCTGATAAAAACCTTAACAATGTTAGGATCAGTGAAAACTTCATTAAAACACTTCAAATCGCTTCTTAAAACTAAAGTGTCAATCAAATAGTTGTGTTGTGTTGTGGGGGCGTATTTCAACGTGATTTGCATTAGACAAGTGAGTCCCAGGTACGTTCGATAGCTATGGTGCTATTGGTGGGGTTGAGATGGGGTTAGAGCAAGGGATGGTTCTCTTAGATAATAGAAATGGTATTTTTCGGAGGATGGATGTAGGGTGTTGTTATTAATGTTGTTGGTGAGGTTTTGACTGGCTCTATGGGGGGGAAGATGGAAGCGTATTTATAGAGATTATAATTATAATAATTAATAGTGAAAGGGATTAAGTTTAAATACAAAAGTACAAGAACATGCAAATGTAATTAAATGTAAATATTGTAACTAATGTATCTAATGTATTTAACACCTATAAATGCCTAAATCTCTAAACCTCTACCGGTAATGTTACTAACTTCTAAATCAATTGCTATTTCCTTTTGTAATTTCATTAAAGAAAGTAAATTATTAACACCCATGATATCGTCGATGAAAGTGTATTCAGTTTGCAACGTGGGTCCTGGATTCTATATGACAAAGAAAGAGATTCATAGGGGGTGAAAGTAACCATTAGAAGTTTGTTAGGTGAAGGGAACCAGTGTTACTAACAATAGGATCCGGACTGTGAGACAAATGATCAAAAGATGGGGAACATGCTTGTATTTCATTGTTATATGGATTTGGGTAGAACAAACTGCGATGGGTTGATAAAGAGGAGAGTGTGAGAGAGAGGAGGAGGAGGAGAAGGAGGGATATGGTGAGGGGAGTGGGAGGGAGATGGAGAGGGGGGAGATGGGAATTGAGAGGGAAGAATAGGATAGGATGAGGGGGGAGTGAGAGGGAGAGGGAAAGGGGGGTTGGGAGGGAGAGGGAAGGATAGGATGAGGGGTGGAGTGAGAGGGAGAGGGAAAGGGGGGTTGGGAGGGAGAGGGAAGGATAGGATGAGGGGAGGAGTGAGATGGAGAGGGTGATCGGGAGTTGGAGGAGTGAATAGGTTGAGGGAGAGGAAGATGGAGATTGGTAGGGAGAGGATAAGGGGAGAGGTAGGAAGAGAGATTGATGGTGAGTTGGAGGGAGGGATAGGGTGATGGGGAGGAGGGAGATATATAGTGGGATATAGGGTGAAGGGGAGTGGGAGGGTGATGGGGAAGGAGAGGAATATATAGGGTGAGGTGTAGTGGGAAGGAGAGATAGACTGGGAGATGGGGTGCCGTGGAGGGTGAGGGAGAAGGGTGAGGGAGAAGAAGAGGTAGGAAGAGGGAGGAAGAGGGAGGGTTAGAGAGGGTCAGAGAGATGCTTCGGTGAGTTAACCTCGTATCTGTGAAAATAGTTCCTTCGACAATATCACAGTCCAAACTATCTATTAATAGGATTCGGTCATTAAAGTAGTCCAGTGAAATAGTTCTAAGGAAAGCTACAAACTAAATTGAAGAACAACAGAGACTATGTCACTAAATTTACAGAAGGGCATTAATGGCATTAATTATAACAATTTGTATTTTTTTGTAAATATGTAAATCTTAATTATAATTAAAAAATAATAATTAAATAATTAATTAAAATAAATGTCACACAATTTTATATTCTTATTTCCCAATTTTAATGTAAAATTGATCATTTAAAAACTAGCCAAGCAAAGGAATTATAGAATTAGGTTTGGTAGTCAATTTCGGATAAAAAGGCCGATGAGTATTGTCAATTTCACCTACATGAAAATGAACAAATCAATTTTAAATATTAATAATTCAATAATAATTATTTAAAAACTATATTTGGTATAAAGTTGGAATGAAATAGAGAATGAATTGTAATTAAGTTACCGGCAGAAAATTGTAGTTGAGGTCTGTTGATAACATTGATGTTTCTAACATTTGACTTTTTAAATGAATTCTGAAATGAATTTAGGATTAAATGTAGAGAATAAAAAAATATAAAAAAAATATAATGGAAACAATAGTATTTACATTAATATTTCGTAATAATATTCAGTTGTTATTTACAAATTGATATGAATTACAATGAAAGAGATAACTGCTAATAATATAATTTATTGTTATAAAAACCAATTTATTCCAACTAGAGATTTTTCCAATATTGCTAGCAGGAGAGAAATTCGAGGGAGGGGGCAAATTTGGAACCACCATATTACTAGATCCTGAATAGGTTTCAACCTCATCATCGCCATCTATCACATTTCTAATTAAATAGCTGAATTCTTTCTTGGTTTCTTTTAAACAATTTGTCTTGAGATTGTAATTCATAAAAATTAATGAAATGAAAAGAACAGGAGAAGGAGGGATATGGAGAGGGAGAGGATAGACAGCGATGAAGAAGAAGATGAGGAGGGAGAGAGAGGCAGTGTCAGAGGGAGAGGGATATGGGGAGGGGCAGTGGCAGTGACAGAGGGATAAGGAATAGAGAGGGATATGGAGAGGGGAGGGGCAGTGGCAGTGGCAGAGGGATAAGGAAGGGAGTGGGAGTGGGAATGGGAGTGGGAGTGTAGAGGGATAAGCAAGGGAGAATGAGATATGGGAGTGGCAGTGATAGTGGGTGAGGGAGTGGGAGATGAAGTGGGAGTGGGTGTGGGATAGGGAGTGGGAGATGGAGTGGGAGTAGGATAATGAAGGGAGGGTGAGATGGGGGAAGGGGAGTGGGAGAGGAAGTAGGTTAGGGAGTGGGAGAGTGAGTCGGAGTGTAAGTGGGAGTGGGAGATGGAGTGGGAGATGGAGTGGGAGTGGAAGTGTGAGAGGATGTGGGAATGGGAGTTGGATAAGGAAGGGAGAGTTAGATAGGGGAAGGGGAGTGGGTGGTGGAGTGGGAGTGGGATAGTGAGTGAGTGAGTGAGTGAGTGAGGGAGTGGGTGTGGGAGAGAGAGTGTGAGAGGGTGTGAGAGTGAGATAAGGAAGGGAGAGTGAGATGGGGGAAGGGGAGTGGGAGTGCGAGAGGGAGTGGGTGTGGGTGTAGGTGTAGGAGTGGTAGATGGAGTGGGATAAAGAAGGGAGAGTGAGATGGGGGAAGGGGAGTGGGAGAGTGGGTGATGGAGTGGGATAGTGAGTGAGTGAGTGAGGGAGTGGGTGTGGGAGAGAGAGTGTGAGAGGGTATGGGAGTGGGATAAGGAAGGGAGAGTGAGATGGGGGAAGGGGAGTGGGTGTGGGTGTAGGAGTGGTAGATGGAGTGGGATAAAGAAGGGAGAGTGAGATGGGGGAAGGGGAGTGGGAGAGTGGGTAATGGAGTGGGAGTGGGATAGTGAGTGAGTGAGTGAGGGAGTGGGTGTGGGAAAGAGGGTTGAGAGGGTGTGGGAGTGGGATAAGGAAGGGAGAGTGAGATGGGGGAAGGGGAGTGGGAGTGAGAGAGGGAGTGGGTGTGGGTGTGGGTGTAGGAGTGGTAGATGGAGTGGTATAAGGAAGTGAGTGAGATGGGTTAAGGGGAGTGGGAGAGTGGGTGATGGAGTGGGATAGTGAGTGAGTGAGTGAGGGAGTGGGTGTGGGAAAGAGGGTTGAGAGGGTGTGGGAGTGGGATAAGGAAGGGAGAGTGAGATGGGGGAAGGGGAGTGGGAGTGAGAGAGGGAGTGGGTGTGGGTGTGGGTGTAGGAGTGGTAGATGGAGTGGTATAAGGAAGTGAGTGAGATGGGTTAAGGGGAGTGGGAGAGTGGGTGATGGAGTGGGATAGTGAGTGAGTGAGTGAGGGAGTGGGTGTGGGAAAGAGGGTTGAGAGGGTGTGGGAGTGGGATAAGGAAGGGAGAGTGAGATGGGGGAAGGGGAGTGGGAGTGAGAGAGGGAGTGGGTGTGGGTGTGGGTGTAGGAGTGGTAGATGGAGTGGTATAAGGAAGTGAGTGAGATGGGTTAAGGGGAGTGGGAGAGTGAGTCGGAGTGGTATACGGAAGGGAGAGTTAGATGGGGGAAGGGGAGTGGGAGAGTGGGTAATGGAGTGGGAGTGGGATAGTGAGTGAGTGAGTGAGGGAGTGGGTGTGGGAAAGAGGGTTGAGAGGGTGTGGGAGTGGTATACGGAAGGGAGAGTTAGATGGGGGAGGGGAGTGGGAGAGTGGGTGATGGAGTGGGTGTGGGAGAGAGTGTGAGTGGGTGTGGGAGAGAGTGTGAGAGGGTGTGGGAGTGGGATAAGGAAGGGAGAGTGAGATGGGGGAAGGTGAGTAGGAGTGGGATATGGAGTGGGAGTGAGATGGGGGAAGGTGAGTAGGAGTGGGATATGGAGTGGGAGTGGGAAGAGAGTGGGAGTTGGAGTGAGAGAGGGAGTGGGAGTGAGAGTGAGAGAGGGAGTGTGAGTGGGAAGGGAGTGGGAGTTGGAGTGAGAGAGGGAGTGTGAGTGGGAGAGGGAAACGGAGTGAGAATGAGATTGGGAGTGTGAGTGGAAGAGGGAAATGGAGTAGAAGAGGGAGTGGGAGTGTGAGTGTCAGTGGGAGAGTGAGTGGGAGTGAGAGTGTGAGTGGGAGAGGGAAATGGAGTGGGAGTGTGAGTGGGAGTGGGAGTAGAAGAGGGAGTGGGAGTGTGAGTGTCAGTTGGAGAGTGAGTGGGAGTGAGAGTGTGAGTGGGAAATGGAATGGGAGTGGGAGTGGGAGTGGGAGTGGGAGAGGGAAATGGAGTGGGAGTGGGAGTAGAAGAGGGAGTGGGAGTGTGAGTGTCAGTGGGAGAGTGAGTGGGAGTGAGAGTGTGAGTGGGAGAGGGAAATGGAGTGGGAGTGTGAGTGTGAGTGGGAGTGTGAGTGGGAGAGGGAAATGGAGTGGGAGTGTGAGTGGGAGTGAGAGTGTGAGTGGGAGAGGGAAATGGAGTGGGAGTGTGAGTGGGAGTGGGAGTCATACCATGTTATTGATCATAGTACGATGTGGTATTTTAATGTGTAGAAATATTTCTTCACATTTCACTTTCAAGTTGTTAGAATCTAAGTCAGGGTCAAAGTTGTAGAAATTCATCACTTTCTTTAAACTAAGGTATTTATTAATGGGTAGTTTTATTATAATCAATTAAATAATAGAAATATTAACATATAATGGGAGGCAAAATAATTTAATTAAATTGTTTGTATTTTTTAGAAAGTTGATTATTAACACCTGATGTACCTTTAAGAAATATTCAGAATATATACAAAATATATAGCTAATAATATATAGTTAATAATATATAGCTAATAATATATAGTTAATAATATATAGTTAATAATATATAGTTAATAATATATAGTTAATAATATATAGTGATTAATATATAGTTAATAATAAATAGCTAATAATATATAACTATTAATATATAGTTAATAATATATAGCTAATAATATATAGTTAATAATATATAGTGATTAATATATAGTTAATAATATATAGCTAATAATATATAGTTAATAATATATAGCTAATAATATATAGTTAATAATATATAGTTAATAATATATAGTTAATAATATATAGTTAATAATATATAGTGATTAATATATAGTTAATAATAAATAGCTAATAATATATAACTATTAATATATAGTTAATAATATATAGCTAATAATATATAGTTAATAATATATAGTGATTAATATATAGTGATTAATATATAGTGATTAATATATAGTTAATAATATATAGCTAATAATATATAGTTATTAATATATAGCTAATAATATATAGCTAATAATATATAGCTAATAATGTATAGTTAATAATATATAGTTAATACTATATAACTATTAATATATAGTTAATAATATATAGTTAATAATATATAGTTAATAATATATAGTTAATAATATATAGTTAATAATATATAGTTAATAATATATAGTTAATAATATATAGTTAATAATATATAGTTAATAATATATAGTTAATAATATATAACTATTAATATATAGTTAATAATATATAGCTAATAATATATAACTATTAATATATAGTTAATAATATATAGTTATTAATATATAGTTATTAACTATATATTATTAATAACTATTAATATATAGTTAATAATATATAGTTATTAACTATATATTAATAATAACTATTAATATATAGCTAATAATATATAGTTATTAATATATAGCTAATAATATATAGCTAATAATGTATAGTTAATAATATATAGTTAATACTATATAACTATTAATATATAGTTAATAATATATAGTTAATAATATATAGCTAATAATATATAGTTAATAATATATAGTTAATAATATATAGTTAATAATATATAGTTAATAATATATAACTATTAATATATAGTTAATAATATATAGCTAATAATATATAACTATTATTATATAGTTAATAATATATAGTTATTAACTATATATTATTAATAACTATTAATATATAGTTAATAATATATAGTCAATAATATATAGTTAATAATATATAGCTAATACTATATATGTATATTTCTTAAATTAGAATATATATAACAAATATGAATTTATCGTAAAAAGCTTGTAAAATAAGATATTTTCTATCTAGTACACATTTTTTCACTATTGTTTACAACACGAGTTGCCAATATCTAATAAAAACTTACTAAATACCCATAGGTAACAAGTAAACATGAGCAAAGCAAAGCAAAATGATAGAATAGAATTCAATATATTAATCGTAATAGTTGCATAACTAACAGTTTCAATATTCTAGATTTCTCAATTAGCATTATTCGCTCGTAGCAGTTGAAAGTTTGATAATAGGTGACATCTTTAGAATCAGAAAACAGATTAGAAGCTCGAGTAGCATTCATTATCTGATCCATCGCTTTCTGAGTTCATAGAAGAAAAGTAGAGGATTAGTTGATGGTAAGTTCTCGCCGTACCAAATACAAAATGCCTAGAAACTTACACAAAGTTTATTAATCAATTGTATGTTTTGTATATACGCTATTGTATTCAATGTTTATATAATACAGATATATTCTTTAGCGATGAGGTAAGGACTGGTAAATTAAATATTTGTTCACATATTATTTACGTCATCGACCATATGGAGTGTAATGAACTATTTACTATTTATAAAGATTTTATATTTAGTTATAATGAACTTTATTATCATGAGTGTTTGCAATGAAATTAATTTAATTAAATTTAAAAAATTTAAATAATTATTCTGATATAGGTAAGTTATTTATCTCTCTGTAACCAAATAAAGTAATATTTTTATAAACTCATTTGTTGCGAAAATAAATTGGTTAAAATAAAAGAAATTACGAAAAGCAAGAAATTACCTGCATTATTTACTCGGTGGGTTATTTCAATTATATTATTTTTGTGAACACATCAAAAGATTTTGATAAACTATTAAGTCACCCTATTCACTAAGAGGTTACTTTGAAAAATATTGTATATGGTATTAAATAATCATATTAATATATGAACCATAATTCTTATCATTACTTGCATTTAAAAATCTTAAAACACTGAATGAATTATATTATATTATTACAAATATTAACTAAATGCTAATTTTATTTAAATAGAATTATAATTTTCATATTTCATAAATATATTACTTTATATTATTTTTCTGAAAAAAGATTTTATAAAATTATTATATAACTGTGATTTCAGATAAAAGTTGTAAAATGTGATTTGTTGGATATATTATGAAATAATGGTTACATACACTATGTGAGGTCAGATCTAGATGTAACATGTATTCACAATTTACTGCAGAATACATCAAGATTATAATCTCTAGAATTAGAAATAACGTTTGTTTCTTGGGTTGTTACGTCAATAGCTAATGTATCATAACCTGCACATATGCACAAATATCATCAAATAAACAATATCTACATTTATTTTCAGATTCTCTTTCCAAAGGATTAATACCATAGAATGCAAAGGTCGAAAATGATATTCATCAATAATCAAAGAAACATGAAACATTAGTATTGTAATATTATTTACAAATCTAATATATATATATATATCTTTGATATTAGAAGTCTTACAGATTATAACTACTGGTAAAAGTTAGTTATTCTCAGGTTGGCATGTCTTTAATGATGGTTAAATATACAATATAACTTCTATATTTAGAAATATTATGTGTTATATTTGATTATAGTTACATTAGTACTATGTATTATTATGGTTGTATAATAATATATATATATATGGTCCTAAAATAATGTCCATCTTAATAATTAATTAGTCTAATCATTAATATTAATGTTATCGTTAAGTTGATATATCTTACTATTAGTATTTAATTTATATTAATGTAACAATTCTTTTTTAAATATATTTTTTTAATTGAATTTTTTAATAGAAACTTATTATCGTTAGAAATGAAAGTATTACAAACAGTATAGGTATTAAGTAATGTAAAACTGTATATATACCATTGTAAATTCATTGACATTAAATATATTTGAATTATCTTCATCATAATTTGTCTCAACTTTAATTGAAGACATATTAGTAATTTATGTATATGATAATTTTAAAAATATATAATATATTCATAATAAATAAATATAGTATAGGTGGCGAAATGATTTCAATAATTCTACGAAACATGAAATAACAATTATATCATAGATATTTTTAAATGAATCTTTATAAAATAAAAACTTAATGTTAAACAATTATTACCAGTAAACAAGTTGAGATGCATTTTATAATACTATATTTTACGAAGATAATTATTTTTAAATAAAACTTATTTCGATATGAAATTTAATAAATGTTGCTTAAGATGTATAGCTTACATCCTTATAAATAAAAATTATATAAAATAAAAATCCTTGTCTTATATTATTTGTCATGCGTATATGTAATAATATATATTATATGTATATTTAATTAAAACTAAATTATTTATACTTGTTTACTAAAATATCTAATTTAAAATACTTATTATATTCTTCTAATTATTTTAATCAAACAATTATGCCAATGGGTGGAAATGATGGAATTCATAATAAGACAGAATCTAATTCTTATTGCAACAATAAGATTCTTGATGGTAATTCAATAAAAAACAAAAGCACCTGCGGTATTAAAATATTTATTGAATATAATATAATTATAATAAAGTAAATAAAAAATTATCTTATTTTTTATCTTTTTATAATGTTTATTTTATTTATATTTTCTATAGATATATTTTCTATATATTAACTACATATATTATTTAAACTTAATTTAATCTTTAAATTCAATTAAATTAATTAGTATTAATTATAAACAATATTTTATTGGTTGTAAAAAATATATTATTTTTTATTATATATATAGTATTCTTTAATATCAAATATTATTATGGTAACATATTTTCTCTCAAATTAATATTATTTAATAACATATCTTTTAAAAATATTTTAATATTTAATTAATATTTTTCAAATTTCAGAATAAATGACAATCATGATTATATTATAATTAATTATTATAATTGATTATAACCTATTTTAAATAGAATTTAAATATGTTATTAACAAATATATTATAATTTAATATACACTATATAGAAATATATATTAATAATAATGATTATATAAAATAATATATTAAATTATATCATATTAAGTATTAATATTTAATAAGTTTTAGTAAGTATAATATAATATTTTTTTAAATACATTTTTCGAGAGATTACTTCAAAAAATTAAAAAATATATATACTTTGTTATTTAATTAAGATATATTTACTTTGTTACTTTTTTATTTAATTGTTAAATTACATATTTATGTTATCAGACGATGTTCAAATAACTCGATACGGAAGAACTAGTAAGAGAGTAGGTCGTTATCTCGAAGGTACATTTTTAATATAATTAACATATTATATGATAACTACTACGTATTTATTTATAAACAATATTGATTTAATAATTAACAATAATAGCAAAATAATGTTTACAATTTTAATTATAATACATCGATTTATCTTTATTTATATAACTCACTTATTATAAGATTTTGTGATTACTATTTAATTTACTAATATGAAATACAAATATTAAAACACTAGTAATTCATATTTTCAATTTTTGAAGTTAAACGAAATGGTGAAAGAACTAAGGCCGAGAATACATTTAATGAAAAAGAAAAAGCTAATATTATAGAAAATTTCATAGACTGCAAAGAAACGGATTTATTTAATTATAATGTAGTTCAAACTAAAGTGTAAGTTAACTGAAATTTATTTTGTAAAACAATATTTTAAATGTTACCCATATTTATAGGTAATATTAAAAATGTGATATTAAGATATATTACATTTAATGTTGTTAATGTTTAAAGCAATTTAAATTATGTCTCTCTAAATTAATACATGATACATTTATTAAGATATAAAATGAAGAATGATGAAGAAATTATTAAAAATAAAATTATGATTGATAGCTATAGAAAATGTTGTTTACATAAAGATAAAAATGTTAGTTTAAAGTTTTACTTATTACTATTTATATTAACTATATGTTAGTTTGATTCAAGATGTATATATACTATAATAATTAAATTTGTAGATGCCTGCCAGGGAATATAAAAACCAACAAATACTATTAACAAAAGAAAATCTTACAATTGATAAGCTGACATTTATTTCTTCACTTGGTATGTAAAATAATAAATTTGTGAGTTATTGCCATCTGATTATTAAATTTTTTTTAAATGTTTAGGATTACAATTAAAAGAATGTGAAAAGAAGGTTAATATTGATTCTGAGAATACAATAAAGAGTATATTGTTAACAATGAAACTGAAAGGTGATATTGAAATAACAGAAAAATGTGAAAATAATAAAAATGGTTTATTTGTTTTTAATAATAAGAAAATTAAGAATGTTATAGATAAGGATATTAGAAAAACATATAAAAAAAATAATAAATTAAAAAAAAAGATTAAAAAAAAATCAACGGTTAATAAAGATAAATTAAATTCAACGTCATTAAAAAAGAAAATAAAAAATAAAATTATTAATATAATTAAAGAAAAAGAACTCAAAAAATCTCTAGTACAAAATAATGATTCAGATAGTGATAAAGAGAAATTACAATTTAAAATAAAAAATAATGAAGTAAAAACTGGCTTCTTGAAAGATATTAAATTTGATAGCAACAATTATCTTATTAATAAACAAATGATGGATTGTGTAAAAAATGATAAAGATGCAGAGAAATCAAAGCAAATGCAATCTAAAAAAATATCTAATGATTCACAAACTCCAATTGAATCCAAAATTTGTAATCAAGTGAAATATTTAAAAACGTTTCCTAAAAAAAAAACTAGTGAAATTATGCTGCAAAATTATTCTTTAACTAATGAAGAAATGTCAATTACATCAAAAACTGAAACACAGTTAGTAATATTTAAATTATATCAATATTATTATATTATAATCCTTAAATAAAAATATTTACAGTTCAGCTGCATGTGGTTCATCATCTATAGCTGAACTAGAGAAGCTAAATTCTGCCATAAATCCAATGATTCAGAATGCAGTTTATAAAGCTGCTAATAACATATTTTCAAGTTTACCTGCAGCACTTCCTAAATATTATACAAAAACCAATGTAGTTCCAAACAGCCTTAAACTAAACTCAACTTCTCAAGTTTTACAAAAGCCAAAATCTCCTCCGATTAACTTTCAAAATAGACACCAGCCTAATATGCTATCCAAAAGCCAAATTCATCAGAATAATTTGTTCCAAAATTTAACTCAAAAAGTCATGCAGCCCCCAATCCATCTCTTCAACCAAACAAATTCGATGTGTAGTTCTACAACAGAAAACATTCCATCGAATCCAAATCAGCCAAGAATTTCTGAAAAAGTCTTAATAACAAAAGGGTCTGCTTATAATCTACATCCCGAAATCAAATACATATCTAGTACAAGACCAGTGCAACAGAATTACATCCAATCGAATTGCGTTTCCTACAACCTACCGAATAAATTCACAAACTTCGTACAAGTTCCTCATCAGAAAAGAACTCCCCTTCCTTTACAACCATGTAACACAGGTTTCTCCAATTATTGAAATATACGTTTTAATTATTATTATCGATGTTAGTTAATAATAATATTTGTTTATTGTTAACTAATGATAAGCACACTATTTACTCATTGCATACAGCTTTTATTAAATTGACAAATAACGGATTGTTTAAATCAATGCCTCCAGGTTTAGAAGCTAATTATTAATTCATTAAAACACTTCAATAACTTTGTTATACGATATTCTGATTCTAATAGGTCAACCAACTCAAGTATTACAAATGAGACCAGTTATGAATATTGTTCGTATTAATCGTAGATTTCACTTGAAATCGACGATTGTTTAATAGAATATTTTAGATTTATTTTCTTTAAATCGTTCTAAAGATAATCTATGTTTTTATAATAGGTGTCATATGATTTCGGTAAGTAAGTATACATAAGTAAGTATTACATAAAGAAGTCATTGATAACATCTTGCAATACCTGACCACATCGCATGACCTTTACACTTCGCTAATACTATAAAGAACCATATGTTCTTAGCGCTTACGATTTCCAGCTTTTCTCACTCTATATTCTTTTTCTAAGCTCCGCCATTGATTGTAAACTGCTTGCTAGTTAAGGTACGAGTGAATAGGGTAATAGTTCTTATAGTTCTTCTATAATCTCGGATTTATTTTCTATATTTACTTTCCGTAATCCCTGTAACTCCTTGTGATTGATGTGGTCTTACTAATCGTGTTCATGATAATAATTGAAAGTGATATTAACAAATCCGCAATAAATTGCTAAGATTCCGAAAGATGGAATCGTAGACCAGAGACAGATGAAAGAGAATAAAAAATTAAATGTTTGCTTGATTTGCAATAAGGTGTTTACCCGCTCATGGTTGTTGAAAGGTAAATAAAATCACTTTACAAGTAACCGCGGTGAGTGAAACAGCGTTAAGGACGCAACCTCTTCCATTCGCAGGTCACATGAGAACTCATACCGGGGAGAAGCCTTATGTTTGCGAATTCCCGAATTGTGGAAGAGCGTTCGCGGACCGATCGAACCTTCGCTCCCACACTTACACTCACGATAAACTAAGTTAGTTGTCTTCTCGTTACGAACTGCTAAAGAAGTACATTCGTCGTTTCCCGTTCACCGATGTCTAACCAACGATAGGTAAAGATTTCTTCTGTCCCAAGTGCAATCGCGCCTTTGCTCAGTATCGTTACATGTACAAACATGCGCTGGAAGTGTGTAAGGTATCTTCGGACGTCATTGAACTCGCGAGAAAAAACAACAAACTTCGCAAACCTCCGCAAATCAACAAAACAAATTAATTCCATTTCTCTTTTTATTTTCTCAGTTTTATATTCAATTTCGTATTATTTATTAATAAATGATAAATTTGATAAATAAATTGTTTATTCTTTAACAAATTTAATTCATAATAATACATCATTACTGTAATGAATTGACGAATTCACTACGGGTCAAAGTTGAAATAGGAATGCTACCTCGGTTTAATAGACGAGTAACCGTTTAAAAGATCTCTCAGGGCATTCTCATGTGCCGTCGTCTACATGTTCTGCGAGGGGGTTGGGTTCGCGCATGCCGGCACTCAAAGTTCCTTTTCCTATCATCTCCAACATCACTTTCGCTTCGGTGTTGCTGTCGAGAATACTCTCTTTTTCTCCCTGAGTAGCGGAGTTAGCGGAGTTGATAATAGAATAGGAAACAATGGTTGGCTTGTGAATGTTCTAACTGTTGCGTGATTAATAGTGATAACATTTCCAACACCAAAAACTTCCAAAGCTTCAATTTCAAATTTACCATCTTGACCGTCTTCTCCTAAAGATTAGAGAAAGTTACAAACTTAAAATCATCAATTGTTTAATGTAATTATGCAACATTTGATCTATTTATAAACAAGTGCAATAATGAGAATATAACAATTAGGCATTCAAAAAGTTGACGGTATTGAAACGGCGAGTTATGGGATACTTTTGTAAACAAAGACTTAAACATAATACGTGTAAAGATCATCGTAAACACGCGTCTAGTTTGCAAGCCATGTTAATTGATACAGTATTATGATATTCGAAGTATTATGATAGTCGAACTTGATTTAAATAAATTCAAATATTGATTGCGAAAAAAAAAACGAAATAGAAAAATTAGCTGAACTAATTTCTCTAAATTCGCAGAACCGCAATTAGAATTATAACTCACCAATGTTTTCAGCGGACAGTTGCGGGCTTCCGTAAGTGGTGCAAGTTGGTCGAGCTAGGCTCGTTCCTTTTCCGAAATCGCAATCCAAAAACAAACCAAAATAATTAAATTGACCTCCAAATCCCTGTCAATGAAGATCTTATTAGTAATGTAATGCATTAGTTGATAAATAAAGTACTCATTAATTACTATCATACTAATTTATAGCTTTGGAATTAGTTAATTACTAACCAAACCATTGGGTAGAGTCTCTTGGCCTTGGTTCAAGTATACAAAGTTATCGTTGTAATTCGTGGAATGGTAGATGCTTAGTGTGGGCCGTAACTTGAAGAGAAAACATTGCAAATGGCCTAAAAATGGAATGATGTTAAAATATTAAACATGCAAACTTAACTTGGAGATGTTCTTGTAAATTATATTAGAGAGAAGAAAAGTAATAATTGTCATAAAAGTAGTAATAGTAAAATGAATTAGGGTAAGCATAAAGAACTTCAAACCGTAATATTGGGGAGACATTTTCCACGATTGCGAATTAAATCCCCCAAATACATTTCCTGGATATTTAGTAAATAAAGAAAATAGAATATAGAATAGTTAATGAAATATTATTATTAATACAATGTAATTATTGAAACACTTTAAATCTACTTATTCCAAAATCTTCATTACTAATTGCACTTTAGTACCACAACCTTTTATTAACCACACCCCTTATTATCTACATCTCATTATTACTCAGGTCCATTTATTAACTATGCTCCTTTATTAACTCCCACTTTATTAATCAAACCTCCATATAAATCACAATCCTTTATTAACCACACCCCTATTTTAACTATGCCCCCTTACTAACCACAACCCTTTAATAAACACACCCCTATTTTAACTATGCCCCCTTACTAACCACAACCCTTTAATAAACACGCCCCTATATTAACTATGCCCCCTTACTAACCACAACCCTTTATTAACCACACCCCTATTTTAACTATGCCCCCTTACTAACCACAACCCTTTAATAAACACGCCCCTATATTAACTATGCCCCCTTACTAACCACAACCCTTTATTAACCACACCACTATTTTAACTATGCCCCCTTACTAACCACAACCCTTTATTAACCACACCCCTATTTTAACTATGCCCCCTTACTAACCACAACCCTTTAATAAACACACCCCTATTTTAACTATGCCCCCTTACTAACCACAACCCTTTAATAAACACGCCCCTATATTAACTATGCCCCCTTACTAACCACAACCCTTTATTAACCACACCCCTATTTTAACTATGCCCCCTTACTAACCACAACCCTTTAATAAACACGCCCCTATATTAACTATGCCCCCTTACTTACCACAACCCTTTATTAACCACACCACTATTTTAACTATGCCCCCTTACTAACCACAACCCTTTATTAACCACACCCCTATTTTAACCATGACCCCTTACTAACCACAACCCCTTAATAAACACGCCCCTATATTAACTATGCCCCCTTACTAACCACAACCCTTTATTAACCACACCCCTATTTTAACTATGCCCCCTTACTAACCACAACCCTTTAATAAACACGCCCCTATATTAACTATGCCCCCTTACTAACCACAACCCTTTATTAACCACACCCCTATTTTAACTATGCCCCCTTACTAACCACAACCCTTTAATAAACACGCCCCTATATTAACTATGCCCCCTTACTAACCACAACCCTTTAATAAACACGCCCCTATATTAACTATGCCCCCTTACTAACCACAACCCTTTATTAACCACACCCCTATTTTAACCATGACCCCTTACTAACCACAACCCTTTAATAAACACACCCCTATTTTAACTATGCCCCCTTACTAACCACAACCCTTTATTAACCACACCCCTATTTTAACTATGACCCCTTACTAACCACAACCCTTTAATAAACACGCCCCTATATTAACTATGCCCCCTTACTAACCACAACCCTTTATTAACCACACCCCTATTTTAACTATGACCCCTTACTAACCACAACCCTTTATTAACCACACCCCTATTTTAACTACGTCAACTTGTATTTTCAAAATTCACTAAATATATACAATATTATATAAAATATTAAATTAGATCAAATCTGAATTACAATTAAACTTTGTTATTAATGTTTTTAGAAATGAACTCTAAATAATTACAGAGTTTAACCTTTTTTATCTTGAACAATGATTATAGTGGGTCCCTTATCCAGAATACATCTTATCATTGTGGCAAAACTCTGCCCGTGATGGTGAAGGCTGAAAAGGGGTCTCCAACACGACCTTAGGGACTGTAGTTGGAGGAAATGGAGCTGTAGTGGGGTTATAGGGCAGGACATGAGGTTATAGTTGGGTACATAGGGCAGTAGTGGAGTAAATGGATCTGTAGTGGGGTTATAAGGAGGAAATGAGGTTATAGTGGGGAACATGGGGCTATAGTGGAGGAAATGGAACCGTAATGAGGTTATAGGGAGGAAATGAGGTTATAGTGGGGAACATGGGGCTGTAGTGGAGGAAATGGGGCTGTAGTTGAGGAAATGAAGATTTAGTGGGGGAAAATGGAGTTATAGTTGTGGTAAAGAAACTGTAGTATGGGGAAATGGGGTTGTTATGGGTGTAAATGTGGATCTAGTGAGGGAAATGTGGTTAAAGTAGTGTTGCAGTGGGGAATTGGAGTTGTAGCATGGGGCTGTTTGTAGTTTGGGGAAATTTGGTTCTAAGGAAAGGATCTGTTGTGGGGAAAATGTGGTTCTAGTAATAGGTAGATCTAGTAATAGTAAATAAGGCTGTAGTGGGGTTATAGTGGGGGATAAGGGGCTATAGTGGGTGAAATGGAGATGGAGTGGTGGGGGAGGGGGAATGGAGCTATAGTCAGGGTAAATGGGGTTGTTGTTGGGAGAAATATGGCTTTATAGAGGGGAAATGGGGAAATGTGGGTGAAGAGGAGGGAAATGGGGAAATGTTGGTGTAGAGGAGGGAAATGGGGCTGTGCAACATATATAGGTGGTAATGGTAAATAGAGAGATTTTGTTACTTTCTCTAAATTCCTAAAACCTGAGGCAGTGCGTCGTTTAATGTCAGAATTGAAGGTAGGTCTAGACAAGTGGAGCTCCAGTCCATTGGTAACGGACAATTGGGCATCAAGAGCTGCTGTTCTACATTCTACATCGGTTAATAGTGAGCTGTTAGTCAGTTATAAGTCAGTTCATTGACACGTATTCAACTGTAAACTAACTGACATAACTGACACATGTATATCATCGCAAACTCACTCAGAATCAAAATATTATATCCAACTACAGAAATGTGACACCATAATTTGGTAATAAATAATAAATTACTCCTCAATAAATAACTCTTAAGGGGCATTCACACAGAGCTTTTTACAGCTTTTAAGCTGCCTAATTAGGCAGCTTTATGCTGGATTCGAGATATGTTTAATATTTCTAGCTTTTTTTTGCTTTTTTATCAAAATAGAACATGTCCAATATTTCTAGCCTAAAGGTCAGCATAAAGCTGGCTGAATGCACCTTATTGGTTAACCTATTGATTGACTGCTGATTTTCTTTGTTGATATATGCAAATTTATTATTTATTGACAGATTCATTTCTTTGTTAATATTATTTAATTTTATTTTAACATGGATGTTTTAATATCTGCCGATTTAAATATAATATTAATAGTAGTGATCCTATACGACGTGATTTGGTATTCATTGTATTGTAATATTAATGTAATTTGTATATAATTTAAATATGTGCGTATTAAATAAAGGTTTAAATATGGGCGTATTTACATTAAGCTCAAAGTGACAGCTCGAGCTTTTTTATTCGAGCTTTTTCAGTGTGAACGCATTTTAAATTACCAGCTTTTTCTGTAGCTTAAAGCTGCCTAATTAGGCAGCTTAAAAGCTGTAAAAAGCTCTGTGTGAATGCCCCTTAATACCAGAACTACTCACACCTGTACTTCTAATACCTGAACTATTCACACCTGTACTTCTAATACCTGAACTACTCATACCTGTAATTCTAATACCTGAACTACTCACACCTGTACTTCTAATACCTGAACTACTCTCACCTGTACTTCTAATACCTGAACTACCCACACCTGTACTTCTAATACCTGAACTACCCACACTTGTACTTCTAATACCTGAACTACTCTCACCTGTACTTCTAATACCTGAACTACCCACACCTGTACTTCTAATACCTGAACTACTCACACCTGTACTTCTAATACCTGAACTACTCTCACCTGTACTTCTAATACCTGAACTACCCACACCTGTACTTCTAATACCTGAACTACTCACACCTGTACTTCTAATACCTGAACTACTCACACCTGTACTTCTAATACCTGAACTACTCTCACCTGTACTTCTAATACCTGAACTACCCACACCTGTACTTCTAATACCTGAACTACTCACACCTGTACTTCTAATACCTGAACTACTCATACCTGTACTTCTAAAACCTGAACTACCCACACATGTACTTCTAATACCTGAACTACTCACACCTGTACTTCTAATTCCTGAACTACTCTCACCTGTACTTCTAATACCTGAACTACCCACACCTGTACTTCTAATACCTGAACTACTCACACCTGTACTTCTAATACCTGAATTACTCATACCTGTACTTCTAATACCTGAACTACTCACACCTGTACTTCTAATACCTGAACTACTCTCACCTGTACTTCTAATACCTGAACTACCCACACCTGTACTTCTAATACCTGAACTACTCACACCTGTACTTCTAATACCTGAACTACTCACACCTGTACTTCTAATACCTGAACTACTCACACCTGTACTTCTAATACCTGAACTACTCACACCTGTACTTCTAATACCTGAACTACTCTCACCTGTACTTCTAATACCTGAACTACTCACACCTGTACTTCTAATACCTGAACTACTCACACCTGTACTTCTAATACCTGAACTACTCACACCTGTACTTCTAATACCTGAACTACTCACACCTGTACTTCTAATACCTGAACTACTCACACCTGTACTTCTAATACCCGAACTACTCACATCTGTATTTCTGACTCAAATAATCTAAATTTACTACAAGCAATTAAAATCCTAATATTATACTAAAATAATATTATTAACAATTAGACTTAACTTTCAGATAAATAAGAAATTCACTACTTAGCCAACTAAATGGAACTATATCACCGACTAAACTACCAATTAACTACAAATTTCTAATAATATTATAGAAAACCTGAAAGCTATCATCTTCCTCATTTATAAACTTAGAAATTGCAAATTTAGCTGAATTATTAATACTTCACCTATACACACTCATATATTCATATACACACTCATATGTAAACACCCGTATATACACTGACACTAATACATCATTAATGTATGCAAATATTTACATTAAACAGATTAATGACTGACTTATTAAATTACAATGATAACAATCGACCATTGTTAATAATATTCCAATAAAGTCAAAACTTTTATTAACTACTTAGCTAATTACTTACTACAAACTACTTACATACTTACTTACACTTATTATTTAATAAATAATACTTAATACTTACTAGTTAATAATTTATACTTACCTGTTAATACTTACTACTTACCAGTTAATAATAATATTTGCCAGTTAATACTTAATACTTACCAGTTTATATTAAAATGTACTACTTAATACTACTTACTACTTAATTACTCAATACTTATTATTTAATACTTACTACGTAATACTTACGACTTATTACTTACTACCTCCTGCTTACTATTATCTATAGATAAGTATACTTACTATTTAATACTCATTACACAAATACCTACTACTTTTTAAATACCTATTCTCACAACATCCAGTACTATGATTATATAATAGACACACATTTTCTTCACGTTACAAGTGAATACAGGTGAATCCTTTAAGTAACAAGTAAATACAGGTGAATCATTTAGGTAACAAGTGAATACAGGTTAATCCTTTAAGTAACAAGTGAATACAGGTGAATCATTTAAGTAACAAGTAAATACAGGTGAATCCTTTAGGTAACAAGTGAATACAGGTTAATCCTTTAAGTAATAAGTAAATACAGGTGAATCCTTTAAGTAACAAATGAATACAGGTTAATCCTTTAAGTAACAAGTGAATACAGGTGAATCCTTTAAGTAACAAGTGAATACAGGTGAATCCTTTAAGTAACAAGTGAATACAGGTGAATCATTTAGGTAACAAGTGAATACAGGTGAATCCTTTAAGTAACAAGTGAATACAGGTGAATCATTTAGGTAACAAGTGAATACAGGTGAATCCTTTAAGTAACAAGTGAATACAGGTGAATCCTTTAGGTAACAAGTGAATACAGGGGAATCCTTTAAGTAACAAGTGAATACAGGTGAATCCTTTAGGTAACAAGTGAATACAGGTTAATCCTTTAAGTAACAAGTGAATACAGGTGAATCCTTTAAGTAACAAGTGAATACATGTGAATCCTTTAAGTAACAAGTGAATACAGGTGAATCCTTTAAGTAACAAGTGAATACAGGTGAATCATTTAGGTAACAAGTGAATACAGGTGAATCCTTTAGGTAACAAGTGAATACAGGTGAATCCTTTAAGTAACAAGTGAATACAGGTGAATCATTTAGGTAACAAGTGAATACAGGTGAATCCTTTAAGTAACAAGTGAATACAGGTGAATCCTTTAGGTAACAAGTGAATACAGGTGAATCCTTTAAGTAACAAGTGAATACAGGTGAATCCTTTAGGTAACAAGTGAATACAGGTGAATCCTTTAAGTAACAAGTGAATACAGGTGAATTCTTTAGGTAACAAGTGAATACAGGTGAATCATTTAAGTAACAAGTGAATACAGGTGAATCCTATAAGTAACAAGTGAATACAGGTGAATCATTTAAGTAACAAGTGAATACATGTGAATCCTTTAAGTAACAAGTGAATACAGGTGAATCATTTAAGTAACAAGTGAATACAGGTGAATCCTATAAGTAACAAGTGAATACAGGTGAATCATTTAAGTAACAAGTGAATACAGGTGAATCCTATAAGTAACAAGTGAATACAGGTGAATCATTTAAGTAACAAGTGAATACAGGTGAATCCTATAAGTAACAAGTGAATACATGTGAATTAACTTGATTAAGTTTGAAGCAGTTGGAGAATAAATGTTGTAGCATCTGTTGGTACAAGGTGTTCTGATAAAACCACTTCTCAAGTTGAGTTTCACTGAAAGGCATCGACTTATAATCTCCCCTTTGTTTACCGTCTGGCGATGGGCAAACATTATTATACCAAAGATAGTAAACACGTTGTAAATAATAATAACCAAAACAAAATGAATTAAATAATTACAAGAGAAAGTAAATATATATAAGAAATATCACAAGTTATGATTGTATAATTACATATATTAATTATATTTATTATATAATAAATATTATTTAAATAAAACAAATTGATAATATTAATTCTGACCATAGGTGGCCATATCATGAATGATGTGTTCGGAGAATCTTGAAATTGACGTATCGTCCATAGCAAGTATTTTCCACCGATCACAGATCACAGAAACCTCCGAAATCAACATGTCATAACTTTTGATCACTTCCACAGAAAACTACAAGCAAGTCGCATGAAGTAAAACTAATATTACATAAGTAAACAATTATTATGCAACTGTTTAATATATACCAGGCTATTATATATCTTATATAACTATTATATATCCCCTATGGGCGAATAATCTATTTATCTGTAATGCAAATATCCATAGATAATTAATTTCCCACCGAATATCGAGTCATAATATTAACGATGACGTCATATGTGTCATTATATCGTGACACGAACACTGGCGAGATCGGAGAGTTTGAAGTTGTCCTTGCCACCCCCGCTGATCATGTGACAGAGTATCGCGGCCTTCTGGTCCACTGACCCCTTCAGCAAAACAGCCATTGACCACTCAAACATATCGGCCGTAACTCCAGAACCCTGGATACCAGGTAGAGAGCGTATAGGAAGTAACCCAGAACCTCGAGGTATCGGTAATTTACAACATAGTAAATAACTTGAGTTTAACTTAAAACAACTTAATGTTGAATATTATTGAAACATCATTTTGACACGCATTTAATAAAACAACAACATCTATTGCATAATTTGTAACATAAATATATATTTTAATGAATAATATTTAAAAAGTTGATTTAGTTATGTATTTCAGTTGATTGACAGGTAACATTCTAGTGTCATAAAGTGACATGTTACGATGATACACATATTCTCTCTCAATTAATTCTATTTATAGACTTTGTGTCTATTTCGAAGCCAAAAACCATAAAGATAAGTACAAGTCACAACATTGATTTAGATGGCTATAAAATAGTCACAAAATAAATTTTTAAAATAATCAATGTATAGTAAATATATATTATAACTTTAATTATACACTTTATTATAAAAAGTAAATTAATTACAGATTAAAATAGAGTTACAAACATTTAAATGATTCTGAGGCGGGCATTTCTTCATCATGTTAAATAATCTAATATTCATTGCACTTGTAACTATTTTCCCAGCATGCATCTGTGAGGTAAATAATAATTATAATTATTCAAAGAGAGACTACATAAGATAGTAATTCTAATTCACTGTACACAGATTACAAGAATGTTCACACAAAACTCAGATCAGTTTATAAATGAGAGAATTATCTGTATATTTCTCGATATAAAGGTTTGATGGTCTATCTATTTCTCTAGCATCTATAAGACGCTAACATTTTTATATCATGGTACGGTCATAAAACAATTAGATAGCATCTCAAGATCACTATATATCAGTGCATCCGTGTATCGAGTGAACAATATACAATCAGACAGAGAGATAGTGACCTGTTATATATAATTCATCATTTATCTGGTCTAAATTCTATTATAATTAGCATGCATCATAGCTAATAGCTATTTGAATACCTCTCTCTGTTAGGAAATGGAGTTTTCTAATTATAGAATTATTTAATGAATGACAAGTCATGGATTTTAAATATAGAATATGAAGCAATAATATTAATATACGAAGCATTTTATTTAAGAATAAAAAATTTAAAGTTAGTAATAATTATGTTAATAATAGTAATAAATATAGTATTAATAATTATATTATTAATAATTATAATATTAATAATTATATTAATAACAATTATATTAATAATAATTCCATTAATAATGATTATATTGGTAATAAATATATTAGTAATAATTATAGTATTAATAATTATAATAATTATATTAGTAATAATAATTTTATTAATAATAATATAAATAATAATTATAATAATAATTATATTAGCAATAATTATATTAGTAATAATTATATTAGTAATAATTATAACAATAATACTTATATTAGTAATAATAATTATAGTAGTAAAAATTTAATTAGTAATAATTATAGTAGTAATAATTCTAACAATAATAATAATAATAGTAGTAATAATTATATTAGCAATAATGATAGTAGTAGTAATTATATTAATAATAAATATGTATAATTATATCAATAATAATGTTGTCTTATAAACTAAATGTTGTGCCCATCGTATGTACGATTGATAATTCATATTTCAATCAAGTATTTAGCAATATCTAAATATAATAATATACTTATTATTACAAATAAAGTATATATTATAATATATAAAAATAGTTTATAATATCTAATGTATCGCCAATATTATTAAATTTGAATTAATAAAATAAATTGTATAAATAAGTCATAAATTATAAATATATATTATTATCACCATTTATTTGAACGTTGTTCATAAAAATAATAGATAAAAAATAATGAAAAATATCTTCCACATGTAGAAGTAACGACACTAATTTAATATAAATATAACTTTCAGAATAATTAAGGATAATTAAGGTAAAAACTAAATACATTTTTTGTCTGGCAAATATATCTGCTGACTGGAGAACCAGATTACAAGAAAATAAGTATTGAGGAGAGATTTATAAAGTAGAGATTGCAGCATTTATTACATTACTCCATTAATTAATATTGATAAATATTTATGCTAATATCTGTCTATAAGAAAACTAATAAATAAAAAATATAAATATATTGAAAATCATTATATAAGATGCAAAATGATGGAAGTCTAAAAGAGAAAATATAAGAGAAAAATGTAAGACAAATGATATAAAGATTTAAATCTAAGAGAGAAAAGGCTAAGAAATAAAAAGGTTAGAAAAGACTAAAAGGTGAAATTCCTTAGAGTAAATCTTAAGAGAAAACCCCTCGACAGAAAAAGACTAAATACCAAATAAATAAATGTAATATTCGAATTATTAAAATATGATATATTTAATATAAAGAAATATTTAATAAATATAATTGATTATTTAAAAATAAATGTTTCGATTGAATTTAAAGATTTTTTGGCAAATATAAAAATGTCTTAATACTGCGTTTCCACTGTTTTCAATTAGAAAATGAAATTATATAATTGAAGTATTTTGTTTAATCGTTAAGCCTTTATTTGCAAATACTTTATTAAATGTGATACTATGTTGCAATTTATTCTATAATTTTAAATTAAGCTTTATAAATATGCATAACCATTCAGATCTAGTTTTTAAAGTGATGTTTAATAAACAATTTAGGAGAGAAACTTGACATTTCTGAAACATGTTGAATTTAAACAATTATTTATAATAATATATATATAAATTGTTCGTTAATTAGGATAATTGATAAACTATAAGATATATTATAGTTTAGTAATATACTATACTATAAAATATATTATAGAATAGTAATATATTAAACTATAATATATAGTATAGAATAGTAATATATTAAACTACAAGACATATTATAGAATAGTAATATAATAAACTATATAGTTAAATTATATAATTATTATTTTGAAAGAAACCTTTATCATCACTTTAATAAAACAGTACCATTCTTTAAATACCCTAGGGTATATAAGATCTCTAATAGCTCCCTAACACTACTTGGACATACCACTAACTTAAATATAAAATCTCTATATTAACCTAATAACATCCATCAAACTACTTAATAAACTATAACAATATTCTAACTTCCATCTATTACCTCACCAACACCTTATATAACACATTATACCTAATACCACTATCACCCACATTCTCTAACTTCTCTCTAAAAGCCCACTATAACCTCGCTAAAATATTATAACAAAATTTAATATTTTATATGTTATATTATCATTGTTGTAGCTATAATTATTACTAGTTATAAACATATTTTATTTTATTTATATATTTTATATTTTATATATATATTTATAACTAGTAATAATTATAGCTACAATAACAATAGTTATAGATATTAGCTGCATCAGTGATCAACATAACGTTATTCTATGTAAGTTCTATATTCAATTATAGATTATGCATTATTATTATTATTATTATCATATACTGATTGAATCTTTAATAATCATTATTATACTAATCATTCTTTAATCATCATTTCATTTATAATATTCATAATTAACTAATTTATAATAAAAACTTTTATATATTATAAAATATCATATAACGTCAGATTAAATTTTCCCAAAATATATAAAAATATATAACATCATGTTACAAAGATATAATTACACAAACTAGAAAGTATACGAACTTGTAAATTTTCTTTGTGGAACTGCCTAATCGAACGTTCGGAACTTGCTGATACAGATTGTCTACGAGAACTAAGTTTATGAAATATTTGATGTATATCGTGTTTTTCACTTTCGTTAAATATAGATCGTTTCCTTGAATGACCTCCGTTTGAATTACCCATCACAACGTTATATATGATTATATTAAATAGAGTAATTTATAAATAATGAAATATACAATCACAAAGTTAGGCTAAATATTTTAAAAATTAATTGAATTTAGCTCATTGTCACATGACTATAATAATAATCACACATGATCAAAATCCAAGATTTGATGATAAAATTAGAATAATGATAGATCAAATACATTTATAGATATACAATACACGGAATAATAGATTAATTTCGGAATCGTACAATGTACATTAACATATATTTTACCTACAATATACCTTTTACGTAATAATTTCATTTATCATGAACAGTAAATGTCTGTATAAATGCTCACTGCACATAAGCATTATGTATTTGTATTTATGAGCTCTACGTAACCTAAAACTTAGTTTAGCTAATCATATATTCAAGAACTTATTCTTATAATTCGTAATTTATATTACATAAATTATAATTACATAAATTGACCTTTTATTTTATATTTATCTTACACTTTGTAAATTAATAATTTTTCAATAAATGGACGATCATCGATATTACGTATTATTGGCTATAATATTTGATCCATCAGTGAACATTGTACATTTTTTTTTATTATAAAAAGTATTAATGAATAAAATAATAAATCTATGATTTGTTATTTGTTAAATAACAATGATATTAGAATATTTATCCTAAACTATAAATAGATAATATAATTTGATGCAATAAATAGAAAAATAGTCATTATTCTAATATTCTAGGTATATTATATTATTATATTTACATTATGACAGAAATAAAAGGTAATTATTATATGATATTATTATTTAATAATATACTAATGAAAATATAAATTATATTATATATATATATATATATTTGATGTAATACAACTTATTATAAATTATGGTAGGTACTTATTTGGGATACTAATATTTAATATAAACATTATTCCTAGTCCTATTTACGGGTTGCGGACAAGGCGTTGCTATCGATCGATCGATCGAACAGTACTGTCTTATGTTAATCTTAATTAAACAATTAATTAGTTATATATTCTACACGTACCTAAGCAATGTTATATAAGTGATAAAAGTAACGAACTGAAGTCGTAATGCAAACTATTTGTATACAATTTTAAATATATTAATTATAATAATATACAAATAATAATATTATTCCTACGCTATGATAAATACGTAATCTGATATATTAAGCAAATCATTTTCGTGAACAATTAATTAACTAGAAGATATAATTCGTTATAAAATGTTTCCAAATTGGAAACCTAATGTTGTAGAGAGTTTTCTTGACAACTTAATTGTAGAATATTTTCTGAGGGTAACGAGAGCAGATGTAATATCAACCGACAATTCCTCATCATGCATTACACGTACAAGCTGGTATACTTCATATCACTTACTTCCTGGACATTTAGTATAACTACAATTGTGAGCCAACAAATATTGATTTCTAATATAGCGGGTATAATGTGATTGTTAGTTCATGCATTGTATGAGTAGATAGTGATGTAAATGTAATCACCAGGTTTGTATATAGATTTATGTAATATATTGAGAGGTAATACTGTATAATTAATAAGCCTGTATGTAATTGATATAAATAATAATACTATAACAATAATCCTCCAAAATAATTTAAATATATTACTCGTGATATATTAATTTATTATAAGTTATAACTGCATAATAAAAAATCCCAGCTTGTAAGTCATCTTAATATTTGTAGTTACATTAGGTACATTTAGTTACATTTAAATCACATATGTTGTAATCAAAGTCTAACTTTATTTCTTCATCTATTTCATAACCGACTATAAATAGATTATTATAAATTAATAGAAATATAGTTGCACACAAATTTATATAATATACCGTATTACTAGTAAAAAACATTAGTAATAATTATAATAATACTCGGATGGCCCCCAATATATTATATTTATGTTATTGACTATTAATACAGTAAATTAGTTAAGTAAGTTGTTAAGTAAGTTGTTTTTAAAATAATAACTTATATAAGTATACCAAAAAATATAACATATTTCTATTGTTCTTTTTATTTGTAATCTATATTAATTTATAAATAATTTAAATAATAGATAAGATTCTATATAATTTATAATTAGTCTAATTGAATTAATTGATTTAAACAATTAATTATATAGGTACATTATTTAGATAAATTAAATTACATAAAATATTAAATATATGACTCAAATAAATTAATTATATTAGTTAATAGAGATATTGATCATTAATATAATTTTTTTTAGAACATAAACCTGCCAAAAATTCAAAGTCTGCAAAAATTAGGAAACAAAAGCAGGTAAGTAAATTATTATTTTGTTCGATTTTTTTTATTACAGAAACTTATTTCAAATTTACATTTTTAGGATTTATTTGTGGATCACATCGAAGGAAAATTATTATCAGATGGATTAAAAAGATCGCAATATTTTCAAGTTAGAACAGTGAATATTATAATTCTGCTATTCATATCAAATAATTGAATATCCTCATATATTTTATTATTAATGATTATCTTATTTAATATCAATATCAATACATTGTACTAGTAGAATTAGTAGCAGACTATATATTATTGTTTATTTATATGTTTATGTTTATTTATACTCTAATGATAATAGAGTGAAATTAGGATAAATGGGAAAAATTATAAAAAGGCTTATGTTCTAAACCAGGTTTTTGAATATTTAGATTTTATTCACATGTTTGAAATACATTATTTTGTAAAAATGTGAACTTAGATTAATGTTAATACAAATAGGATGGACAGTCTGATATTTTAATAGAAGGACTGAAAGATAGAAATAGAGCTCTGGGAACTGATATCGTTGCTTTTGAGATATTACCTTTTCATAACTGGAGAGTTAGTTTACTTAAAAAACATCAACTTACAATGTTTACCTATTATATAATACATTGTTATTGCATTGAATTTATTTCACTGATATTAGGTGAGAGAGAAAGATATGGATTCAATACAACAATTTCAACTTTACAACATGCTGATTTCTCATTTGACTCCCCAGGATAATAAAATTGCTAAGGTTCAACAGATTTTAACTTCAACTGAATCTCATACTTCAACTCTAACTGAAGTAACAACTTCAACTGCAACCCTAAAAAGAGATGGTAAAGATTCAAACGAAACACTGAGAAATGTGTCCGATATTGAATTAAAAACGGAATCGATTGATAAAGAAGAAATAATGTCGGATGCTCCGATTGCTCATAAAAATAGAAATAGATTTAAGGACAAATACCAGAAAAACAACAAGAATATAAAGAACACAAAAAAATGTAATAATGATATTATTGATCATGATTTGAAATTAAATAAAAACACTGTAAATACAGAACAGCCCGACGTCGATTTACATATGTTTAATTTCAACTTAATCGACAAGAACGAAATAAAAGAAGAATGTACGGATACGTCTGCTGAAGAAATAATTACTTCTCTGGTACAAGGTAATATTAGCCAACCTGGAAAGAATTTTGGTAAACGCAGAGAAAATATTAATAATAGAAATTTAAAAAAGAATTTTAATAATAAATCGACAAAGGCAAATTTCCATAGAAATAAAGATACGAATAATGATTTGAAATATGACGGTAATACAAATAATTATGATAATAAAGTGAAAATTATTAAAAAAGATAAAACTAATGTTATGAAATATCAGGTTATTCTAATTTAGTTAGATATTACATTAATTTAAATAGATATTACATTAATCTAATTAGATATTACATTAAATTAATTTAGTTAGATATTTCATTAATTTAGTTAAATATTACATTAATTTTTAAGATATTAAATTAATTTAATTAGATATTCAATTAATTTATAATATGATATATTATTTAGATGTTATATTTTATTATTTTTTAAGAATTTTTGATCATTTTGTACAACATTATTAACATTATTTACAACATTTAATTCGTATTTGCTCTCTCAGAATGAATTAAGTTTAAGGGAGTTTATTATAAAACGATTACAAAAACAATATCCGAATATAAATGAAGAAGATAATAATTTAAACAATGAAAATGA
Organism: Osedax frankpressi; assembly: GCA_964035775.1. Taxonomy (NCBI): domain Eukaryota; kingdom Metazoa; phylum Annelida; class Polychaeta; order Sabellida; family Siboglinidae; genus Osedax; species Osedax frankpressi. The sequence goes on from OZ038317.1 coordinate 24,802,440, forward strand.
TGAATCTGTTAAACAGAATTTCAATTTATTTAGGTACGGAACATTTTCTCCCGATTTAGAAGAATATTTATATTCCCACAGACAAGATCAAATACTTGTAACTGCAAAGGTATGGCAAGTTATTTTCATATACATTTAATATGGTATTATTGTATAATCTGTGATTTAATGCAAGATTCAAACTATAGGTTATCTCAATAATCGAGAAGATTCATTTGAGAGCCTGTTCTGGTCACCTCAGTAATCCGAATGGAAATAAAATCAAATTTATGCCCGTCGACAACAGAATGCCGATTATTATTTTAGAGAACGATACTACAACCGATGGTTAAAACATCGACGTCATTATTTCTAATTTCATATTTTACCTGGCCGCCATTTCTCGGAAACTTTACCTTTTCGCAGATTTTAAGAAACGACCTCAGGATTACGTAAATACTATTTTCATCTCCAAAATTGAATCGTGGACAACGCCGTGTTACGCTACAGGGTCGGTTTATAGAGTTTCTAGTTTAGAACGCCTCGACCCAGAAATCTACGTGTCTTATCTATACACTTAGGAGTCTCGTGAGGAGTTTGGGAGAGGCGGGAGAGATTGACCCGGAGAGTACCGCGATTCTTTACGATAACGACGTTGATGACACTGAATTCTCTGAACAAGTTTACGATTCTTTTTGCGTTTAATTCACTTTACGTTTGATTCACTTTGCGTTTAATTCACTTTGCGTTTAATTCACTTTGCGTTTAATTCACTTTGCGTTTAATTCACTTTGCGTTTAATTCACTTTGCGTTTGATTTCGTTCCTCGTGCGTCTCTAAGCCGTTGTTTCGTTGACCAGGTAATGGATAGCCTTCCCAAGGCGCGGACACTTGAACAACTTGACCCCGACCTAAGTAATCGCCTCGATTTGAGGAAAGAATGTATCTTTACAATAGACCCTATGACCGCTAGAGACCTGGATGATGCCCTCAGCTGTACAAAGAATGCTGACGGTGAGTATCTCCCTGTCCCTGTCCCTCTCCCTCTACACCTACACCTACCTCTTAGGAACGTATAAGATAGGAGTACATATTGCTGATGTCAGTCACTTTATAAAGCCTGGCACTGCTGTGGACGAGGTAGCTTCTAATAGATGCACTAGTGTGTACCTTACACAAAAGGTTTCTCTAGTTTCCATCTTCTCCTTTCTTCTTTTCACATTTCTCGGTGTTTGTTTATTTTCAAAACACTCATCAAAATAACGTTATCTCTGGATGTCATGCCTTTGACCTCAATATTTGGGCTGTAATATTAACCTTTAATTCTGCTACCAGGTAATCCCTATGTTACCACGTCTGTTATGCGAAGAATTATGTTCTATAAATCCAGATACGGAAAGGTTGTGTTTCACTGTGATGTGGGATATAGACGATCAGGGTAATGTTAGTATCAATATTTAATTTATTTCAAATATATAAAGTAAAACATATATAAAGTAAAACATATATAAAGTAAAACATATATAAAGTAAAGCATATGTATAAAGTAAAACATATATAAAGTAAAACATATATAAAAAGTATGAAAAATCATCAATTATCAAAACTTACTAATCCATTATTAAATATTAAATATTTTTATATACCTTTTTAAATTACTTAATCGTTTATATTTTCCTAGATTTATGAGGAAAGTTTTCATAAGTCTGTGATAAGATCGTGTGTGAAACTGTGTTATGAACATGCCCAAGGATTCATAGATGAACCTAAACGACAGTGGACTATAGATGAACTCCCAGCAATTTCAAAACCTTTTTCTTCCAACGAAGTCCGGGATAAAATATTGATTTTAGATAAGGTTTATTGTGCATTTCAAACGCAATTTTTCTTGTAACATATATTTCTAATTAGTTGATAAATAATTTATTTAAATAAAAACATTAGATTGCTAAAGCATTAAAACACAAACGATACGAACACGGATCTTTAAGAATAGACAACTTAAAGATTCAATTTAATTTGGATGAAAGTACAGGAATGCCAAATGGATTCAAATCTGAGCAAAGGAAAGATTCCAACAAGTTTTATTACAATTTCTCATTGATATTAATAATTCTTTGTTATTTCCTCCTCAATAGTATAGTAATAATACACATTACTGTTTGTTTTAGGATGATTGAAGAATTCATGTTGCTGGCAAATATGACTGTTGCACACAGAACTCATAAGTTTTTCCGCGACAAAGCTCTTCTCCGGAGACACGCTGATCCGAAACCTAAACTGATTGTAGAACTGGTTACTTTTTAACTTTTTAACCCAATTAGAACCTTAGAAATTCACCTCTTGCCGTGTATGTCCTACGTATGTCCTATAGGTCATTATTTCTTTGTTTTCCTGATCCCAAACATAAACTTTGGTGATCTAGTCATTGTCGATCTTCACAATTTCTTATTCCTTATGATTTATTTTTACTTATTCCAGGAGAAACTTTTTGAAGAAGAACAATTTAAGGCAGGATCATCTTATGAGATTCAGGTTTTGTGTTACAATCTGAATGGGGGTTATTTGTTTATAATAATTAATTAGTATTAAACTTATTAATATTTGTAATAGAGATCGATGGAAAATTTTGAAAATAAACATAAAAATAATGCAAATTTGAAATATTTCATGAACGTTTTATCAAGTCATTGTGCTAAAGCTATGCAAGTTAGTAAATATTATCTTCCTTGAGATTATTGATGTAAAAGTCATGTTATAAAATCTATTCATTCATTCTTTATATTTACTTTATTCATTCATTCTTTATATTTACTTTATTCATTCATTCTTTATATTTACTTTATTCATTCATTCTTTATATTTACTTTATTCATTCATTCTTTATATTTACGTTATTCATTCATTCTTTATATTCAATCGATTATTTACTCTTTACCTGATTTATAGCTTGCTAACTACTTTTGTCCCGAGGGAACAGAAAATCCCATGGAATGGAAACATTACGCTCTCTCCGTTCCTCTTTACACGCATTTCACTTCACCTATACGGAGGTACGCGGACGTCATTGTCCATCGTATCCTAGCCGCGACTTTAGGTTCATCTCCATAGTAACCACAAGCTAACATTATACTCTTGGTATCGATGGCTAATCGATGTCGTAATAGTTTTTGCTTTCTATAGATTATTCCGAAGAAAAACAATTTGTGAATTCTGTATCTACGATTGAAATCCGAAAAATTTGCAATCGTTGCAATAATAAAAAAAAAAATGCAAAAGTTTGTTCAGAATTAAGTACAGAACTTTATCTTGGATTATTTATAAAGGTTTCTAATATATTAAAATGATATTATCATAATTATTATTTTTTAACTATTATTTTAATTCTGATTTTATTATAGAATTGTGGACCATTGAAAGAGGAAGCCATTGTGCTTTCAGTCTTGGATCAATCATTTGATGTTATTTTGCTTAGATTTGGATGTACCAAAAGAATTTATATAAAGGTACTAATATTTATTTTATGTATTTTTTGTTAAATAATTAATTTTAAATTATAATTAAATATTTCAAATTATTTTACTTATTCACATTTAATTAAAAATGTAATATTTGTGATATATATATATATATAATATATATGAATTATTTAATATACTATCTATCTGATATTAATTATATTTAAATTATAAATTGACTTTAAAATATTATAACTTTTTTTTCTAGGAATTAAATTTAGTTAAACATACATTTAACAAAGGATATATTTCTTCTGTGTTAATCTTACAGTGGTCTGAGGTAAGAAATTTAATAATTTACTATACTTGCATTGCATTATAGTTTCTCTTTTTTGTCTCCCTTAATTTACTAAATTATTTATCTAAAAATTGGTACCAAATTTATAATTTGTTTTAAAAAATGTATTAGGACAATTTGAAGCAAACAATAAAGATGTTTGAAACTATCATTTGCAAAGTAAGCGCTGCTACTGGAAATAATGTTTCAAAGTTTGAGGTGATTTTTTATTTAATTAATTATATTAAAATATAATTTACAAATATATATATATAATGTAAACAATGTATATTATATAAACTATGTATATAATGCATTTAAAGAACATATTGTCAATATATAATTTTCCTAATTTTCATATTAATTTTATTCAGTTAGAACTTTTGAAGCCAGAATAAAAAATGACAGTTTTAATTTATTTATTATATTTACTCCGTTAAATAGTATTTATTTATGGTATAATGATTATTATTATACTATTTTATCTCCTCGATTGATCTAAAGAACTATTATAAACTATTCTATATTAATTATATATTATTATAAATCAAGATGTTTGATCAACAAACAATAAATATAATTCTTAATCAATTTAATATTTTATTCACACAAAACTTGAGTATTATATTGATAGCAATATTAATAATATTAGAATAATGTAATATGAATTTTGAAAAACTAATTAATTATATACTAGTTGAAAATAAAATAAATCGTCTATAATCATCTAAAATAAAGATACGTAGCGGGGACGTCTATACATTATGGATAACAGTATCACAGCTTGTTTACAACATATATTCTTCAACAAGATATCAAATGATATTCATTTTGTAAAAAGTGATTTCAAGGGAGGATTCCTCATTTACGAGCTCCCCTCAACGGACTTACTGTACTCCTTCTAATAGACGTTCCTGTAGTTCGTCCGAGGGAAGTCTGTCGAGAACTGAGAGCTCTCGACGATATCCTCTGCCGACGAGATCCGTAATCTATTACATCATCTGCTAGTTTTTTTGTCTCGTAATCATAAATCGCCATATCCATGTTATTATCTGGATCTCTCGCCTTTATAGTAAATCACAATTAAACCATTATATTTATAATTTATATTATTAGTATTTCAATATTTAAAAATAATGATGTTTTATTGGGACTAACATGACTTGGCCGACTGAGAGATTGCTGTCTGACTCTCATTTCATGTGTTAACTGCTCTTTCAGGGTGTTGTTCTATGTCGTGAAATTTAGTTAATTTATGTACTTAATATCGATATTAATTATTTAATAAAATATATGTTAAATAACAACTATTAATAACCTGTTCTTCCAATCCCTTTACTCTCTGTCTGTGTGTCTTCTCTCTGGCTTCTAGCATCTTCTCCATTTGAGACTGAAATTATAATGGAGATTAAATGAATTTGGGGCCTTATATATTCTAAGAAGAATATTCATCGACAAATTATCAAAAGAAGTTCGACAAACTTGAGAATTTCTTAGCCTCTCTGTTTCAATTTCAGTTTCCTGTCGATGTCTAGCCGTAACTTCGAGTAGTCTAAATAGTTGAAAATACATTATGTAATGTATCGGTGTTTAGTATATATAATTGAACGTACCTTTGCGAATGTCCTTGTTCAGCTTGTGCAAGCTGCGTTTGGATCATCAATAGTTGTCGTTGTTGTTCACAATTCTCTTGTTCCAAGTGAGACATGGTGTCCGCTAATCCGCATCTTTCAGCCACTGTTCTAGACATGATCTCTTCTCCTCTCATTTTCTCTCTTTCAACCTGATTTGTAATGATCTTACTATTATGTTACTATTGATGTTAGCCAATGAATGTAGTACGAAATATTTAATAACTATTTAAATTAAAGTAAGGATATTATTTTAGAAGCTAATTATTTCTTGAGCTATATTACGGTCACGGTCACTAATATTATATAATCAGCAATAATCAAATATTGTCGATATTACTAATTCAAATTGAGGATTAAATATGGATATTTAATTACCTTATCTAAAGTTTTCTTTAAAGCACTGCGGTCTTTTTCTAGTCTGAAAGAATTTCTTTCATAATCCTTCTTTTCACTCTCAACTTCACCTATTTAAAATTGAATTTGAGCCTAATCCTATAATAATAATTCTATACTATTTTTAGATATTTAAACATAATTATATTTGAAGTTCAACATCGTGTATCGTACTAACCGAGTGTTCTTTGAAGAGATGCTACTCTCTCGCTTAAAGAACATTTTTCTGTCTGAACTTTAGTCAATTTTTCTTGAATTGTTTGTTCGTTATTTTGATATTGTGAGATTGCCTGCAAAAAATCATAGCAATCATTAAAATATAATTTTTAGGTTATATAATCATAGCAATTTAAACATTATATAGTCAATTAATAGTTAAATACAATTAAATACAATTAAATAGTCCCCTTTCCATTGATCACATAGTATTTACATATCTCTAACCATATTAGCTTGGCGAGATTGACCTTCAAGGTCAGACCGCTTGACCTCGAGGTTAGAGTGATCCCCTTGTAATCGTTGATAAATTTCCTGAATATCGTTAAACTTTTTTTTAGTTTCTGCCAGACTTTGTCTATTCATTAGAAATTGTGGGGTTAAAGAAATATTTTATATAGTTGATTCTTTATATGTAACAATTGTGATATTCAAAAATATATCTATATATGTTGAATATAAATATTAATAAGCATAAATAAATATAACTTTATATATATTTAACCTCGCACTATCAAATCTCTCCTGCAAAACTCGCCTATCATGTTCTGAACTTGTAAGCGCTCTCTGCAACTGAGTGATTCTCTCTTGTTGTTCTGACATTACCGATGCTCTATCCGAAAGTGACATGTTCAATGTTTGAAGCTGAAATGGAATAAATAAAATAGTTAGTATTACAATTGTATTATATAATAACTGCAGAATAACGTATTATAATTATTATACTTTAAATATACTAGTCTCGAGTAACACACAATCATTTAATTGTACTTCATCAATATATTATTAAATATACTAATTAACACTGTTAACTACAGAATAATGTCATTCTGATATATTATTATATATTACTTACTTATTAAATATTTAAATAAACTTAACATTTGAAATTTACGTTATATTTCCAAAACCTTGTCTTTGTGTGAAAATCCCTGTTCTTCACTTTTTGCTAGAGCGGAACCTAAACGATCAACGGTGACCTGTTGCGATTGACATTTTCCTTCTAAATCTTTTAGTAACTGCGAAACCGTCGAAATTCTATCTAGAAGGACCTATACGCAATGTGATACACTTATAACCATTATGTATAATGGAATAGATAATGTTGAACACATGAAATTCTATCTAGAAGGTCCTGTAAATAAAGTGATACATTTATCTATACATCTATCTAATTAATTATAAAAATGGAATAGGAAATTGTGAATACATGACATTTTATATTAGAGTTTGGTTTTTTGAGTTCCACGAATATTATGTATATTTAATCTAGCATATATATAAAATATAAATTGGTAATATATTACAAATATCATGAAGTTAAAAGAAACTATATTAAATTTCATGCAATTACAAATAATTTCAAACGATATCATGAAATGATATGTAAATCTATATATTCTAGAAATTAGATATAAATACAGGCAATTGAACTTATTTGTACCTGGTTCTCGGTATCCTTTTCATTTCCTGACATACGTACTCTCTGTAATTCTCCTTCTGTTGACCTCCTAACTACTTCGATCTTTACATAGGGTTATATAATATAATTTGGTTTTAATTATGTTGGTTAAAAAGTTTAAATTACATTTTTATATTATGAATGTCATTGTATTTAATTTGAATCATAGTGCAAACTCTTTTATTGTACCCTTTAATAAACAAGAATTAAACTATTGGGGTTTATAAGTAATGCAAAGCCTTCGTAGGTACCTACTGGTAATAATAACCTTTGTAATTCTAGTTTCTGCATCGTCTAATGCTGATCGAAGTTGTTTCTTCTCTTCCTCTAGTTTTGCAATGATCATTTTACATTTCTGAAGTCTCTCCTGTAGTATTACAACCCATCAAATACTTAATTATAACCATTGTTATATACGTATTGATAATTATTAAATATACAAATTTTCTATAAAATTAGTCACTTTTCGTCCCTTACCTCGGCCTGTCTCTTATCACTCTCCAAAGCTGACAATTGTCTTTCCATAGAGCTCCTATGATCGTCGAGTTGTTTACGTTCACGATCAGATCTACGAATGGTCTCTTCTTGTAGCATCAGTGCAGTTTGAGCGGAATTCAACCGTCCGTCAATGTCTCTTTTATCTGATTGAAATCATATCGAGTTTAGTGACCATCTTCGTAATAACACTTTCGTTTACTAACTATCTTCCGTATCGACGAGGTTTCTCTGCAAACGCATTAGCTTGTCGTCTAGACGATTCCTTTCAAGCTCCATATCTTTGAGTTGCAACGAAAGACTCCTGGTTTGCACAAATGCATCATCTCGGTCCCTCTCGGCCAAGGCGAATGTAGCAGCGTACTCCCTCAGCGCAACCCGTACGCTCTCGGGGTTTATGTCGGCGATACTGATCTCGGCTGCAAATAAAATAAAATTTACGAAGAGCTTTCGTATTAAAATAAACTCTAAGTTTTGAATATGCGATAAAGTCGATTTAAAAATTGTTCATTTTCTTACCGGGTCTACAGGGACTCGCATTGCGAATTGGAGAATTTGATCTGCTCCCAATGGTTCGCGGTCCAATAATGCCTCCCGCGTCCATTTCATCCGCTACCAAAACTCCTCTCTCCGGAGATCCCGTACGGCTTATCGGTTTACCTTTTCCGTCCGTCGTCGTGGAATAAGTGTTGTGGAATCCTGCAATGATAATTTAAATTACAATAAAATTACTTCCAAATTATTATGATGACGACATTTAATTGGTAAATATATGAATTTATATTATTATATATTAACCTTTAACGGGGGACATTGGTCTTACAGGTGAAATACTTCTACCTCTCATAGAAATACGTGGATCAAAACCAATAGTTCTTCTTAAAGAAGAATGGATTGAGCCAAGCTTGAATTCTACATCACGTTTCGTTCCTGCAATTTATAAGAAATTAGTAACTATTTCATGTAAATGTTTAACAATAAACTATATCTAAGTCTCGTGAACCTTCTATCCTCGCAAGTTGACTTTCTAGAGCTACGATACGTCCTTCTGCTCCACTCAAATTTAATTTGTGGTCAGATAGTTCAGCATTAGTTAATTCCAAGGTATTTTCAGTTGAATTTAACTATATTTGAAAAAAAGAGTGGGTAAATAGTGAATACCAATATAAAACAAATAATATAAAAGTAACATTATGAATCATATATTAATAACATTATATAATAACTATTATTAATTTAATTAGTCTATAGTTAATAAAAAAAATACTTGTTGAAACCTGATCTGTCAATTTCTTCTCAATCCTTCTGCTGTCTTGAAGATTTAACATAAAGTCTTTCTCTTTCATTCTTGACTCATCAGTTAACTCAGCATATCGGCGAGAAACGGTAGACAATTCCTTTTTAAGTGCTTCGCGGCTGGTTTCATTATCACATATCTATTTAAATATTATTGAATAAGTGATATTACTTATCGATTATAATTATTACATTATGATTTTATTCAATGTTTGTTAAAAAACACATTCTATTATTATTTACTTTTTGTTTACAACAGAATATTTCTTTACGCTGATCTTCTTCCCTTTCTTCATCTTTCGTAACTCTAGATTGGTATTCCAAAATATCCTGACCCAGTTTAGTTTTTTCTCCATCGATGGTTTTCAACTAAAATAAAAATACATTTGTAATAAAGTAGTCATACTTATATTAATAATGCCTCATGACGAGTTAATTTAAAGATGTTTCATTAATATATCAATTTAAACATGGCGTCTTAATTCTTGCAATTCTCTTCTAGTCTCCAGTCTTGATTTTTCAACTTCTCTCAACGAGGACCTCAATTCACCTGCTTCCTTGTGTAATCCTACTTTTTGCTCCGTGATAACTGAAATATAAATCGTAGAGCTGAGACGCGTATAAAATATCAAATATATTTTGAAATGATCACAATAAAATCTATATGAAACCATTATTCTTTTGAGCAGAATCTTGCAATTGTCTATTCATATCGATCCTCTCGGATTCTGCTTTCTTTACCATAACTCTTAAGTCATTTGCTGAAGTTTGAATGGTTTCTTTTTCTCTAATTTCATCATTTACTGCTCTCCTTAAGTCGATAATAGATTTATGCATATTTTCTCTATATTCTTCACCTGTATGTTGAAATTAAGTATTCAAAATAAATATTACGTTATTATATAATTAAATTATACTATTAAGTTAAATCTAATATAATAATATGTATAACGATATGTATTACAATGTATGTAACCTTCTCTGATCCTTCTATTAGCATCGATTAATTCTCTTCGGATAGTATCTCTAGTTTCTTCAATTAATTTCAATTGCACTTTAAGTTCTGATATCTCTTTCAATGCGGTTTCTTTTTGCCGAATCAGTTCATTAACTTGATTGTTAAGAAGACACAATTCCTTCTCATTTGATGAACTTTAAACATAGATTTGTATTGGATTAAAAGTGTTTGTATTTCATTTTTATTTAGATAATAATTTGTCATAATAGAAATATAAAAAATGTATCTTTATTCATTTGATTGCTAATATTATAAATATATGTATTTAATTTACTACTTTGCAATTTATAGCTAAATATATTATTTAAAGTGTTTTCAATCTATTATTGTTTGCTATGAACTCTGCACTATTAACATTGATTCCTCAAATTGTTGGCACACTTGTTTCAATTCACTCTGAAGATTAACGATTATTGAATGATCTGAGTCGTGTCTGCTTAAAGCTTCCATTTTGTTTTTACCACCTAACAAAAATATAAATTAAGTTTTTATGTTTTTCATTACAATCATAGAAATATGATTGTAATTATTATTACTATTAGTAATTACCTAATTTCTTTTCATCATCTAAATCTGTGATGACAACAGACATTTTGTCAAGTAAAGTAGATTTCTCTTGCTCCAATAATGAAATAACCTAAGTTAACAATTTCGTATTAGAATTCGTGTTACATTCTATGCACGTATAATGAAATTGTCTAGTGATTAAATGTACTTGTTGTTTGTCGTTTTCTGCCATAATCAGTTGATCGTCTCTTTCTCTCTGAAGAGAAACCATATCCGCTTGCAAAGAATCCAACATGGCGCCGTGGTTCGACACCAAGTCTTCCTTTTCTAAGATGTTCTGATGAATCAACAAATCACGTTCTCTTTCCATTGTACTTCTCTGAATATCCTTTGTGTACAGATAATAATAATAATAATAACACTATTTATGTATTTAATATTTTAGGTGGATTTGTAGTAATATAAATACAATATGAAGTTGCATATGTTTATAAATTACCATACATAATAATGTATTATTTTATAACTAACCCTTTCTCTAATGAGTCTTTCGCAATCTTCTTCGTGGCTTTGTTGTTCTTGTTTAAGAGAAAGTTGCAAATCTTTTTCAGTTGAAAGTAATTTCATTGCAACGTTTTCTTTGGCTCTTTCTAATTTCTGAACTGCCATTTCCATTTCTTTCAAAGTCTTTGCAACATCGGCTGAAAACATAAATATTAAATAATATTTATAATATATTAAATATAATATATTAATATATTAAATAATATATATAATATATTAAATAATGTTTATAATATATTAAATAATATATATAATATATTAAATAATATATAAATAGAATACTATTTTTACTCTCTTACTTATAATACATTTTTATCATTTACATGATTAATGACCTTGTAGACTTTCTTTCTTGAGGATTAATTCTTGGTTTTCACCTTCAAGTTGTTCTTTTCTTGTATCTAGTTGAGCGGCTAATTGTTGAGACGAATAAAGAGTAGATTCCAAGCCATCCTTGTCACTCTTCAAACTAGCGATTACCTTTTTGTGTTACAGATAATATCAAAAGAAAATTTATAATAATAATGTGAATTCATATATTAGGAAGTAAATTGAAATACAAATTATTTAAATAATTAAGAATATTATATTTCCTGAGAAATAAACCTCGCTTTGTTGACGACTTTCTCTTTCACACGAAGTGACTTGAACTGTAAGCTCCGCCTTATCATGCACCAAATCCTCTTTTTCTTTACTTATTCGTAAAACAGCCTCGGCATGTCTTTCGAGGTCACGCCTTGCTCCAAGAAGCTCTTCTGTTAGCGATGACTTAATTCTGGATACCTAAATATATCAAATCGGTTTAATAAGATCTAATTATAAGTTATACACGATTATAAAGGAAAAATGTAATACCTCGTTATAATGTTCTGTAACATCTGTCTTGTCTCTGTTCAGAGCGGTGATTTCCTCGAGAAGTCTTTCTCTCGTGTTCTCCGTCATTTCTAAAGACTGGCTCATCGCTGGTTGAAATATAACTTTGAGCTTACGATGTCGATGTCGTTTTATTTATATTTGCTATCCTAGAATAGTAACCATGTTTCTCATTATTGAGTTCAAGTTTATCCTGCTCAGACCTCAATAATTCTTCTCGGAAGTTCAGTTTCTGTTGCTCAATAGTTTGCTTCTCGGTATGCAGTTTAGCAGAATCAGTCTCCATCTAATATTTTAAAATACTTGTTATATATACGTATACACACAACCACACACATACACACACGCATACACATACACACCCATATATACTCACACACAAAAACAGGCACACACACATATATACACATATACACATACCCACATACATCACATATATATATATATATATTTAGAAAAATGAAAATAATTGAAATTCAGAGTTATATTTTAACATCCATTATAACATTTCAATAGTATTAAGGTACCTGCATAATTATCTTATTTAATTCAATCTTATCGTTACCGAGTCCCTCGTTCAAAGCCGCCATTTTATGAATTGCATCAGCTTGTCTTGCGTCATTTAATTTCAAGTGGTTAATAACTCTTTCGAGTTCAGCTTTCATGATTTCAGCCTTGCTATTCGCCTCAACTGAATTATATTAATTTGATTAAATTCAAATCAATTATTGCAATGTAATTCAGTAATTGGTAATTAATAATTTACCTAATTCTGATTTTTCTTGTTGGAGAACATCCTTATCCAAAATAATCCTATGGTTAATTTCTTTACTATTCACATATTCTTCCTTCAATTTACTAATTTTGCTTTCGTTTAGTTCGATGATCTCACGACTTAAATATTTAAAACATTAGAATAACTTAATAATATAATTACAGTAAGATATAAATTGTTTGCTCATATCAATATATCGAGTTAAAAATTAAATGTTTATCTACATAATCAAAATTGATATACTACTTAAGATTAAAACCTTCTAGTAGCCTGCTTATAAGCCCTCTGTTGATCCTTTAAGATATCGTCCTTTTCATCTTGGATGATATCACGTTGACGATGTACTTCACTGCGAAAGAAAAGAATATAATAATTATTATTAATACTACTAATAATAATAATAATTATTATAATGCTAATAATATTATGTAAACCTATTAGCTGCTTGTAGTTTTTGATTTTCGAGTGTAATAGAATCAATCGTGTCAGTTAATGACATTTTCTGCCGTTCCAGAGTATTCTTTTCTCCCCTTGTTAACTCCAAAGCGTTTTTAATCCTACCCATGCCGCTCATAGCATCTTGTTCATTTCTCTTGCTAATAATAATAATTACATTGTTACAATTTCTATCTACACCTATGCTGAATTCAGAATTCAAACTATCTCTGCCGGTACCTGGAATGATTCAATTCCCTCAGGGTCTGCAATTCGTCATCCTTGAGTTTATTGCTAGTTTGAATATCATCGTGTTGCCTTCTCAACGTATCGCAATGTTCACGACCCGCTTCCAAGCGTGCCCTTAACTCGCTCACCTGTAAACCAACCAATTTTTACTATACATCTCGTCTAGTCGCTCGCGTCAAGATTAGCTAGTCAACGAACTTGGAGTTGGCGTTTGTTCAGAGCTGCTTGCACGGCCGAATAAGTAGAATCAGCGTAGCCAGGAGATCTGGAACGTCCGGTTCCAATGGGAGACTTCCTACCGGGAGATAGCGACGTCTGTCTACCACTATTCCTTTGAGAGGTAGGAAGTATAAATTAGTATTTATTAGATAAATAACTACTTTATTTATAACATTTATAAAAAAAATTCTTAAAATGAAACTTTTGAATTTATAATTCTAACCTAGTAGGGGATCTTAAAGGACTAGTAGAAGTAGTCCTCATACTTTCTCCAAATCTAGACCTTCCTCTTGTCATTGTTAGACTGTCTCCTTCTTCATCAAATAATGGTTTATCGGCATCTGTAATTACTTCCTGTGCAATCCTACGCAAAGCTTCGTGCATCGCTGATATTTCCTGCGATTCTCCTGAAATATTTTGTAAACATATATTAGATATTTTACCTTTATAGGTAGAAATTCATATGTTTATAAATATTTATAATTTCTGTGAAAGTTCAAACCGATTTCCGGGTTATCGATAGCATCGGTTCCACCCATTGGTGAATATCTGGCTTCTAGTGTAGTGACTGTACGGTGTAAGGTTGCAATGGTGCGATCTTTCTCAGTAATTTGATTTTTCAGACGATCAGAAATGGATGTCAACTCGGTCAATCTGAATAAAGATGTATTTGTATAAAAGATAATGATATTATATTTATATATACTATTATATTACTTATATATGCTTATATATACTATTATATTAATTATATATACATACACTCACTATAGTATCTTATTATAAAGATCTAACTTTCTGGAATGGTCAGATTTGTCCAACTCCATTCGTGAGTTTGTTTCAATGAGATCTCGAACTTTAGCCTTAAGATGATTTTCAACAGTTGACCACTCACCTCTCTCGTGTTCGAGCGAAACCTAAGTGAAAGCATTTTTTTAAATCATTAAGCAAATAAAGTTTACAATTTTTAGATTTTCACTATATTATCATCAACACGTATAAAGACGTAACATTGAATTAAAATATTTTCAATTTTGTACAATGAAAATATAAACCTGAATTTTTATTTCATTTGAATGAGAATTTTCACGAAGGTTTGAGCAAGCGGAATCTAAATGATATGGAATGAATGTTACTATATCGAGTATACTTTTAATGGATTGCGACGACATAACTCTTTGAATAACTTTAAATGAAGGTTTATCTGGAATTTATGTGCAATTGTTACTAACTAATATTTCTTGTTACTCTCGTAACTTCAGATTTGGTAGCAGCCAAATCCCTCTCCGCATTAGTTTTCATGTCCGCGAACTGACGTCTGAATTGGACAACACTCCTCCATAAAGTTAAGAGTCGACCGTGTTCAGATGAAAAGTAATCATTGAAAGACTAGAAATATATATATATCGATTGTCAGATACGTGAATCGGAATTTTAAATACAAATATATTGTATAGTTTTTACTTATTTATATTGATTATAATATATATTTATTTATTAAAGTGACTTGGTAATAATATAAATTATATTCTAACTTGCTCTTCCTGTCTCCATTCCTGATCTTTGACCTCCAATTCGTCTCTAGATCTCTGCCACTCGAGAGTTACTCGTTTAACATCAGCAGCCATTAGTTGGTTAGCGGAGGTCGCCTGCTCCAGCTGTTCTCTTATCATCGTGTTAACGTGCATCAGACTTCCACTTCTAGAGTTCAATATTAGAGAAATTGAATTTTTACCTTTTAATATCCAGTTTTGTAAAATCGTATTACGAATACTGATTATAGGTGTACGTGTATATATATATATATACATATACATACATTTTATAAACATATATAATATTATATTTAGATATATTTATATAGATCTATTATCCGACTTTAGTTTCGAATCATTGATCAATTGTTATCTACACCGAATAACTTATTTACACATTCAATCCTGGATATATGGCGTCACTGAAACTGTTATATCATAATACATATATATATATATATATATATATATATATGTACCTTTGTTTTTCTTCTTCAAGTTTAGTCAATGCAGTTTCAAGATCAACTGTATGACCTTGCTCAACTAGACGAAGTTTCTCTTCCGTGGAAAGAAGACGGGTATGTAAACGATCTTCAGTATTTTGCAACTATCGAAGTATATATTTCATTGAAAACGTGTCAAGGAAACTAAAACTAAAACTATTTTTAAATAGAAAGAAGAACTAACAAATGAAAATTATAAAAACTTATTTTTTTTATAGAAAACATAGCAAATATTATAATGATCCCAAAACCACAATTTAATGTTATCAATCGGACATGCCTAATTAATTAGTGTACAGTAGAATATTTATTACTATATGAAAATTGATAAATAATCCAATACCTCGATTGATTTCATTTATATATATTTATATAATAACACCAGTTTTACAAGGTTTTTAATAATTTAAGCATTCAAGTATATTTTTAGAAATATTTTCAACTATCAAACATACTTTTACGTCAACGTTAATTTTATGATTTCTACTCAGGTTTTCAATCTGAGAACATTTTACTTTGTATTGAATCACCTGGTCGTGTCAAGGCAGTACATTACGTAATGGTTACAGAAATAATAATAACGAATTTACTATATACGTTCGTAATAGTATACGCCTAAATGAATTCACGAAAAATGACGATTTAATAGCTGTGCAGATATGTTCGACATTCATGCCAGTATGTAGTAGGCATGCATCACGGTTCCACGACTAAAACACTCGAACCTACCATGAAATCATCAAAAAGACTGTGTCTGATATCGTAGCGGTCTGTCATTCTTTTGTAAAGAGCCACCTTGCGTTTAAGTAAATAAACCAATAACATAACTATATTTTGAATCTAAATTATAATCTTCAATTCACATATATGTTTTCTGATTTCGTTAAATGTAATAATTCGATACGGTGGTGGTATGGGTACTTATTAATCACAAACAAATAATATCATGCAATTAAAGTTCACCGTTGAAATCATGAACGAAACATAAATACTAAACAACACCAATATTATTTTTATGTTTTATCATAAATTACAAATAATAACATTTTTCCTTTAAGAAAATAAATTATATTACGGAAAATTATAAAATTGGTTTGTTGTTTAGTATTCGTTTAATGAACAATGAATTTCTATTGTATGACATAAGTTCACCTGATCTCTCATCTTAACATTGTCCTCCTCTTGGTCGCCCACTCTTCGCTTATACTGTAGTACCTAAACGTAGACAAACGTGAAAACTCATAATCCGTATGTCAAGCGAACATAGCCAACATTAAGTCCTATGCAAGACTCGATATCAAGTTGGTAATCGGTGAGTTAATATTAAGATACTATCGTACTAATGAAAGTCTAATAACTATAGATGTATAGAGAGTATACGAAGCAAATAAAGTACATTTTTATATCAATGTATACATTATAAGATTCAATCTCGTAGAATTAACATAAAGTCTAATTGTTATGTCAATAGCATGATATATATATAAATTGATATATTAGTTAGATTTCAAAATTCTAAAAGAACAAGTAATTTTCCATTATTATTTACAAATTTACAAATTTTAAAATTTAAGTGTCCAACTTTTGCTTGAAGTTTCTGTACAAGTTGCGCTTGCTTCTGTTGACCATCTTGGTAAACCTGCAAATCAATTTTGTTAATTATTTAAGACGTTTTTAGTCAATTATAATGGTGAGATCAGATAGCCTTCCAATGTTTATGTTTCAACGTGTGTTAACATTTGTATATCTAGGAAATTAGGAGAGATAGGTGGTTTTAAGACCTGTAATTTTCGTTTGTAGTTATTATGTTCCTCGTCAAGCCTCCTGCGCAACTCGATATTCTGATAAAACAAAGACTTACTACCTGGATCATCCATTGAATACGGATCCTGAAGTTCGAAAATATTCAAAATAGTTTGTTGTCTTAATTGAAATGGAAAATAAAAATCTATAGAATTAAAATGATTATAAAAGCCTTACTTGTCTGGGAGTATTGTTGGTCGAAACGTTTTTATCTTGAAGAGAACTTTCTAGCTGAAATAGTCACGCATGAGTAATCAGAGAATATGTGTACGTAATACCTACTAATGCAGTTGGTTAAACTACACGAATCAATAACCGAGTTTTAATGTGAAATTAGGTGTGTAAAAGATAAACAAGTCGATACAAGAAATTCCATAAATTAGAAACTGATTCAATTGTTACATAAAATAAATCCGTAAACAATTATAGGACAATGGATATATCAATTAACTAGGCTCATCAATTATAATATATCAATATATGAATATGATAAGATTGAGTAAATATGGTAAAAAACCGATATGGGTAAACTCAATTGTTTATACTTATTCAGTATAAATAGTTGCATTATAGTTAGTTAATTAATATAATATAATTGCAAATTAAATATATTCGTATTAGTATAAAAAAGAGGATTAAGTTATGTATATATATACATATATAATGCATATTATTGTAATAAGATAAATAATTAAATCGTTTAAATTCGTTACATATAATACATTACATAAACATTACATTACATAAATATATATAATATATAATTCATATATAATAAATACATTACATTCAAACACGTTACATTTAAATACGTTAATTAAGAGTTAATTACATTACATTTAAATACGTAATATGTTTACTATTGTTGGAAAACATGACATATACACACACACACACATATATATATATATATATATATATATATATATATATGTATATCTTTGCCTGCGCGCGTGTGTGTGTTTGCGTGTGTATATGTGAATGTTTGTGTATGTATGTAGGTATGTGTGTATGCATGTGTGTGTGCGCGCGTATGTGTGTATATATGTATGTGTGCGCGTGTGTGTATGTGTCTGTGTGCGAGTATATATACGTGTATATATGTACATGTATATGTATGTAGGTTGGATTTCTAATGTATGTATGTGTCTATATGTGTAGATATTTATATATGTATTATGGTTTATAAATATTGAATAATATGTATAATAATAATAATAATAATAATAATAATAATAATAATAATAAGAATAATAATAATAATAATAATAATAATAATAATAATAATAATAATAATAAGAATAATAATAATAATAATAATAATAATAATAATAATAATAATAATAATAATAATAATTATAATAATAATTATTATTATTATTATAATAATATATATGCCGATAATAATAACTATTAATGGAGAATATCTGAGTGTAGTTATTAATCTCGATATGCTAACCAGGATTTATTTCTCTATATACTTCCTCACGATAAACCAATACGAATGGGAATGAATTTAATCCTAGGATATTTACCTGGTCTCCCAGGGCAACGAATGGCAGAGCTCTAATCCCCTGACCATTGTATATCTAGTCAATTGTTAATAATGCGTTTAATCGCCGAATACAACCGGAAGTGACATATTATGTCTTAGTAGGTTTGAAAGAGAGAGAGAGAGAGAGGTAAACTAATGCAAAGGTTTAGTTCAGAGGTACGCGGAATAATTTAGTGAAATTAAACTGTTAGAGAAGGCGGTATCCGACTTGATTCTTGTGATAAGATTACTTGTAACTAGATCATATCTCAGGCGTCTCCAACCGTAGATCAATATTGATACTTTCTACTATTTAATATGCCCAATGTTTATATTATAATACATGTATATATTGCATATCGCATATAAATAAATCTACATAAATATATACACAGACATAATAAATAGACGTGATATAATAAAAGTAAAGTGTTATGAATTATTATTTAATCACTTAATTAAATAAATCTCATATTTTGCAGTAAATGTATTGAACTCTTACAAGGTAATCTTAAAAAATAAAAATATGTAATAATCAGAAAGATAAAATAAATATAAAATGGTTTAAAATGGTTTAAAATATAGTGACCAACTCTTTCTGAAATAGCATTGTACTTGATACCAATCTCATCTCTTTCAGCTCTCGTGGTAGATAACAGGTCTTCAACTCTATTCAACTCATGTTGCAACATCGAGTTTTCATCTCTTCAATTAAAGGATAGTTATCGTTTAGTTCAAGTAATTGGACGGCAGGTAATATGGGAATAGCCAGGTAAAACATTTATATATTCACCAAAGACCCATAAGTAAAAGTAACTGCATCGTTGAAATATACTCTGAGAATAAAACTATGATTTACATATGAACTATTATTTAGATGAATGTGAATACATAATGCACATTCATCACCCGAATGAAATACTTCATAGTAGATTATGTATTATTTTAATGCAAAACCTGAGATGATCCGTATTTGAAGGAGTTGCCATGGTAATAGGTTTTGAGTCTTCTGTCGTCAAACTATCTGTAACTATCTGACGAACCTTTGAAGGGATCTAAATAGTTTGATGATGTTATGTAATTAAATGGAATAATATAAAACTAACCATAATTACCGAATTTATGTGAATGATAGATTTAGAATTATAAGATTAAAATTTAATAATGGTCTATACTACATCCATACTCTGGAATAAATAGTTTCAAAAATATATAGATTAGATAATTTTCAAATAAAATTAATTTATTGTAACTGTATAATAGTTTTATAAACCTATATATATAACATAATATATCATTTTAATGTAAATCAGTGTTATCTCCGCTACTAAAACTAAAATATCTTCATGACAATAAGTTAATTATTATGTATAATTTCAATTAGTTACAATATTAATAATTACACACTTAATATTGTAGCACAATAACATATAAAACTGATATCATTTTGAATATATA
Source organism: Osedax frankpressi (assembly GCA_964035775.1). Lineage (NCBI taxonomy): Eukaryota > Metazoa > Annelida > Polychaeta > Sabellida > Siboglinidae > Osedax > Osedax frankpressi. The sequence continues at coordinate 24,823,183 of OZ038317.1, forward strand.
TTTACAAAAATAAAATTCAAAATCCATATCATATATTCTATAATATGTACCAAATTACTTACCTTACTTGAACTAATCGCTCCGGTTGTAGTAGGGTTTTCTTTCAAAACGGTGGATTCAAGTTGCTAATAGATTATTTGAAATATTGTAGTCAATATTTATGTATTAATATTATATCATATAATATTTTTATATAAGGGTTAATATATATATATATATATATATATATATATATATGAATATTTAACTATCTATAATTATTAGTTTTGGGTAGAAGTAGATTTGTCAGATACAAATGTATCCATACAATAAAAAAAATGAATGATTTGTATAAAGAATTATGAAAGAGTGTTATTTTATTGATTTGTACCCGATAATAATTATAACTGATCAAATTAATAATAACTAATATTAATGTAACATTAATCGCACCCCACTTATTAATGAAGACCAAAACATTAGTATCATTGTTCCCTATCTATTGAAATATATGTATTGATATTTAATATAAAATTATATAATGATGGTATTATTATTAAAAACAATTTATGTATTAATCAAATAATATAAATAATAACCAATTATATATTGAATCGTAATATCAATATCAATTTATTATGGATTGTTAATTAAGTAATTACATATTTAATTAAGACTGATTTATTGTGTATTATAATCTAATGATCTATTGTCCATTATATAATTTTGAGTATATTTTAATACGCAAATATTAGAATACTCTATAGAAGTTTCTATAGAAGTTTCTATAGAAGTTTCTTTAGAAGTTTCTATAGAAGTTTCTTTAGAAGTTTCTATAAAAGTTTCTATAGAAGTTTCTATAGAAGTTTCTATAGAAGTTTCTATAGAAGTTTCTATAGAAGTTTCTATAGAAGTTTCTATAGAAGTTTCTATAGAAGTTTCTATAGAAGTTTCTATAGGGGTTTCTATAGAAGTTTATATAGAAGTTTCTATAGAAGTTTATATAGAAGTTTCTATAGAAGTTTCTATATCAGTTTCAATAGAAGTTTCTAAAGAAGTTTCTATATAAGTTTCAATAGAAGTTTCTATAGAAGTTTCTCTAAGGTTTCTTTAAAGTTTATTTAAGTTTATTTAGGAATTCTTAAGGATAGAGTTTCATTTAGAGTACATTAAAGTAGTTATTATCTAGGTTACATGATTATTATTATTATGTCCTGCATAAAATAATTACAATGCAAATATTGACAATAGTATCACATAACAAGTAGCTCTTATTAAATGCAAAACTTATTAAATTATATCAATTATCTACTTTTTTTAAAAATAAAATGAATTTTTCAGTATCCAACAGAATCACAATATCAATTCCTATAAAACAGTAGTTTCTAATATATTTGTATTATTACTTTTCAAAATCTCATTAGTATATTAATTATTATTAAAAAGAGACATTATGCGGGCTCTATTAATTATATTAGAATATATATAGAATAATATTCTGATGCCAATAGTTATTATCTCACTCTAACAATTATTATTTAATTTTAACAATTATTATCTAATTCTAACAATTATTATCTAATTCTAACAATTATTATCTCACTCTAACAATTATTATCTCACTCTAACAATTATTATTTAATTCTAACAATTATTATCTAATTATAACAATTATTATCTAATTCTAACAATTAGTATCTCTCTCTAACAATTATTATCTAATTCTAAGAATTATTATCTAATTCTAACAATTATTATCTCACTCTAACAATTATTATTTAATTTTAACAATTATTATCTAATTCTAACAATTATTATCTAATTCTAACAATTATTATCTCACTCTAACAATTATTATCTCACTCTAACAATTATTATTTAATTCTAACAATTATTATCTAATTATAACAATTATTATCTAATTCTAACAATTAGTATCTCTCTCTAACAATTATTATCTAATTCTAAGAATTATTATCTAATTCTAACAATTATTATCTCACTCTAATAATTATTATCTAATTATAACAATTATTATCTAATTTTAACAATTAGTATCTCTCTAACAATTATTATCTAATTCTAACAATTATTTTCTCATTCTAACAATTGTTATCTAATTCTAACAATTATTATCTAATTCTAACAATTATTATCTAATTCTAACAATTATTATCTAATTATAACAATTATTATTTAATTCTAACAATTATTATCTAATTATAACAATTATTATCTAATTCTAACAATTAGTATCTCTCTCTAACAATTGTTATCTAATTCTAACAATTATTATCTAATTCTAACAATTATTATCTAATTCTAACAATTATTTTCTCATTCTAACAATTGTTATCTAATTCTAACAATTATTATCTAATTCTAACAATTATTATCTAATTCTAACAATTATTATCTAATTATAACAATTATTATCTAATTCTAACAATTATTATCTAATTCTAACAATTATTATCTAATTCTAACAATTATTATCTAATTCTAACAATTATTATCTAATTCTAACAATTGTTATCTAATTCTAACAATTATTATCTCTCTATAACAATTAATATCTAATTCTAACAATTATTATCTCTCTCTAACAATTATTATCTAATTCTAACAAGTATGATCTAATTCTAACAATGATTATCTAATTCTAACAATTAGTATATAATTCTAACAATTCTTATCTCTCTCTAACAATTAATATCTAATTCTAACAATTCTACCTCTCTCTAACAATTGTTATCTAATTCTAATAATTATTATCTAATTCTAACAATTCTTATCTCTCTCTAACAATTATTATCTAATTCTAACAATTATTATCTAATTATAACAATTATTATCTCTCTCTAACAATTATTATCTAATTATAACAATTATTATCTATCTCTAACAATTATTATCTAATTCTAACAATTCTTAGCACACTATCGTAATTATAATTACGATCATAGACAATATTTAATGATATTGGCTAAATAATCTTCTAGTTCATAAATATGTAAAACGGAAATTGTTCAGATTAAACTGCTCCGATTACACAATAAAACGTACAATAAGTGATCCTGTTCAAACAATAGATTCTAGGACAATTCTACAATAGAATTATAAATTGTTTGATACTATTAATAAAAAATCTTCTTCTTTGATAATATTAAATAAATACATAAATATTATATTCAATATGTTAATAATATATTGACTTATAGTAAATATATATATATATATATATATATATATAATACAATATATATATCGTATAAAATTATTGATATTCAATTATCTAGTAAGAAATAAAAGTAATATAGATTTATATTAATGGATACTAAATACTAATTAGCGGTATCAATATAATAATACACAATTGAATTATGTCTGTCTATTGAATCTGCTTTCTTACCAAATTGGTTGATATCGACAGTTAATAATTGACATATACATTGAAATGAACATCGAATCAAGTTTAACTTATTCTATTGATTATTATCGATTTACTAACACTTGAAAATGTATTCATAAATAACAAATTCTACCTATATTCTAATTAACATAGTTGAATATTACGCAATATTTATTGTTTTAAAAGTGACAGACACACGCACACACACACACATATGTTTATACATACACCAATATACACATACATATTCACACACACATATTTCAGGTATAATGAATCAATTATAAATTTATATTATTTAGACGTCGACTAAATATTGTATATCTTATAATATCTTGTATTTCTTAAATTGATAATATTATATTGTTTCATAAATATATGTTAATCATTTTATTTCGTATTGCTATAACAAATAACTATTTTTATTTATTACTTATACTAGAATAATAATATATATATATATACATATACATATCTGTATATACACACACACACATATACATATATATATATATATATAATATTAATATATTTCTTATATAAACTATATACTCATATTATATATAAAAACAAAACAAAATCTATTAAATGTACCTGTATGACTTTCTCTAATCTTTTTTCCTTTGCTAGGTCGTGAGGGTTATCATAAAAATCTGTGTTTGGGTCGTACATATCTATCCTATGAACTAATGACTACGTTTTGTATGCGACCCGAATGCACTAATGCCTGGGTTGCTATGCACCCTGGCGATCAATGCCTTCGTCGGGAGTTTGATTGACAGCTGAGTGGGAAGGGTCACGCATGATTAATTCCGTTCTAGCAAAAGAATTAATTAGTATGGGGCGCGTTAATTTGCATAAATATGTGTATCTAATTATAACGGTAGGTTTTGAGTTAATTGTTATAGGGATTAAAACTTCATACCGCAATTGATGTATGTGTGTACTTTTATAAATAAGCGGTTTAAACATTAGAGTAATTATACAAATTCTAATACTAAAATTAATAATCGTTAAAATTAATTTATAATTAATAATTACCTTAAAAATCGATTAAGATTCAATAAGAATAGTTTTATATATTTTTTTTCGATAAATGCCACAAAATACTTAATTTGAATAAAACGTATAAAATATATTTATAATATTATATATATATATATATATATATATATATATGTTATATAATTGTATTTAAATTTTATACCGTATTCCAAACTTATGTTATATATAATTAAATAGATTAGCCTATTCATGTTATCATATTCATATTTCATTAATCATAGTTAATAAAATCCTTATATATTCTACAACAAAATTGGAAGAAATATACATAAAAGAATTAAAATAATACAAATTTGCAATGCAAATAATGCAACTAACTAGATTATTAGAAGGGTGGATTTTGATAGTTTTTACAAAATATTATGTGATAAATGTGCAATTCAATTTTAACACATAGAAGGTATACAGGTGAGTGACCACTCTGGTCAGTCTAGACTCAATTAGATTCGTGATTAGAAATCAATTAGAAAATCCGATGACCTTTGCTTGAATAATTTACTTTATACTCATTTGTCAGTCGAATAAACTATATACCCTTATCCGATAACAAAAGTACTATGATCTATTTAATATATTAAGTATTACTGTTCGAATTATTCTAATTATTAAAAATATTGGAATACAATTTAATAAATATAAATAATATATTATATGTGTTAGTATATTTATAAATAATAATATTATGTTTTTTTTAATGTAGGAATACATTAATTTTGCTTATGTCAAATGTAGACAATTATATAATGTTTCATAATGTTATATACTGTTATATAATGTTATATAACAGTATATAATATTATATAATGTTATATAAAGTTATATTGTTATAATATGAAGTATTTTCAATATTTTGAAATTGTGAAGATTATCTTTCAATATTTGAATATATATTATATTATATTTATGTTATAAAAAGTATTACTATTTCTTTAAATATAACAGTCATGATATTATAATAACTATATTATGATATTATGATATTTAATACTAATACCTAGAAGTGAATAGTTAATTCAATAGGGTTTATCTTATAAAGTTATTCCATAATAACTTTTTTTTGCGAGTTATGAATTATGAATTCAGATTATTAGCGAGACGAGATGTTATTGTATACCTTCGAGCTAATGATCTCAGATATGATCAATGATAAATGTTTTTACTTTTACAACTATAATAATTTACTAATTTACAATATTTTAATATTATCTTATTGTATAATTATTTATTTTTAATATATTATCTTCAATATATTTTTTAATTATTTTTGAAACTCATGACAGGTAAAGTGGGGTGCATATATATAAAGTATGTATATACTAGTTGGCAAATAAATAAGAATATAGGTATCTATTCTTATTTCCTTGTCAACTATATATATATATATATATATATATATATATATATATTTATATATATATATTTGTAAATTTGATTATATTCCAAGTTGGCTATTAAGATTATTGACTTCAATATATTTAACAATAAATTGAAAGCATCTCCTACTGGTATTTTGTTTCAAAACTAATTAGATTCTAGAAGTAGACGTAGACCCTGAGATATATTGTATGAATTAATAATGAACGATATCGTATCTTAGTTTTCAGCTATATACATTGTTCTGGTACGTTACACATTATAGTATCTAATAATTGAACGTAACTGTTCAGTACCCAAGTATTCGTGGATACATACATCGTACTTGTAGATAAGTACAGTGTGGTCTCTTACTAAAGTAGGTAATTACCATTAATCAGCTGATAGAACTGGTACTAGAATACAGCCAGAATTTCAAATTTACAAATTAAATACTCCATGAATAATACATTCTACTTAAACCAATTAAATTTAAGCTTCTATTATAATATAAGTAAACGTATTGTTATTATTTATGGTTAATACTATATCTTTTTATTCTTAGATCATATCTGCTCTATAAGGACATTTGAATTTGCTAAACTCAGAATGAAAGACAATTTTAGAGCATTCGTATATTTCTACTTTGGTATGATTATGTCACGGGATATTGTTATGCAATAGAACAATGAATGGCTCTTTTATTTAAAACATAAATAATATCTTAATATATATATATATATATATATATATATATATATATATATATATAAATAGATGTATATATGTATATATATTATATAAATATTAATTGATATGCTAAAATATTAATAAATAACTATATTTCTTATTTCTATAAAATAGATAATTACAAGCAGTTAATTGTGTAATTCATGTTATATAACATAGATAAATAAATACAATTATTGAAATTTAAAACTGTGTTTAATATCTATTTACCATAAACTATACATAATAAATAGCTTAATAATATAGCATATATATATATTTAAAATAACTTTATTTTACATTTTTTAGAATGTAAAAAGCATAGATAACTTATAAATCCATAAGGAAATTATTATTAAGAAATATATTTTTTTTAAATATTGAAAAATATCATTACAAACTATATCTAATGTGTAATATAGTATACATGAAATACGATATACCACATATGAAGATTATAATATATAATATGATGATTATCTTATAATATTACATTAATGTTTAATAAATGATATAACATGATTTTAAAGGGATCCATGTTTTGCCTTTTATTATAAAATACATTATTTGCAATTCAAAATTTGCATTTGAATATTAATTTATGAATTAATATTCAATTTATTTATTAAACTAAATATGATAAGAAAATTACTTTAACATATAACTTTATATAAATATAATACATACGTGTTGTATTGGTATTCACTGAAGGTATACAGACTACCGGTGCTACTGTTTAGGTAGTGATTCCTGGAATGATTCAGAAGTCAAATCACTCCCAAACTTACCTTTCTGGAAACCACGCCCCTAGCAACCCCGATCTTCTCACCAAAAGTAAATAGATAAGACAATATGCATGCCCTGGATCATTCATAACTTAAACAGGATTACCTGGAACTAGGATCGTATTCAAAAGTCTATATATTAGAGTGCCTATATTTATTGGAAACAATATAGCATCGGTTTATTAATTATTAATTATTAATCAGATCGCTCACACTATACTTCGTTATGTAATACTATTCAATAACGGTAATCTATGAGTAGTTTTCAAATCAGTTGTATCTGATTGTTTTTCTAATTGCATTAATTACCAGACGTATATTGCAATTACACATCAAAGACTATATTTATATTGATTTAAGTACATTGCTTAAGTGTAGGGAATAATGCAGTTTAACTTTATGGTTGTATACAATATTGTATGATAAAATATATAAAATAAATTAATTCATGATTATCTAATATATTATGTTCACATTTCCATAATTAGTAATTATATAACATATTCATGATATTATAACGTAATGTTTTTTTGTTCAAAAACTACTATTTGATTTCATTTTTATATATATTCTATAACTGATATAACTTTTTATGTTTTTATGAAATATGCATTACCGAATTCTATTTATAAATTCACCTTTTGACTTAATACTATATTTATCAACTCTCCACACACACAAACGCTCCACACATACACACAAACACACACACATACATATATATATTTATATATTAGTTTTTTATTGAATTGTAAATTAAAGAAATCTGCAATAATCAGAAGTTAAAGAAAATGAAAAAACGTAGTTTATGTTTATAAACATTTCTAATTTCAGAATTGTAAATACAATTAATTTTTTGTTAAGAACTTAATATATTATTAACCCTTAATTGGATGTTGCGAGAGAAGTGTCCTGGGCAACTCTCGATTGGAATTTCCATGAGTTCGTCAGTTGCATTACTGTTTTCGTAGCTGTTTCATCGGAAATTGTGTGAAATGAATTGAAATCGCTTTTAAGTAATTTGGCTATATTGGAGAAATTAAAAGTAGGTTTTGAAAACTAAACAAACAAATTATTTTGTTAAAATTGTCTTAATTCGTTCTCGAAAGCGGAATTGTAAGATTTATTAATTACAAATTGTTACTTAATTATAAATTGTCTTATTTAAGAAATAATATATATTATAAAAATATAAATTTATACCAATATCATTTCCATCGTTAACAGTTATGAATTTAGAAATAATTGTATATAAGGTATATAGTCTATATATAGTCTATATATTATCTATAAGAGTAGTTATTTTTTAAATTACCGACTTTTTTCTATATATTGGCTTATTATATTAACATACATTAATACATTCAAATCAAGTATTTACAAATATAGATTCTAATATTGTTTTATCCACACGTGACGATGATTTCTTCAAACCTAAATATGTTACTGATTTCATCCTGCAATTTCACAGTTCTATTGTTGTAGTCGGTACCGTACTGACCAGAGGTCAAGGTGTTTAAAGGCGTTGGTGGATAGTTAATTGTTACATCGGCTGCCGTCAGTTCACTTGGAGAATATGGTTGGATATAGTATTCGGACGACATCGCCATGCCTATGGGGTATGGTAGAGTACTATTAGTAATAACAAAATCATTGAATTTATCAAGAACAATACATTTATAAAATAAAATTTATATATAATTGTATGATACGTTTGCTTACGGAAATTTATATTAAATATGACATTTTAATGATATATATTGATATCAACATAGATAACATTTCTAATACATAATTTATGTTATAAGTAGTATTAAGACAATACTATTAACCTATTTAAACTCATCCGTGTCTTTTTAAACTATAATTTAAATTTTATAAAATATTTAGGTTTTAATATTTTAAATTCAAATTATTATCCCAACAACATTTTGAAATGTATTAATTGTTTCATACAATTGCGTAACCATCAGTTAAATCATCACATCCGCTGATATAAGCAGTCCACATCCGATCAACGCTATTGGGAGAAGCAGCTCTTAACGATTCAGAAGTAATTAACGGAGTTTTTGTTTTCCTTAAAGGTGTTCCATCTGTAATCATAACATTTGTCATTTTATATTTGCAATTATATTCAATTATAGTTAGTTATACTCTAAGTATTTATATCGAATACAATAAAAGGTCATACAATTTAAATTAAATTATATTTAAAAACTATAATAAATTATCATAAGTTTTCATATTAAATAGAGATTTAAAATTAATTTCAAATTAAAAAAGCACATGACCACATGCTCTAGTAAATTATATAATACATTGCACGCGTAACTGTATATTATATAACTCATACCCGGAGACTGTTCCTTATTGCTGTTGGATTCAAACTTCTCCACTATTTCGTGAAAGTCGAGTGAACACTGTCTCGGAGAATGATGAAGTGAGGTCTGCGCAAAATTATAAAGATTAATAAAAAAGCAGACTATTTGATAAATAAATGGATACATTTTTTTCATTTATATATCGTATTTATCTCCTAAACGTGAAACGTCTATAAAGTATAAAGCGAATAACAAACCTGAGATTCGGCATCAGTTGAAGAGATTTCCAGGGTGGCGAGTTTAGTGAGTGGTTCGACATTGGTTGCCATGACAATTGGCAACGACATTGGCAGATTGACCTCTAGAAGTTCTACGGTATCGTCCAGTGGAGTTGCAATAGAACAAGTTTCTAGAAGTTCTTTCGTATCATCGCCTCCAATTCCCCCCGACTCCCATTCGTGCTCGTCGTCGCTATGTTAAAAAAGTAATTCATTATAGATACTTTCTACTAAATTCAAGCATAAAAGCTTTACTCTGAACGTAAATAATTTGTAGAAATTGCTTCTAGAGTTATTGACTTTATAAGTAAATTAACTTCTATATTTAATGGATTATTTTATAATTATTTAAATATTATCAATAATAGAATATATTGTACAGATAGAACATGGTTTATTTAAAAATGTAATTCATTCATTAACAAATATAAATTATATTATATTTATCATTTATAATAAAATTAATTTCCTTTATATAACAATAATATTATAACTAATACATATTATTTATGTAGATTATTATTATATTAATTCACTTATATAAAATAATTTAATAATTGAATACATTATTTATATAAATTAAAAATATTGATATTACAGTAACAATAATATTAATTATAAAAAATGTTATTATTCCTAAACTATTTCTCTTCATTTATCATTCATAACTACATGAAATTGACATGAATATTATATAACAATAGTTAAAACCCTATTTTAGTTACAATAACAGACTCAACGTATATTTGCCCTATTCAGAATATATATAATTGTTATAGTTTCTATTATGTAATTAAAATAACTGTACTATATTAACTGTACTATATTAACTATACTATATTAACTATACTATATTAACTATACTATATTAACTGTACTGTATTAACTGTACTATATTAACTGTACTATATTAACTGTACTATATTAACTGTACTATATTAACTGTACTATATTAACTATACTATATTAACCACTATATTAACTGTACTATATTAACTATACTATATTAACTATACTATATTAACCACTATATTAACTGTACTATATTAACTGTACTATATTAACTGTACTATATTAACTGTACTATATTAACTGTACTATATTAACTGTACTATATTAACTGTACTATATTAACTGTACTATATTAACTGTACTATATTAACTGTACTATATTAACTGTACTATATTAACTGTACTATATTAACTGTACTATATTAACTGTACTATATTAACTGTACTATATTAACTGTACTATATTAACTGTACTATATTAACTGTACTATATTAACTGTACTATATTAACTGTACTATATTAACTGTACTATATTAACTGTACTATATTAACTATACTATATTAACCACTATATTAACTGTACTATATTAACTGTACTATATTAACTGTACTATATTAACTATACTATATTAACTATCTATATTAACTATACTATATTAACTGTACTATATTAACTATACTATATTAACTGTACTATATTAACTGTAATATATTAACTATACTATATTAACTATCTATATTAACTATACTATATTAACTGTACTATATTATCCGTACTATATTAACTATCAATATTAACTGTACTATATTAACTGTACTATATTAACTATACGATATTAACTATCTATATTAACTGTACTATATTAACTGTACTATATTAACTATACGATATTAACTATCTATATTAACTGTACTATATTAACTGTACTATATTATCCGTACTATATTAACTATCAATATTAACTGTACTTTATTAACTATACTATATTAACTGTACTATATTAACTGTACTATATTAACTGTAATATATTAACTGTACTATATTAACTATACTATATTAACTGTACTATATTAACCGTACTATATTAACTCTACTATATTAATTTTACTATACTAACTGTAATATATTAACTGTACTATATTAACTGTAATATATTAACTGTACTATATTAACTATACTATATTAACTCTACTATATTAACTTTACTATACTAACTGTAATATATTAACTGTACTATATTAACTATACTATATTAACTGTACTATATTAACTGTACTATATTAACTGTACTATATTAACTCTACTATATTAACTTTACTATACTAACTGTAATATATTAACTGTACTATATTAACTATACTATATTAACTATACTATATTAACTGTACTATATTAACTGTACTATATTAACTGTACTATATTAACTATACTATATTAACTGTACTATATTAACTATACTATATTAACTCTACTATATTAACTTTACTATACTAACTGTAATATATTAACTGTACTATATTAACTATACTATATTAACTGTACTATATTAACTATACTATATTAACTGTACTATATTAACTGTACTATATTAACTATACTATATTAACTCTACTATATTAACTTTACTATACTAACTGTAATATATTAACTGTACTATATTAACTATACTATATTAACTGTACTATATTAACTATACTATATTAACTGTACTATATTAACTATACTATACTAACTGTAATATATTAACTTTACTATACTAACTGTAATATATTAACTGTACTATATTAACTATACTATATTAACTGTACTATATTAACTATACTATATTAACTATACTATATTAACCGTACTATATTAACTATACTATATTAACCGTACTATATTCACTATACTATATTAACTGTACTATATTAACTGTACTATATTAACTGTACTATATTAACTTTACTATACTAACTGTAATATATTAACTGTACTATATTAACTGTACTATATTAACTGTACTATATTAACTATACTATATTAACTGTACTATATTAACTATACTATATTAACTATACTATATTAACCGTACTATATTAACTATACTATATTAACTGTACTATATTAACCTTACTATACTAACTGTAATATATTAACTGTACTATATTAACTATAATATATTAACTGTACTATATTAACTATACTATATTAACTGTACTATATTAACTATAATATATTAACTATACTATATTAACCGTACTATATTAACTATACTATATTAACCGTACTATATTAACTATACTATATTAACTGTACTATATTAACTGTACTATATTAACTGTACTATATTAACTTTACTATACTAACTGTAATATATTAACTGTACTATACTAACTGTAATATATTAACTGTACTATATTAACTGTACTATATTAACTGTACTATATTAACTATACTATATTAACTGTACTATATTAACTATACTATATTAACTATACTATATTAACCGTACTATATTAACTATACTATATTAACTGTACTATATTAACCTTACTATACTAACTGTAATATATTAACTGTACTATATTAACTATAATATATTAACTGTACTATATTAACTATACTATATTAACTGTACTATATTAACTATAATATATTAACTATACTATATTAACCGTACTATATTAACTATACTATATTAACCGTACTATATTAACTATACTATATTAACTGTACTATATTAACTGTACTATATTAACTGTACTATATTAACTTTACTATACTAACTGTAATATATTAACTGTACTATATTAACTGTACTATATTAACTGTACTATATTAACTATACTATATTAACTGTACTATATTAACTATACTATATTAACTATACTATATTAACCGTACTATATTAACTATACTATATTAACCGTACTATATTAACTATACTATATTAACTGTACTATATTAACTGTACTATATTAACTGTACTATATTAACTGTACTATATTAACTGTACTATATTAACTTTACTATACTAACTGTAATATATTAACTGTACTATATTAACTATACTATATTAACTATACTATATTAACTGTACTATATTAACTGTACTATATTAACTGTACTATATTAACTGTACTATATTAACTGTACTATATTAACTCTACTATATTAACTTTACTATACTAACTGTAATATATTAACTGTACTATATTAACTATACTATATTAACTGTACTATATTAACTGTAATATATTAACTCTACTATATTAACTATACTATATTAACTATACTATATTAACTGTACTATATTAACTGTACTATATTAACTGTACTATATTAACTATACTATATTAACTGTACTATATTAACTATACTATATTAACTCTACTATATTAACTTTACTATACTAACTGTAATATATTAACTGTACTATATTAACTATACTTTATTAACTGTACTATATTAACTGTACTATATTAACTGTACTATATTAACTTTACTATACTAACTGTAATATATTAACTGTACTATATTAACTATACTATATTAACTGTACTATATTAACTATACTATATTAACTGTAATATATTAACTGTACTATATTAACTGTACTATATTAACTATCTATATTAACTCTACTATATTAACTGTACTATATTAACTCTACTATATTAATTTTACTATACTAACTGTAATATATTAACTGTACTATATTAACTATACTATATTAACTCTACTATATTAACTTTACTATACTAACTGTAATATATTAACTGTACTATATTAACTATACTATATTAACTCTACTATATTAACTTTACTATACTAACTGTAATATATTAACTGTACTATATTAACTATACTATATTAACTGTACTATATTAACTGTACTATATTAACTGTACTATATTAACTCTACTATATTAACTTTACTATACTAACTGTAATATATTAACTGTACTATATTAACTATACTATATTAACTGTACTATATTAACTATACTATATTAACTGTACTATATTAACTATACTATATTAACTGTACTATATTAACTATAATATATTAACTCTACTATATTAACTTTACTATATTAACTATACTATATTAACTGTACTATATTAACTATAATATATTAACTCTACTATATTAACTGTACTATATTAACTGTACTATATTAACTCTACTATATTAACTTCACTATACTAACTGTAATATATTAACTGTACTATATTAACTATACTATATTAACTGTACTATATTAACTGTAATATATTAACTGTACTATATTAACTATACTATATTAACTATACTATATTAACTGTACTATATTAACTGTACTATATTAAATGTACTATATTAACTATACTATATTAACTGTACTATATTAACTATACTATATTAACTCTACTATATTAACTTTACTATACTAACTGTAATATATTAACTGTACTATATTAACTATACTATATTAACTGTACTATATTAACTGTACTATATTAACTGTACTATACTAACTGTAATATATTAACTGTACTATATTAACTATACTATATTAACTGTACTATATTAACTATACTATATTAACTGTAATATATTAACTGTACTATATTAACTATACTATATTAACTCTACTATATTAACTTTACTATACTAACTGTAATATATTAACTGTACTATATTAACTATACTATATTAACTGTACTATATTACCTGTACTATATTAACTGTACTATATTAACTGTACTATATTAACTTTACTATACTAACTGTAATATATTAACTGTACTATATTAACTATACTATATTAACTGTACTATATTAACTATAATATATTAACTATACTATATTAACCGTACTATATTAACTATACTATATTAACCGTACTATATTAACTATACTATATTAACTGTACTATATTAACTGTACTATATTAACTGTACTATATTAACTTTACTATACTAACTGTAATATATTAACTGTACTATATTAACTGTACTATATTAACTGTACTATATTAACTGTACTATATTAACTATACTATATTAACTGTACTATATTAACTATACTATATTAACTATACTATATTAACCGTACTATATTAACTATACTATATTAACCGTACTATATTAACTATACTATATTAACTGTACTATATTAAATGTACTATATTAACTGTACTATATTAACTTTACTATACTAACTGTAATATATTAACTGTACTATATTAACTATAATATATTAACTGTACTATATTAACTATACTATATTAACTGTACTATATTAACTATAATATATTAACTATACTATATTAACCGTACTATATTAACTATACTATATTAACCGTACTATATTAACTATACTATATTAACTGTACTATATTAACTGTACTATATTAACTGTACTATATTAACTTTACTATACTAACTGTAATATATTAACTGTACTATATTAACTGTACTATATTAACTGTACTATATTAACTATACTATATTAACTGTACTATATTAACTATACTATATTAACTATACTATATTAACCGTACTATATTAACTATACTATATTAACCGTACTATATTAACTATACTATATTAACTGTACTATATTAACTGTACTATATTAACTGTACTATATTAACTGTACTATATTAACTGTACTATATTAACTTTACTATACTAACTGTAATATATTAACTGTACTATATTAACTATACTATATTAACTATACTATATTAACTGTACTATATTAACTGTACTATATTAACTGTACTATATTAACTGTACTATATTAACTGTACTATATTAACTCTACTATATTAACTTTACTATACTAACTGTAATATATTAACTGTACTATATTAACTATACTATATTAACTGTACTATATTAACTGTAATATATTAACTCTACTATATTAACTATACTATATTAACTATACTATATTAACTGTACTATATTAACTGTACTATATTAACTGTACTATATTAACTATACTATATTAACTGTACTATATTAACTATACTATATTAACTCTACTATATTAACTTTACTATACTAACTGTAATATATTAACTGTACTATATTAACTATACTTTATTAACTGTACTATATTAACTGTACTATATTAACTGTACTATATTAACTTTACTATACTAACTGTAATATATTAACTGTACTATATTAACTATACTATATTAACTGTACTATATTAACTATACTATATTAACTGTAATATATTAACTGTACTATATTAACTGTACTATATTAACTATCTATATTAACTCTACTATATTAACTGTACTATATTAACTCTACTATATTAATTTTACTATACTAACTGTAATATATTAACTGTACTATATTAACTATACTATATTAACTCTACTATATTAACTTTACTATACTAACTGTAATATATTAACTGTACTATATTAACTATACTATATTAACTCTACTATATTAACTTTACTATACTAACTGTAATATATTAACTGTACTATATTAACTATACTATATTAACTGTACTATATTAACTGTACTATATTAACTGTACTATATTAACTCTACTATATTAACTTTACTATACTAACTGTAATATATTAACTGTACTATATTAACTATACTATATTAACTGTACTATATTAACTATACTATATTAACTGTACTATATTAACTATAATATATTAACTCTACTATATTAACTTTACTATATTAACTATACTATATTAACTGTACTATATTAACTATAATATATTAACTCTACTATATTAACTGTACTATATTAACTGTACTATATTAACTCTACTATATTAACTTTACTATACTAACTGTAATATATTAACTGTACTATATTAACTATACTATATTAACTGTACTATATTAACTGTAATATATTAACTGTACTATATTAACTATACTATATTAACTATACTATATTAACTGTACTATATTAACTGTACTATATTAAATGTACTATATTAACTATACTATATTAACTGTACTATATTAACTATACTATATTAACTCTACTATATTAACTTTACTATACTAACTGTAATATATTAACTGTACTATATTAACTATACTATATTAACTGTACTATATTAACTGTACTATATTAACTGTACTATACTAACTGTAATATATTAACTGTACTATATTAACTATACTATATTAACTGTACTATATTAACTATACTATATTAACTGTAATATATTAACTGTACTATATTAACTATACTATATTAACTCTACTATATTAACTTTACTATACTAACTGTAATATATTAACTGTACTATATTAACTATACTATATTAACTGTACTATATTACCTGTACTATATTAACTGTACTATATTAACTGTACTATATTAACTTTACTATACTAACTGTAATATATTAACTGTACTATATTAACTATACTATATTAACTGTACTATATTAACTATACTATATTAACTGTAATATATTAACTGTACTATATTAACTATACTATATTAACTCTACTATATTAACTTTACTATACTAACTGTAATATATTAACTGTACTATATTAACTATACTATATTAACTGTACTATATTAACTGTACTATATTAACTATACTATATTAACTCTACTATATTAACTTTACTATACTAACTGTAATATATTAACTGTACTATATTAACTATACTATATTAACTATACTATATTAACTGTACTATATTAACTGTACTATATTAACTGTACTATATTAACTATACTATATTAACTGTACTATATTAACTATACTATATTAACTCTACTATATTAACTTTACTATACTAACTGTAATATATTAACTGTACTATATTAACTATACTATATTAACTGTACTATATTAACTATACTATATTAACTGTACTATATTAACTGTACTATATTAACTATACTATATTAACTCTACTATATTAACTATACTATACTAACTGTAATATATTAACTTTACTATACTAACTGTAATATATTAACTGTACTATATTAACTATACTATATTAACTGTACTATATTAACTATACTATATTAACTATACTATATTAACCGTACTATATTAACTATACTATATTAACCGTACTATATTAACTATACTATATTAACTGTACTATATTAACTGTACTATATTAACTGTACTATATTAACTTTACTATACTAACTGTAATATATTAACTGTACTATATTAACTGTACTATATTAACTGTACTATATTAACTATACTATATTAACTGTACTATATTAACTATACTATATTAACTATACTATATTAACCGTACTATATTAACTATACTATATTAACCGTACTATATTAACTATACTATATTAACTGTACTATATTAACTGTACTATATTAACTGTACTATATTAACTGTACTATATTAACTTTAATATACTAACTGTAATATATTAACTGTACTATATTAACTATAATATATTAACTGTACTATATTAACTATACTATATTAACTGTACTATATTAACTATAATATATTAACTATACTATATTAACCGTACTATATTAACTATACTATATTAACCGTACTATATTAACTATACTATATTAACTGTACTATATTAACTGTACTATATTAACTGTACTATATTAACTTTACTATACTAACTGTAATATATTAACTGTACTATATTAACTGTACTATATTAACTGTACTATATTAACTATACTATATTAACTGTACTATATTAACTATAATATATTAACCGTACTATATTAACTATACTATATTAACCGTACTATATTAACTATACTATATTAACTGTACTATATTAACTTTACTATATTAACTGTACTATATTAACTGTACTATATTAACTGTACTATATTAACTGTACTATATTAACTGTACTATATTAACTGTACTATTTTAACTGTACTATATTAACTGTACTATATTAACTGTACTATATTAACTGTACTATATTAACTGTACTATATTAACTGTACTATATTAACCACTATATTAACTGTACTATATTAACTGTACTATATTAACTGTACTATATTAACTGTACTATATTAACTGTACTATATTAACTGTACTATATTAACTGTACTATATTAACTGTACTATATTAACTGTACTATATTAACTGTACTATATTAACTGTACTATATTAACTGTACTATATTAACTTTACTATACTAACTGTAATATATTAACTGTACTATATACACAATATGATATGCAATTTCACAAAGCATTTCGAACTTACAACCTTAAGTTACAGGAAGCATCCTCGTCCATTTGCTGCAAATGTCCGGTAACTGCAACCTTGAGTTCATCAGTGTCCACTTGCAAGGTCATGTCCAGTGAACTGCTGCTAGTGTCGGACGATGTAAAGTCTTCTGGGTCAACACTAGATCCTTCTGGTGGTATACCTTCGCTAAACTCGGGTTCCTATAGAAATAATAGTTAAGTTTCATGAAATCAAGTAAGTATATACATGTAAATAAGTAATCATGTAAGTAGGTAATTGTAACTAAGTAATCATGTAAGTAGATATACATGTAAATACATATACATGTAAGTTGATATACATGTAACTATATATACATGTAAGTAAGTAATCATGTAAGTAGATATACATGCAAATAAGTAATCATATACGTATACATACATGTAAGTAAGTACTCATGTAAGTAGATATACATATAACTATATATACATGTAAGTAAGTAATCATGTAAGTAGATATACATGTAAGTATATATACATGTAAGTAGATATATATGTAACTATATATACATGTAAGTAAGTAATCATGTAAGTAGATAATAGTAAGTAAGTAATCATTTAAGTAGATATACATGTAAATAGATATACATGTAAGTTGATATACATGTAACTATATATACATGTAAGAAAGTAATCATGTAAGTATACATACATGTAAGTAAGTAATCATGTAAATATATACATGTAAGTAGATATACATATAAATAAGTAATCGTGTAAGTAGATATACAAGTATGTAAGTAATCATGTAAGTAGATATACATGTACGTAGATATACATGTAACTATATATACATGTAAGTAAGTAATCATGTAAGTAGATAATAGTAAGTAAGTAATCATGTAAATAGATATGCATGTAACTAAGTAATCATGTAAGAAGATATACATGTAAGTAAGTAATAATGTAAGAAGATATACATGTAAGTAAGTAATCATGTAAGTAGATATACATGTAAGTAAGTAATCATGTAAGTAGATATACATGTAAGTAAGTAATCATGTAAGTAGATATACATTTAAATATATATACATGTAAGTAGATATACATGTAAGTAGATATACATGTAAGTAGATATACATGTAAGTAGATATACATGTAAGTAGATATACATGTAAGTAGATATACATGTAAGTAGATATACAGGTAAGTAGATATTCATGTAAGTAGATATACATGTAAGTAGATATACATGTAAGTAGATATACATGTAAGTAGATATACATGTAAGTAGATATACATGTAAGTAGATATACAAGTAAGTAGATATACATGTAAGTAGATATACATGTAAGTAGATATACATGTAAGTAGATATACATGTAAGTAGATATACATGTAAGTAGATATACATGTAAGTAGATATACATGTAAGTAGATATACATGTAAGTAGATATACATGTAAGTAGATATACATGTAAGTAGATATACATGTAAGTAGATATACATTTAAATAGATATACAGGTAAGTAGATATACATGTAAGTAGATATACATTTAAATAGATATACAGGTAAGTAGATATACATGTAAGTAGATATACATTTAAATAGATATACAGGTAAGTAGATATACATGTAAGTAGATATACATGTAAGTAGATATACATGTAAGTAGATATACATTTAAGTAGATATACATGTAAGTAGATATACATGTAAGTAAGTAATCATGTAAGTAGATATACATGTAAGTAGATATACATGTAAGTAAGTAATGATGTAAGTAAGTAATCATGTAAGTAGATATACATGTAAATAGATATACACGTATGTGAGTAATCAAGAGTACGTGTATGTAAGTTTACGTAGATATTTCCTCCCAATGTCTATTGTTGGTGTACTGGTCAATATCGATTAGTATCGATAACAGAGAAATATATCACAAAGGATGACGATACTGACCATTATCATTTATAATGCATATATTATTGTATTTATATAATTTCCTAATTCTTCCTTCAATAGAATTGAAATAAAAAGGTGATTATTATCCAAAAGATAAAAGTAATATGTTTTGAAGAAATTAACAAAACAAAAATAATGTACAATAATTTAGTTTCTAGTTAGAAATAATCTCAAGTGAAATAGCTTTATTGCGTAAGTACTGCGATAAGTACTGCTATAAGTACTGGGATAAGTACTGGGATAAGTACTGCCATAAGTACTGGGATAAGTATTGCGATAAGTACTGCTATAAGTACTGGGATAAGTACTGCCATAAGTACTGGGATAAGTACTACGATATGTACTGTAATCAAAGTAGGAGATTTTGCAGGTTGAAGTTCGGGGGTTTATAATCGGTTCCAAATGTCTTCACGGTCAGATAGATGAAAGTATCTAGCAAGAGAATAAGGAGATATATATATATATATATATATATATATATATATATACATAGCCGGTTACTTGTGAGGATTATATATATTATATACTTGTCTGGACATATGCAAATATAATAAATAGATACAAGAACAATACATAAGGTACATGTGGTATAGATAGGAATTAGTCGGTGTTAAAGATCAAACAAAACATGAAATATAGTATAGATAATTTTTCAAGGTGTTGTTAAATTTGTTATGGAATACAATTTGTGTTAGTTTGAGTAAGGATACTTCAGATAGTTGGTGCTAAATACAAATACATTTTAACATCGGTAGCAAGATTACATTTCGGATATGATAATAATTATCAATTAAATGGTAATGGTATCTTCCCTCATGCATCTTCTCTCGGTTAATAATTTAATAATTTAATAATGCCCTATAATATTGACATCCATACAACCAACCATCTATTGAATTCAATTTATCTTAAAAGTTTATTTAGATACTAAATAACAAAATAAGTTTTCACTTATGTTACATAATAAATAAAGGTTTGATGTTATCACTAATTATTTAATAGTATATAATAGTTAAGCTGTAATTTAAAGGAAATTCGCTTTTTTGAATCATTACCGATTCTTATTAAATACCAGTAATAATTGTATAATATATGGGTATTGACTGAACATTATCTTTCAGCATAGTTTACTAGGTAATATATACGGATATTAAGTAGAAATGCCTTGGAATATATATATACCATATTTATAAATGCATATATTTTGATTTACAGTTGTTTCTTTATACTTTATCTTAATAATGGGATGAGTAAATTAAGAAGTTCCCACTGGTAGTGTTCCCGTAGTCAGACACATATTTAGTATTGAATCATTCTAGTTTTTAATAAGTTATGATATTCCCTCTTGATTACACTTATCGTTACTATAAATCTTACTGACAATCATAATAAGAAATCTATCTAGTTTCTTTAGACTTAATTATTTTAATACAAAACATATTGAACGTTAATATGCGATAAATATAATTCAGATACCATTTTATAATGTGTTTAAATATATTTCCTAATTATTTTAATTTTTGAGCAATGCTAAAAAAACTCTTATAATTGTAATTGTAATTTAAGAATTCATATAAATTTGTGAATCAATTATTATTCCTAAGAAGTGAGTAATTTGTAATTAAGTTGTGATTAAATTGTAATTAATGAGTTGATTTTATCAATTGCAATTATATTAAAAGTGCTTAAAATTCATTTTATTTTTGTAGATATTCCGAAGAAATATTAAGCAAAATATCTAGTCTTATATAATTAGAATAATTGATTAGACCTCTATTGTGATTATGATGGTCATTAATGATTTGATAGCGTTTTATGACATCGGAGTAAATATGAAAGTAGATATATTAATATTTTACAATCATACTCTTTCAAAGAACACAAATACACGAATTCATCAACCTATCTACTAATCTGCTCATCCAACTCCATATCTACTTACGTACCTATCTACTCATCTACTAATAAATAAGTAACAAATCACACACACATATATATATATATAAATATATATACTATATATATTATATATATATATAGTATATATATATTATATTTATATATATATATATATATATATATATATATTATATTTATTAACTCTTTATTAACTTTATATTGAGATATATAGAATATAGGAAAGTGAATGTATTTCGATTCAGTTTACTATCTATTCACATATCTATTCATCTATCAAATCCAGATAATCATATACCGTTACCATATTTAATGATCATTAATATTGTATGCGTATTGATATAATAAAGCGAATTTAATGAATATAACGGTTTACGTTGCACGTCTATTACTAGACGAACCGCTATTCGATGTTCATTTACAATCGGACACATTGTTCATTTGGCGAACATCTACTACATGCCTACACACGTTTCCATATATTTCGGAAAGCAATATTAATACCCGTGGAACATATCTAGTAAGAGTTATTAATTTGCATATAGACACACGGTGACGTAATTTCTTTATATGTTCTAATGTATTCACTTTCCTATCCTACCATATAATAATTATATTGCTATAAATGCAACCCACTTTACCGTTTGGTTTTAGTTTTTCATTTATTTCAGCACTTCAATTTCTTGATTACGAATACAATTTAATATAAAATCTTGTCGCTTACATTTGAACTTTATAAAGTAATTAAAGTAAGTAAGGTAATTGCAGTAATTAAATTAATTAACGTAATTAAGGTAATTAAACTAATTAAAGTAATTATAATGATTTAAGTAGATTTAAAAAGTAATATTAAATGAAAACCAAATCAAAATGATATTATTAAATAATATAAAATAATTTAATCTGGAAAATATAATATAATCAATAATCCTAAATTGAGTATTAACGTGAATTTATTTATGAATATATATGTTCCTATCATATCTTATGATAAAACTAAGCTTAGATAAGTATAAATAGAGATTCATGGGTTTAGAGTAAATAACATTCACAACAATGATTTAAATAATTAAATAAGATTACTCCTATTGTTGCATTAAGATATTATTGTTTAAATTTTTGCATATACAATTTAAAAACTATATTTATAAATACCTAAAAGGGTGATGTAATAGACTATGCATATTATTAAATAATACATAACGAATACATTGTTATTTAATATTTTTATTTAAATAAATGAATCATAATAATTAATAAAATTAATTCATGATTGGTTTCAATAATAAGCATGCTTCTTATAATATTTATATTTATATATTTACATATATTTATATATATATATATATATATATATATCTTAGTATTTAAATAATACAATTACGGTATATTTACATGTAATAAATCAATTCAAGTCAATACAAACTTTATCGTTTTTATCCATAACTGCACTTTCCTATCAATAATACGATGAATAAAATTCTAGGCCTATAGTGAACGTACGCAATTTTGCGGGCGTCATCACACCTTCACACATGTGAGAATAAATCTAATGTATTTATTAAAATTAATATTGATATTTGCCGACTCGTCCCCCTAATATAATTACAAAGTTAAATCTCCCTTACTGATCTCACCAGACAATAGGTTTACGTTTTATTAGACAATACGGGTCATTATAACCTGCCTAATTGATTTCTATCATTATCTATTGATTTTCGTTAGTAAGTCTAGAGACTTTGTAGGCTGTATTCTTTGTAGGGTTTCTTATCGTCGTTATGTTCGAAGATTACTACCTTTAAGACAATGATTACGATATAATGTTATAGACTTAAACATTAAGTAGATAATATTTGGATATATTAATAAAATTTTTTTAAATAGACGAGTGAGTTGGGGTGTGAACAATATGATAGTTATTGAATAACTTAATAGCTATTTGAATAACTTAATAGCTATTTGAATAACTTAATAGCTAGTTGAATAACTTAATAACTATTTGAATAACTTAATAGCTATTTGAATAACTTAATAGCTAGTTGAATAACTTAATAGCTAGTTGAATAACTTAATAGCTAATTAAATAACTTAATAGCTAGTTGAATAACTTAATAGCTATTTGAATAACTTAATAGCTAGTTTAATAACTTAATGGCTATTTGAATAACTTAATAGCTAGTTGAATAACTTAATAGCTATTTGAATAACTTAATAGAAAGTTGAATGACTTAATGTCTATTTGAATAACTTAATAGCTAGTTGAATAACTTAATAGCTATTTGAATAACTTAATAGCTATTTGAATAACTTAATGGCTAATTGAATAACTTAATATCTAGTTGAATAACTTAATAGCTAGTTGAATAACTTAATAGCTAATTGAATAACTTAATAGCTATTTGAATAACTTAATAGCTATTTGAATAACTTAATAGCTATTTTAATAACTTAATAGAAAGTTGAATAACTTAATAGCTAATTGAATAACTTAATAGCTATTTGAATAACTTAATAGCTAATTGAATAACATAATAGCTATTTGAATAACTTTATAGCTATTTGAATAACTTAAGAGCTAGTTGAATAACTTGATAGCTATTTGAATAACTTAATAGCTAGTTGAATAACTTAATAGCTAGTTGAATAACTTAATGGCTATTTGAATAACTTGATAGCTATTTGAATAACTTAATAGCTATTTAAATAACTTAATAGCTATTTGAATAACTTAATAGCTATTTGAATAACTTAATAGCTAGTTGAATAACATAATAGCTATTTAAATAACTTAATAGCTATTTGAATAACTTAAGAGCTAGTTGAATAACTTGATAGCTATTTGAATAAATTAATAGCTAGTTGAATAACTTAATAGCTAGTTGAATAACTTAATGGCTATTTGAATAACTTAATAGCTATTTGAATGACTTAATGTCTATTTGAATAACTTAATAGCTAGTTGAATAACTTAATAACTATTTGAATAACTTAATAGCTATTTGAATAACTTAATAGCTAGTTGAATAACTTAATAGCAAGTTGAATAACTTAATAGCTAATTGAATAACTTAATAGCTATTTGAATAACTTAATAGCTATTTTAATAACTTAATAGCTATTTGAATAACTTAATAGCTATTTGAATAACTTAATGTCTATTTGAATAACTTAATAGCTATTTGAATAACTTAATAGCTAATTTAATAACTTAATAGCTAGTTGAATAACTTAATAGCTATTTGAATAACTTAATAGAAAGTTGAATAACTTAATAGCTATTTGAATAACTTAATAGCTAATTGAATAACTTAATAGCTATTTGAATAACTTAATAGCTATTTGAATAACTTAATAGCTATTTAAATAACTTAATAGCTATTTGAATAACTTAATGTCTATTTGAATAATTTAATAGCTATTTGAATAACTTAATAGAATGTTGAATAACTTAATAGCTAATTGAATAACTTAATAGAAAGTTGAATAACTTAATAGCTAATTGAATAACTTAATAGCTAGTTGAATAACTTAATAGCTAATTGAATAACTTAATAGCTATTTGAATAACTTAATAGCTATTTAAATAACTTAATAGCTATTTGAATAACTTAATGTCTATTTGAATAATTTAATAGCTATTTGAATAACTTAATAGAATGTTGAATAACTTAATAGCTAATTGAATAACTTAATAGAAAGTTGAATAACTTAATAGATATTTGAATAACTTAATAGCTATTTGAATAACTTAATAGCTAATTGAATAACTTAATAGCTAGTTGAATAACTTAATAGCTATTTGAATAACTTAATAGAAAGTTGAATAACTTAATAGCTATTTGAATAACTTAATAGCTAATTGAATAACTTAATAGCTATTTGAATAACTTAATAGCTATTTGAATAACTTAATAGCTATTTAAATAACTTAATAGCTATTTGAATAACTTAATGTCTATTTGAATAATTTAATAGCTATTTGAATAACTTGATAGCTATTTGAATAACTTAATGGCTAATTGAATAACTTAATAGCTATTTGAATAACTTAATGTCTATTTGAATAACTTAATAGCTATTTGAATGAATTAATGTCTATTTGAATAACTTAATAGCTATTTGTTTAACTTAATGTCTATTCAAATAACTTAATAGCTATTTGAATAACTTAATAGCTAATTGAATAACTTAATAGCTCTTTGAATAACTTAATAGCTATTTGAATAACTTAATAGCAAGTTGAATAACTTAATAGCTAATTGAATAACTTAATAGCTATTTGAATAACTTAATAGCTATTTTAATAACTTAATAGCTATTTGAATAACTTAATAGCTATTTGAATAACTTAATGTCTATTTGAATAACTTAATAGCTATTTGAATAACTTAATAGAAAGTTGAATAACTTAATAGCTATTTGAATAACTTAATAGCTAATTGAATAACTTAATAGCTATTTGAATAACTTAATAGCTATTTGAATAACTTAATAGCTATTTGAATAACTTAATAGCTATTTGAATAACTTAATAGCTATTTGAATAACTTAATAGCTATTTGAATAACTTAATAGCTATTTGAATAACTTAATAGAAAGTTGAATAACTTAATGGCTAATTGAATAACTCAATAGAAAGTTGAATAACTTAATAGCTAATTGAACAACTTAATAGTTATTTGAATAACTTAATGGCTATTTGAATAACTTGATAGCTATTTGAATAACTTAATTTAACTTCAATATAGCCTAAATTAGAATTCGACATAATATTCTAAATTTATATTGTGAAGCTGAATTTTAATTATAAATACGCGTTAGATAATAATTATAACTAAATATATATTAGTTATGGAATCAATATAATGATCCTTACGGATTTATACTCACACCGGTTTATATTCTTATATAGATATGTAAATAAAATAATTGATTAATGTTTTATACACAGTTTGTATAATTATTAATAATTATTGATTATATATTGTTAATATATCCGTGATTTGATTTGTATTTGCTTGTTTTGATAATATACCGACGACTAAAATAGTTATTTTAAATAAAATAATTAAACTTAATAACATCGAAATATATTCAATGTTTTATATTCTAAATATCTCGATGCAGAGTTTACAAAGTGATAATAGGTATATATATATATATATATATATATATATATATATATATATATATATATATGTGTGTGTGTGTGTGTGTGTGTGTGTGTGTGTATGTGTGTATGTGTGGGAGTATGTGTGTGTAGGTGTCGTGAGTTAGGTAGCCAGTTATGTGGTTCTATAAGTTTTAATAATTATTATATCATGTTATAGTGGTCGGGGAAATTAAAGTTGTTACTTTGTATATATTAATATTGCATTTTCTATTTTTTATAAGTTTTTTGACGTAGTTCCACGATGCACATAATATCTGATGTATTGTTATTGTAAGTTAAATTTTTAAGTTATGTTAGTCGGTTATTATTAATACATTCATTTTCAAATATTTTAAATTTAAATTTTAATTAAATTAAATTTTAAAAAAATTGTGAAATGTGTGTGTATGTCTGTATATATATGCGTATATGTGTTTAGGTGTGTGTGTATGTGTGTGTGTGTGTGTGTGTATGTGGAGATTGTAGTAACCATAAACGATTTAACATATTAATAAATGCATTTACGAATAAAAATGAACGATATAGTAAAATAAAAAATAAAAGTAATGTAAAGTGTCAAGGTATGTGTAAGTTTTATAAAATAAAATAAAATATAAGTGAG
>OZ038317.1:24869274-24894274 GCA_964035775.1 Osedax frankpressi
CACGTATGTGAATATATGTGAAACACGTAGTATCGAATCTGGGTTAGAGATACATATTATCAAGTTGTGTTGAATTAATAAATACATTATTATCTTGTTATAAGGGTTATAAGTAAATTCTGATATTTAATCTAGTATTAGTTCTAATAATCATTATAATATAAAGCATTTTAATTCTTAAAATATAATTTAAATAATAATAGTAGTTAATTAATAGTTCATTAATAGTAGTATAAATAATTTATAACGCTCGAAAATTTAAATTAATATTATATTAATTATTATATTATTATTAATTTAAATTATATATTATACAAAGATAATAAATGTAATTAGAAAAATAAAACATAGACATACCTTGAGGATCTGAAAAAGTAAATAAACTTCTTCTGCTTTGCATAGCCAATAATTACATAATAATGTGAGCATAATAATCTAAAGTTACATTTCCCCTATATAGAATGGCATATATATATATATATATATATATATATATATATATATATATATACATATATATATATATGCGTGCGTGAATGTGTGTGTGTGTGTGATTATCTATAGCATCAGATTACGTAAGAACTGGGGAATCTATGGGGTCTTTATAAATAAACCCTACTTCTCTATTTCAGCCCATTTATATAATGAAACAAAGACCGGACACTACATACAACTACACTAAATCTAACTACATTACACTACACCTAGCCACACTACACCTAGCCACACTACACCACACTACACTACACCTAGCCACACTACACCTAGCCACACTACACCTAGCCACACTACACCTAGCCACACCACACTACACCACACTACACCACACCACACTACACCACACCACACTACACCACGCTACACTACACCACACCACACCACACCACACTACACTACACCACACCACACCACACTACACTACACTACACCACACTACACCATACCACACTACACCACACCACACTACACCACACCACACCACACCACACCACACCACACCACACCACACCACACCACACTACACCTCACCACACTACACCATATTATAAAGTCTCAAATATAAGATATTATATTCAAGTATTACCTAATATAGTAATTTAATATAGTTATATATAAATAGTTATTGAATAATTTGATTCTATGATTAGACATATTCTTAATATCTTTGAAATTTAATGAATCTTTGATAGAATTTTAGCCAGACTCCAGGATACCGATCCTAATTTAAGGCATCACTCTGCTCAGATGTTCATTAAACTTAATATTAATTAATAACAATATTTGTATTAAATATAATAATTCATAATTGTCGGATATTAGTAGAATTCAATTTAATTTCTATTAACTAACCCTTCGTATTGATATTTGATCACAGGAATCCTTATTAGAAAATTATATAATTAAGTGTTATTATTTACATTACTTATTACTGTATATTATATAATACTTAAAAATGATCTTATAGGTTATTAATGGCATCAATATCGTCTAAATAATAAATGTATTCTCTATTTAACTTATTATTTCAGAATGTATGTTAGAAATGTTGCGACGAATTATTTATATTTAAGTAGCCAATTAACTATTTAAATAATTCTTACAAAGTGATAAATAAATTAATGAACTAATTGAAATGAATACGAAGTATCAATTAAACTGATCCAGTGTGTAGTGGAATAATTGTATTTATTACTACAGAGTAAAATTCACATTCGATGAACATGCTCTTGTTATCTATTACGATGAGTTTGCTAGTGGGCGTATCTTGTGTGGCGTGGGAGTGAGTGGGAGGGAGTGGGAGGGAGTGGGAGGGAGTGGGAGGGAGTGGGAGGTAGTGGGAGGTAGTGGGAGGTAGTGGGAGTGAGTGGGAGTGAGTAGGAGGGAGTGGGAGGGAGTGGGAGGAAGTGGGAGGTAGTGGGAGGTAGTGGGAGGGAGTGGGAGGTAGTGGATATCGTGGTACTCGTAAGTGCGTAGAAGTGTATTAATAGGTTTCACATACGCGCGCGGGGTACGGGGGCGTTATTATTTTATAAAACTATTGTTAGTGTAGGAGTTCGCGCAAAAATTGTTTATAAGCAGACTATATTCCCAAACCTAAGTCACGCCCACTATAAATTATTTATATTACATACATTACAACGTTAACGGTGATATCCACGTCTTGACCACTACTCGGCATCTTGTTTGCTTGCATGACCTCATTACAATCTGACATAATATATCGTTATTTTCATTTTCCGTTATTCATAGATAACTAGCTTGATATATTATAGAGAAGATACACAAATGTATCTTAAATAATATAACTATGAAGATAATAGATCGTACATGTTATTATTTAACTTTCTTTTAGCTAATCTGAACATATAAATTGAGTAAACTATTCGTATTTTTATCAGCTTTGTTCGCATGATTAAGTTACTCCAAACTAAACTTTTATATTATTTATATAAACCTTGTCATTAACTTTTTAATATTATGCATCAACAACAATAGAATATAACTTAATAGTATAATATATTTAGACACACATGCGAAATATGCAGTTTATTTATATTAAATAATATATTCATTTAGTAATATACACAGTGTTGGTAGTAGTTATATGTAGTTGTAGTTAGTTATATATAGTTATATGTAGTTGTAAGTAGTTGTAAGTAGTTGTAAGTAGTTGTAAGTTATTGTGAGTAGTTAAACGTAATTATAAGTAGTTGTACATATTTAAAGTAGTTGTAGTTAGTTGTAAATAGTTATAAGTAGTTGTAAGTAATTTTGAGTAGGTGTAAGTAGGTGTAAGTAGTTGTTGATTAGCATAAACAATTGAAATTATTTGATAGTAAGTAGTTGTGAGTAGTTTCAGATAGTTGCGAGTAGTTTGAATTAGTTATATGTGGTTGTAAGTAGTTACAAGCAGTTTTAAAAATTAAAGTAGTTATTAGTATTTTTTTGTAATTATATGAATTTAATTAATATATTACTAATAAGTAATTGAAGGGAGAAACACGTGTTTAAGTAGTTAAGTAACTATATTTGGCTGAAAATGGCCAAATGAAATTATTTTGTCCAAAGCAAGTAAGTGAGTTTGCAGATAAGGTTAGGAATATTTGAGAGAATGCTTGTAGATCATTATTGACTTCTGAGGTATCCATAAGTTAGTTATTTATGAGTGATTATTAATAATATAAAGTCGAATGAAACAGAAATTGTTATCTGGTTTATTCATTATAGAAAGCTTAGTCGGACATCCGAATTATTTTAAGTTCTCTAGATTATTCTCTTAAGTACTCTTTTTAGTAGGTAAATATAATCAATCTGTTGAATATTTCGTAAGAGTGAAGTAAGGTGGATTTATTTTAGGATTGTAGTAGGGACTTACAGTATTCTAGTAAACAGAGTATAAGTGTTGGTAAGTACTATCATAGTGTTTTATTATAATTAGGGTCGCAGTTATAGTTATTTGAACAATTATGCGTTAGTGTGT
Source organism: Osedax frankpressi (assembly GCA_964035775.1). Taxonomy (NCBI): domain Eukaryota; kingdom Metazoa; phylum Annelida; class Polychaeta; order Sabellida; family Siboglinidae; genus Osedax; species Osedax frankpressi. The sequence goes on from OZ038317.1 coordinate 24,872,756, forward strand.
TGTTGTTAAGTGGTAATTTGCTTATTAAAAGTTTATTTTTTGTTTAAACTTACCAAGATAATTGTGAAGTAGTTTGTGGTAAGAATTGTATTATTTATTAAAGTGTATTATTTAATAGTTGTGAGTAGTATTATGTAATTTTATGTACGAATAAATAGTTGTAATTAGTAATTATTAGTTGAGTAGCATTATGAAATTTTAAGTACTAATAAATAATTGTAATTAGTAGTTATTAGTTGTAAGTATTACTAAATAGTTGTAAGTAGTTGTAAATAGTAGTTAATAGTTGTAAGTAGTTTTATGTAATTGTAATTAATGATAATTAGTTGTAAATAGTAGTTAATAGTTATAAGTAGTTTTATATAATTGGAAGTACTAATAAATAGTTGTAAATAGTATTAATAGTTGTGAGTAGTATTATATAATTTTAAGTACTAATAAATAATTTAATTAGTAGTTAATAGTTGTAAGTAGTTGTATGTAATTATAGGTATAATAAATAGTTGTAAGTAGTTGTAAATGGTAGTTAATAGTTGTAAGTGATGTTATGTAATTGTATATAATTATTAATACATGTATGTAATTATGTAACTGAATATATAAGTATATATATATTTAGAATAAACATAGTTAGGTCTATATATCAATATTTTGCTAACTTAATATTTTAGTGATATAGTAACAGTGAAAACATCATTTTTAACTTTACAGAGATGTTGAGGTTTTTACTCTGGTCTTAAATTTAAAACTAAAAATAAATCATATTTTAAAATATATGGTATAGTATATTTATAAAACAAAATTATATAAAAATTGAATTAAAAATAGATACGAATATAATTAATAATAAATACAATTATTATACATTATTATACAATTATTAAGATAGATAACAAAATTATATCAAAAATGTATTTATTAATTTTTGTAGAAATAATTATATATTTAATCAATTTTAGATCGTACAATATATGTTTTATAGAATATTTATACAAGTGAGTACTTAAATAACTTAAGTAACCAATTATATGAAACTAAAAGGTATATTTTTTTATATACGATGCTTATTAAAGCAGATACATCATAAAATTAGATTATATATATATATATATATAATCATATATATATATTATATAATCATATATATATATATATATGTATATTACATAAATATTTTATATATATAATATATATATAGTATGTAGTTCATATGTGTGTATTATTGTAATACGTTTTTATAATAAGTCTGAACAAAATAATATATTTAAGATAAATGAGATAAGTTTATATAAATAATAATAAATAAATAAGCTGAGACTCCGAGAAATAAAGTGTGAAAACTTTTAAAGAAATTGTAAAAATCATAATAACGTATGAAATATAAATATAATAACGTATAAAAGATAACATTTGTAGTAAAATGAGAATAAAATAAGGAAATATTAAAGTTAAAAGATAAATGAGGATACCTGTGATCATTGTTTAAAGGAAAATGACCAGATGAAAAATGCGCCTTGTTTCGCGATTTAGGTGGTTATATAAGAGTTATCAATTATAATATTACTAATTACTAAGTAAACTCTACTCTTGAAGTTTTCGATCTTGGGGGTTGTTTGTAAATACTATTTAGTACTATTTAGTACGATTTAGTACTATTTAGTACTATTTAGTACTATTTAGTACTATTTAGTACTATTTAGTACTATTTAGTACTATTTAGTACTATTTAGTACTATTTAGTACTATTTAGTACTATTTACTAAATAGACGAGAACCCGTTGAATAGTTGAAGTCATCCTTTCACTATTCGACCCGAAACAAGATCTTGAGGACATAATAAAGGAGTCAAGGTTTTATCACATGGTTAATATATGTAATCAGCTACTGTGTAAATATGTTAATAGAGTAGACACTGAAAGCAATATAATATTATTACCAAGTTATTTTTTTTAATTTAATTAACAAATGGGAAATCAATCATTTACATTTTACAACAGTTTATTTATTGTGAGAGAAATTATACAACATTTGTAGGATTCAATTTCAAACCAATCATAGAAACTATATTCAATGCAGAATTTAACATGGTTTTGCATTTCAAACATGCTAATTTAGTCATCAGAATATGATGTAAACGTAATACTTATTTATATTAGTTTATAACTATTACATTATTTGATTTTTCTAAGCAACTATTAAACAATTATGTCTAGGATAGAGATAATTGGTAGCAATCCTTCCCTTCTCCTAACTAATTTTATAACTGAATTTAAGGTTGGACTATTCGCAAACTTACTCTGAATAAAGATCTGTTGGGATTTAAGCACTTTTATTAGTATTACTGCATTGAAATTGCAAACATCGGATGCCGATGGTAAATCTCTTCTGTTCAATTGTATGTCCTTATCACTTTAATTAATCATCTCGCCCTGATTTTCATATATAAAGTCGTTAATAAGTCGTTATTAATATAAAGTCGATACGTTTGTTTGCTATATTAAAGGTGTATTCAAATTATATAACATTATTTGAAGATTAAGTGGAAATATCTTCCATTACAACTATTTACTTGAGTTAAAGTTATTGAGTTCATCAGAACCTGCAGAAGTGTTAGAAGTGTTTACAGCTTATCGGACATTTCAACAAAAGTAGGATATTATTATTATTAGTATTAGTATTATTATTATTATTATTAGTATTATTATTATTATAGTACTATTATAATTATTATTATAGCACTATTATAATATTTATTATTATTATTATTAGCATAATTATTATATGCAAATAATAAGATATTTATATATATTATAACTAATAATAGTCCAATTATGGATCATTATGGATTAATATTTATAATATCACTCAGTTTATAGAATAAGAATATTTACGTTGTTTATTTCGAAAGAACAGTAACAAATAGTAAATATAAGTAGCAATATTATCAGAGGTTCCCTTCATATAATTGTATAATTTATTTTGGACAAGCCACTTTATAAGATGACTGTAGAAATCTAGGTAATTAATTAATATTAATAAATATATATTGATATTTAGTAATACAGATTGACGGGTCTATAAAAAGTTAATTGTTTAATATATTAATGGTTTCTAATATTAATGACATAACCTATTATTTATTTATTATAATTGGTATAGTAGCCATCACTTTAGTGGTGTATAAGTGATTGATACATTATATATATAGATAACATTATCATATAAAAGAGAAATTTAGTAACATTAAAATTAACTATTTATATAAATAAAGAAAATTTAAAGAAGTATAAATAAATAAAAAATTTAAAAAAACTATGGTAATTAGTTCGGCTTACTAAACATATAATATAAGTTATCTATATAATATAATTTGAGTAATAAAATCCGAGCACGCGGTAGGCGTCGGGGGACGGCCGTAGCGCATTCGTGAGTCGAGGTGGGGTGGCGGAAATTTTTCACCACCCGTCCGAAACTCCGATAAAGGGGTTGGAGAAAAAATTTTAATTTTAAAAAATTTTGTTAACCCCCCAAAATGTCTTTTCGACCCTTTTTTAACGTTTCGTCGTACGTCGTTCTCTCGGTGGCTCAAAAAGTCGTTGACGTTGGGAGATAGCCAACTCGGCGAATTTAGTACTTTACGCGTTTTTTAAAAAACTACCTACGTCTTCGGCTTCGTACGAGTAACCCGGTACCGAGTTTTTTAATTTTTATATCGGTTAAGTATACTTAATCGACGCTTAACTAATAAAATACTAAAATCTTTACCTAGATAGTTTCGCGAATTCCGAGACGGTAGCCCCCTTCCCGGCGACGTAATTAACGCGGGGGAAATGAAAAAAAGTCGAAAATAATTTTATTAGTATAATAAATTAAGTATTCTAAAATACGGTTTTCGAATAAAATTCTAATTGTTCTCATTTTTGCACCCCACCTCCCCTAGCCGAGGAGAAATATAATAGCGTCTAAAAAAATTAGGAAATTCCGATATTAGTATAATAAATTAAGTATTCGAAATTTTCTATAGGCTCGATAGTAGTCGAAAAGTTTAGAAAATTCGCCTCCCACTACCTACGGCTATCGGCTACGACTTAGCATCTCTATATTTGTAGATTTACGTTGCCCGAGTAGGGTAATTCGACGTACGCTAGCCTACGCTAAGCGCTATTATATAATCGGCTGATATCATTGCGCGGACGGCTAATGTACAATTTTATTTATTTCCACGTTACACGCGTATACGTACAGGCGTTCGTAAATCTTATTCTCTATCCAGGTCAATTAAGCGGCCGGCTTCGCGACGAATAAATTTAATGAATAGAAAGTATCGTACGTGAATAGAATGTGCCTCGATACGTATACGATACGTGTGTGTATATGTGTGTGTGTGTATATGTGTGTGTATATATGTGTGCGTGTATATATATTGGTGTGTGTGTGTGTATATATATATGTGTGTGTGTATATATATATATATATATATATATATATATATATATATATATATATATATATATATATTATTGCATTATATGCAATACATCGTATATAGCTTCGAATTTTATATATAGATTTACATAGCTTTATATATCGTTCTATTGTTAGATTCGAAATTACAACACGTGTTTTAAAATGTGTATAGGATTTTATGAACGCGTTGGTTTCTCGGCGATTAAAGCCGACTCTAATAAGTTTATTAAAAATGAATAACGGATTCGGAATCCTTACCCCAAAATCTATAAGATGGCCATTTTCATAATCTAAAAAAAGAATATTTGTGTTTCCTCAAAAAATTTCATATACTTGACCGTCAATTTTTAAAATGTCTCCTCTCACCTCGGCTTTCGCGCTCGATTTCTCATCGAATATTTAATATTTTCCTTAGAAATTTAAATCTAGCGATAGATAATCGATAAAGCTACAAATTCTTTATACATATTTATATTCGATAAACCAGTTTTTAGTACCTTAAATAGGTAGTAAAGTTGAAAAATCACTTTTTTCGATTTTACATTTTTGGAGCCGAATTTCGGGTATTAATTTACTTATTTTTGAAAATATCTAAATCCTATGTCTTAGAGTTTGACCGTATCTTACGTAAACTACAGCGATATCGAAATTTCTTATAATAAGTTTCGAGATAATCGAGGTTATATTTTTCGAAATTTTTCGAAATCGAAATTCGAGAGCCTCGAGTAAATCGATGCGTCACGCATTTCTATGAATCACGCAGCGCTCTCGATCCATATACACGTATATAGGAAGCTATAGGCTATAGTTACCTCGAATACGTATTTAAATGTATATATCGTATAAGACTAATATATCGTTTTAACGCGATATGTAAATGCACTAGGCTACGATAATACGATACTAACCCCGGCATACTTCGTATACGAACATCGCTATGACATAACTTCTGACGTGCATTCCTTATAAACTGCACTAGGGCACTAGGTTTTAAATCCAAGATATAACCCTCTAACATTCGATACGTATTAAAGTATTCCGTATGTATTAACTTCGATATTAATGCACACTATAATACATTACTACGCTATTAACGAGTGAACCGTAGCTACCCGCTGTACTAAATTACCGAAGCCTTATATAATATGATATAATATCGTATAATATTATATAATATATAATACATAAGCAAAGTTTGCTATATAACTACGTAATATATAAATATATTTTCTATTAATACATATAAATAAGTAAACTAACTAGAAAATGATATCGTATAGAGTTATATGGAACTATATATCGTATAATTTTATATATAGATTTATATAGCTTTGCATAGTTTGATATAGCTTTGCATAGCTTTATATATCGTTCTATTGTTAGATTCGAAATTACAACACGTGTTTTAAAATATGTATAGGATTTTATGAACGCGTTGGTTTCTCGGCGATTAAAGCCGACTCGAACGAGTTTATTCACAATTAATAACGGATTCGGAATCCTTACCCCAAAATCTATAAGGTAGCAATTAGAGATTATCGAATATATCGATTTATTACAAAAAAGTATAAAAATGCCCGCAAACCAGTATAACGTAACAATGTTATATAATCGGCTGATATCATTCCGCGAACGGATAATGTAAAATTTTATTTATTACAACGTTTCAAATTCATTACATTATACCGGCGTTTGTAAATCTTATTCTCTCGATTCAGGTTAATTAATCGGCCGGCATCGCGACGATTCATTTAATGAATAGAATGTATCGTACGTATCTCGATACGTATATACGTATATATGTATGTGTGTATGTGTGTGTATATATATATATATATATATATATATATATATATATATATATATATATATATATATATATATATATATATATGTGTGTGTGTGTGTGTGTGTATATATATATATATGTATATATATATATATATATATATATATATATATATATATATATATATATATATATATTCTCGACCTTAAATCTATAAGATAGCAATTCCAATTTATTAAAATTATCGATTTAGAAAAACACTAAAAACTTATGTAACGTATTACTATTTAAATATTCAAAATTTTCCATACGCGCATAAACAAATAGGATTCTAATCCGGGTCAACTAAATAAAATAAAATTCAACGTATTGTTAACTTATTGAATGGGGCGTGGTTAATTGTTATATAACTTATCTGACCAATAGGATTGATTGATTTATTTAATCAACTGTATTACATTTATTTAACGTCCTTTTATCGATACTTCCTCATCTTGGTTAGTTCGTTTTTCATTTGTTTGAATCCTTTTAACAAATTATTTAATTATTAGTAACTAACTAAACTATATATTATTTAAATATTAATGTAACTTTTTCTTATTTTACAGTATTAAGATGTCACTCAGTCAGTACCGATAAGTTAGCTTTTAATGATATATATATATATATATATATACACTTATCATATTTTTCTTATTGAATAATACCTGCCTGTTTTTATATATTATGAATATTCATTTATATGTATGTACACTGTACATTTTACAGTATAGTACTGCTATATCGTTATAATACGATATATCAACTGCACTATAATGTAATAATATGATATAAACGCCCTAATATACTGTATGCTGGCTATACACTATATGCCATACAAGATATTTGAATTTCACTATGCTGCACTATCGTAAAGGGTGTATAATATATGTACTGCATTACGATTCTATAATATCGCACATGTCATTAGCATTAAGGATATACTACGATGTACAGTATATTTTAATTACATTAGATTTGATTACTACGGTATACGTAGTAAACTAACTAGCTAATAATATTATACAGTATATTATATAGTCTTCTATTATTGTATTGGCAACAACGCTTATAACGCGTGCTTAACAATTAGTTTCCTAGAATACATTCGTTTCTCGGTCATTGCGTAAGCCAACGCAGAGATTATTAAAATATGAATACGTATTCGGAATTCTCGCCCTTAAATCAATAAGATAGCAATTCAAATTTATTAAAATTATCGATTTAGAAAAACACTAACAACTTATGTAACGTATTACTATTTAAATATTCACAATTTTCCATACGCGCATAAACGAATAGGATTCTAATCCGGGTCAACTAAATAAAATTAAATTCAACGTATTGTTAACGTATTGAATGGGCGTGGTTAATTTGTATTTAAATTATCGGACCAATACGATTGATTGATTTATGTAATCAACTGTAATATATTTATTTACATCCTTTTATCGCTACTTCCTCATTCGTTTTTAATTTGTTTGAATACTTTTAACTAATTATTTAATTATTAACTAATTTAACTATATATTATTTAAATATTAATGTAACTTTTAATTATTATACAGTATTAAGAAGTCACTCAGTACCGATAAGTTAGTTTTTAATGATATATATATATATCTAATTTATATTATATTTTAGTTGTAATTATATTATTGTTTTAGTATTTTACGTTTATATACTTATATACATATATTAACATTATAATATAACATATTATAAGAGACAAACTTACTCATTATAACAATCGATATTCGCAGTACAAAATTATATAGTACGTAGAAGACTATTTATAATTTTATAATTCAATCTAGAAACTATTACTATATACTACGATAATACTTTATTAGTAACTTTATATTATAAGTTATTACTTATATTACTCTATTACTTATATCTGTATAATTTATATTATTGATGTAACTTATTTTATAAAATCTAGCAATATACTATTTACATTTTATAGTGTTCCTTTACCACGAACTATTCTATCTATATAGCACATATTCTTGAAACTATTTCCTACTTAGTTAAATTCATAGTATACTTATGTATAATTAATTGTGAAATATTTTTTTCAACACTTATCATATTTTTCTTATCGAATAATACGTGCCTGTTTTTATATATTATCAATACCTTTTTCTGAATACAATACCATCTTACTTATGTTAAGCTATTCTATATATTCTGAATTATTTTATATATTTGTATTTCTATAATACATACGCTTTCGAAGACGCTATGTACTTCTGTTTTTAATGTAATATCTGCCCTCTGTATATTAAAATCATTATATTATCCCATTGCAAATTTACATACTTTTTATATCACATTTGCTTATATTCACATATATATTTTCATGTTTACATCACTTTTGCAATCATTGTCGATAGATTTACTTCTATATCGTTATATTAGTAATTGCAGTATTAAATGCATTCGATTGATATATTAATTTAACATTAGTATATGCCTATTCTACGCAGCATCCATCTATGTCTATATTTAATATTCCGTGTATCATCTAAATGATTTATTTTGCAGATTACACTTATTCAACTACAATTTATCAACAAAAACAAATATATATATATGCAACACCTACGTGGAAACCGGTTAGCTATTTAATTTAGTATTATTTTTTCTAATCGATAACTTTTTTGTATACATCAACTGACAACTACGCTGCGATATTTTTCGAAAACATATACTAATATCTCTCTTCAGTAACCGAGAATACGAATCCGAGCTGATCGATGACACGAGGCTCATACTTCGCATAAGGCCGATATCCGATCAGCTACTCTATGTTGTGCCTAGAGGTGATTTGAGAATCACTATACGTAGACAACGACCAGCGATACCCAGCATAGTTTTGTTTGGGAATACCCGCGATGGGTACAGTATTCGCCGTGTTGCTACCCCGACTATGTTACACGATCTCTCTTCACCTTCCTCTGCCGTGGCTACATCGGAAGCTTTGGGGGCAATGGCAATACCCCCAACTTCTGTAACCGCGACCGCATCGATATCAACAGTGGAACATCCAGAAATATTCGGTGATAACTCATCGCACCCGATGGAATTATCATTACGACAGCGGAATTCTGCCAGCGTTCGGTATATGATCAAATTTTACATTTACATCTATATTAATAAATGTATATATAATAACTATTTCATTTACTTTATTACAAATATATAGCAACCTCTTAATTATTTAAATAGCGAAGCGTACAATGCCAGACGACGTGCTATCTACAGATTAAACAGGTTACTACCAATTTAATGTAAGATTTATTGTTTTTAAAGTTTATTACTAGAAATATATTAATTCATTATATTTAATCAGGGATGTATTAAATCAAACACGTCGAGATAACTATGCCGCCGATGAACTGGAACGTTCTATAGAAAATAGGTATTTATTCTTTTTTTTCTATGTTTTTTGTTGCATATTTATTATTGCTTAATCATTGTTAATAGGAACGATTTGAATCGGAGTCGCAGAGATCGCAGAGCTATCACTGCGTTAGTATGTCGTATATAATCGATATTCGATATCGCATTGCGAGTACTTAATCAACATTATATTATATAGATACACTTTGTAATAATACTTTTTTTTGTTCTATCTTCAAATATTTCTAATTTCTGTAACAGCGAGACTTCCAATGCATCTCGCAGAATGGCATATCCCGATAATCGGTAAGTATTGGACATTAATAAATGTCTACTTAAATAAATGATTACTTTATTATGTATATATATATATAAATTTGTACTTACTCTATTCGATATATTCATAAAACTTCTATTTATGTTTGTTCTGGAAGAATACATTTCTGTCGCATTAATTATATCTAGAATATTTTAGAATTTATTTTTCTCATTTATACAGCGAACAGATCAATGAAAGGCGAAGAGATGCGTATGCCATCGATAGGTTTTACTTACTAAAACTTTATATCGTATTAATCGCATGCTAATAATATGCTTATAGTTTTGTTCTATAACTAATATATTATGTTTTATTATTTTACAGAGAGCGAGATGCTGAAATTGTGCCCGAGACATCGGGCGCATACAATCCGGCTACCTTTCAGCGGATGCACTACGTCGGCGAAATGTCTTTGCGATGCCCTCATTGCAACGCCAAGAAATTCCCCGGAGAGACCCCCATGTTATGCTGCCACAAGCGCATATTACCTGCGTTTCCCCGATTTCCCGTAGAATTAGCCGATATGTACCGGAATAATGAATTTCTGAAAGACATAACTCTTTATAACTCGGCGTTTTCCTTTACGAGTTTGGCGTGTAAAGAAATACGCCAGGATCAAAGACGCAATTACGACAACTATCGTATACAAGGTCGCCTATATCATCGTATGCCGTCGGTGTTGGTGGCCAGCCAAACGTCCGCCTCCGAACTGCAAATCTACTTCCTCGACGACGCTCAAGATAGGGCGAATAGTCGACGAAGTATTGTTTCGGATGTTTTGCGCCTGGACAATCTGGAGCTCATCCAGGGAATCATAGTGGCGCACAACCGGCACTACCGCAACTTCAAAACGGCCAGGGACTACATGCTGAACAATCCCGTAGACGAACAAAGATTAGTTTTGGTAGCTAATCCCCATCCGTCTAATGGCGAGCACGCGGGCAGGTATAATGTACCCGTATCTAACGATATAGCGGTATTAATGCCCGACGACGTGCCCTTCGTTAAGGATTTAGTATTGCGTAGATGCGACGACACCTACGAATACATATCCGATTTAAATGAAATGTACGATAGCCTGCAGTATCCCTTACTGTTTCCTTTCGGTACGTTAACTTACGGCCCACATTTGACAGTTGAAAGTCATCCCGGCGTAGTATCGACTAGAGAGTACTACGCCTACTACTTGATGATCAGAACTGGCGACGAGCAACTGCACATGGCGCGTCGTTTGTATTTGCAGTTTATCGTCGACGCCTATACTAAGGTTGAATCGAATAGGTTGAATTTTCACACTAATGTTCTGCGACCTCAGCGCACTGGCCAGTACCAGCAGATAGTTGATCAAATGCGCGATGAGGATCTGAACCCCGACGACGTCGGACAACGTATAATACTGTCTCCCAGTTATACAGGCGGACCTAGGTACATGTTCGAGAAGCAGTTAAATGCTTTGACCTACGTGAACCGTTACGGTAGGCCAACGTTGTTCGTAACCATGACGTGTAATCCGTCGTGGCGCGAAATAACGGAGAATTTGCCCGCCGGTCAAAAGTTCTACGACAGGCCGGACATCACTTCTCGCGTTTTCCGCTTGAAATTGAAAGAGATAATTCAATTTTTCAAGTTAGGCAAAATGGGCGAGGTAATCGCCTACTTATATTCCGTAGAATTTCAGAAACGCGGTTTACCCCACGCCCATATTCTGATATGGTTGTTGGACGGGCAGAGTATCAGGTCGAATCGAGTAGACGAACTCATCTGCGCCGAGATTCCGGATATCGATGCGGATCCCGAGTTGTTCGCCATCGTAACGGCGAACATGGTCCACGGACATTCGCCGGCGTGTCAAACTACGGCGGTTAGTCGTTGTAGTAAAGGCTTCCCGAAAGCTTACGCCGAGGAAACGCGACTCGACAGTCGAGGACGTTTTCCCCTCTACCGTCGTCGGTCGGTTCACCAGGGTGGCCGTACCGCATTCGTTAGGGGTCAACACATAACTAATGCGAATATCGTACCGTACAACCCATTTTTGTCCAGGTATTTTGCGTGTCACATCAACGTAGAGTTGTGTACGATGGTCCGGAGCATTAGATACGTATTGAAATACGTAAACAAAGGTTCAGACAAATCGACCTTTGTGATTCGCAACCCCGGCGATAACCTCGACGAAATCCGAGAGTATCGGAACGCCCGATACGTCGGATCCAATGAGGCAACGTGGAGAATTCTCGATTTTCCTATTCACGAGAACTTCCCTTCGGTGTTGGTATTGCCTATACACCTGCCTAACTGCCAACAGATCATTTACGATCCAAATCATCCATTCGACCTAAATAATGCACCTTCGTCGAAGTTGATGGATTTTTTTAGGTTGTGCACCGAAGACGCGTTCGCCTCATCGCTCTTCTATTACCAAGTGACTCATTGGTACGCGTGGAATAAAAAGTGGCAGCGAAGGTTACGAGGTGGTAAAAATGCTCAATTAGGTAGAATCTCGCAGATTTCACCTAAAGCCGGTGAGTTATTTTACCTTCGCTTATTACTGATATATCGAGTAGGTCCCAAAAGTTTCGAGCACTTGAGGACTATCGGTGGTGTCCTTCGAGAGTCGTTCATGGCCGCAGCTTCGGCTATGGGTATATTGGACGACGACCAGTACTTGGTGAGAGCCATCGAAGACGCGGTACCATTGCGCAGCGCAAACAGGTTGAGGCGACTTTTCGCCGTTATCTTACTGCACTGCGAACCCAAACAACCCGTTGACCTATGGAACAGGTTTCGCGATTCGTTATGCGTCGGTTTGTCTACCGATCGTAACGGAAATACCGATGAAAATCGGTCGCGTGCCTTATTGCTTATCGCGCGTAACTTTGACGCCATAGGCGGTCGTTTAGCTTCGTTTCCGATTCCTCACCCGGAATTCGGAACCTACGATCGGCAACGTATCGAACGAGTATCCGATGCGTTTGCGTCGAGTCAATCCGGCGACGCATTCGCCGACGTGACCCTCAACTCCGAACAAACTGAGGTTTTCGACCGACTTCGATCTATGATCGTAGGTGGTCGCGGAGGAATTATGTTCGTAGATGCACCCGGTGGTACGGGTAAAACATTTTTGATTAATTACATGATCTCCTATCTTACGCGTAACGTCGGACCCGTATTGGCGACCGCTTCGTCCGGCATCGCCTCGACGTTATTGTCCGGAGGTAGGACGTTGCACTCCACGTTCAATTTGCCTTTAAACATATCCAGATTGAACCAACCGGCGGGCAATATCTCTCGGTCTACGGAGAAAGCTCGCCGTATAGAGAATGCATGCGTTCTGTTCATCGACGAAGCCCCGTCTTTACACAGGAACTGTATCGAAGGCGTCGACTTTACGCTACGAGATGTACTGCGCAACGACGCCGTCATGGGTGGATTGCCTTGCGTCTTAAGCGGCGACTTTAGACAAATTCTACCGATCGTCGTCGATGGTTTCCGACCCGATACCGTAAACGCCACATTAAAGAGGTAATTACGTAAATATAGTTTACTTATCGATTTGATAGTTTTATATATTTCCAACAACTATATATTCGAATACACTTTTTCAGATCGTATCTGTGGCGGTCGGTACAGGTCGTGAAACTAACGACGAACATGAGAGTTCGCCTCGGCGGAGACGAAGCCGCCGTTCAACAGAGATTCTCGGACATGCTTTCCGACGTCGGAGAAGGTCGGTTAGCTCGCGACTCGAACAATACGATTACTCTACCGGAAGGTCTGGGTACTCATGTATCGACGTTAGATCATTTAATCTCCAAGGTTTACGACGACGCGGATCGTATGGACGATCCGTTGTACATCGGTCGAAGAACTATTCTTTGTACGACAAACGTTCACGTCGATTCCATTAATGACTTGATGATAAATCGCTGTAGAGGAATATCTAAAACCTATTTGTCCGTAGATACCGTTCGTAACTCCGATTACGAACTGACTTATAGTACGGAATTTTTAAATTCGTTAAATATATCCGGCATGCCTCCCCATAAACTAACGTTTAAAGTTGGCACACCCGTTATATTCATAAGATCCACGGAAGCTCCGATAACCGTTAACGGAACTAGAGCCGTGGTCACCGCATTAATGGACAATTTGATAGAAGTCAGAATCTCGGCTGGCTTCTACGCCGGAGAGATGATCTTGGTTCCTCGATTACCTCTGATGGCGCAAGTCGATCACACCAACAATGTGCCTTTGTGCCGCGTTCAATTCCCGATTAAACCGGTTTACGCTATGACTATAAATAAATCTCAAGGTCAAACATTTCGCTGCATCGGTTTAGATTTAACTCGCCAGTGTTTCAACCACGGCATGTTGTACGTAGCTCTTTCTCGAGTCGGCTCGCCTAATGATATTTTCATTTTAAATGGACGTACTACGGCTAATCCAGTTTACAATGAAATATTGTGATAACATTAAGAATTTGAGCTATAATTATTATTAATTTTAATGTTCAGCATTATGACAGCTATATAATCGACGAGCCTTTCCGAAGTTAACGCTATGATTCTTTCCGAGTTATTTGATGTCTTCGTTGATGATGAAAACGTTTACGTTATTCTCATCCGATATTTGGCTTTACGTTATTTGGCAAACATTATCGACTTCGGTCGATTATTGGTACACCCCGTATGGATGACTCGAGTTGTTGCCATTAATCCTCTATCATCGGTCTACGAATTCGAGTGAAAACTCATTCTAGCTTAGCGTGCGCTCACAGCGCCGTCGCACGTGATATCGAGTTCGTATGCGCTAACTGATTGGGTTATCTTTCCGTTAAATTCTTCTAAAAACAACATGAAATCCTTTGCGAAAAGGTGCCTTTGTGGGAAGTTAGTGGCGATTCTATAATTTTGATGCCTCGAATATGAACGGAGGTATTATTATTTGGTTTCATTACTGCTTTTCGTATCAACTACATCGATATTATCTATTGTGTTATCGTTCCGTATGAATTCAAGTTTCGCCTAATATCAGTTTTATCTACTAAATTACCTGTTATATATGATCTATTCGCGTATACACAATAAATACGAATAAATACATTATTTTTATCGATTAATGAATTTATTTGCCTTCCCCCTTATCAGTTAAATAAATAATATAAATGTGATACTATCGATGGACTATGTTCGTATTCGTATAATATAATTATGTTTGCTTTATATATTATATATTAGCTACGCTTTCTATATCGATACTAAAATGTTACTATGTAAAACATAAATAATATTTATTAAATTGATTTTCTATTTACACATATCGATATATCGATAAGTAACGCTACTATATCGATAATAATAGTAGTTTTACGTATAGCTCTATATATTATATTGCTTAGTATGGCTATATCTATATATCGGATACTAAATAACAACTCGTGTTTATAATTATTATTACATTTTTTATTTTCTATAAGCAGAATGTATAACTTATTAATTTCGTATTCCTTTATAAACATTTTTCACTACTCTCAGTTTGGTATTTAAATATATTTTATTATTAACTAATAGACTACATATTTACGTTTATATGTATATTTTATTTATGCTATTCTATTATAGAATATAAATACCTACGCAGCTTTTGATTCGCATACAGCACGATACAAATGAATAGAAAGGAGAAGGTAGTTATTTCAATTCGAAATAATTCGTCGTACATCGTCTCGGTATAAGTTCTTATTTTACTATTATTTAAAATCATAATTATGAACTAACTATCTTATTTTATTTACACTATTTATTATAGAATGTAAATATTAATGTATCTTTAATTACTATGCGGTAAAGTGAAGTCTCAAACTAGGAAGTTAGTTTTAATAATATATATATATTTTGTATCGCAACTAAACTTTTACTTTGTTATACGTAAATGCAATAACTACAAACTTAGTTCGTATAGAAAATAAACAATTACATTCGTTTATCTATATAATACGATATTATATTTATACATATTCCACTGTATATCGATGTTCTGTTGTTGAAATATGATATATGAACTGTACTATAATGTAATAGTACATTATATATATACTAATCCACAGCGTACCGAACTTATAAACAGCATTATAGTGCAGTTTGCCTATAGGTTGTAGTGCTATCTTACTCATACCTAGCATTCGAAATGCATTACAGAATTCTATATGTATTAATTAACATTAGAATGCGTTACTATAATATTCAAAGTTAAAAGTGTGGCTGCCCACTACACATTTTATAATAATAAACTTTATATAATATCATTTAATATACTATCGTATAAATATATACACATATTTATATATTATATAGTAATTCTAATATATATGATGAATTTATGTAATATGCTATATATTGACAATATCGATTATATATATATATATATATATATATATATATATAGTGATATATATAAATATATAAATATATAAATATATATATATAAATATATATATATATATATAAATATATATATATACAAATATATATATATATATATTATATATTATATATATATATATATATATAATAAATATAAATATATAGCTTTATATTATTTGATGACATAGCTTTATATATCATTCTACTACTATTAGATTCGGCATTACAACACGTTTTTAAAATATATATACAGCATTTAATGTACCCGTTAGTTTCTCAGTAATGAATGCCGACTCGAATAAGTTTACTACAAATGAATAAAGGATTCTGAATATATAAACCAGTTTTTAAAAGCGTAAATAGGTAGTAAAATTGAAAAGTAATTTCGAAATTTGTTTTCGATTTTTAAAATGTGGACCCGATTTTCAACTATTAATTAACGTCATTAATTCAAAACGTCTACATTCTATGTTTTCGAATGTATCCTAATATTTATTTTATTGTATCGATATCGATATTTCATTTAATACTTTGCGAGATAGTCGGCGATGTATTTGTATATATTTTTCGAAATCTAAATTCGAGAGTTTCGACTTTCTCGATTTCTATATACTTATATAGGTGAAGATATAGGTGATACAATTCTAGCGTAAATGTGAATGTTTATCGAAATGTACGTACACTTTACGCGACTGCTTTACGAGTGCCATTATGATATCTGAATTGCGATACTACTATATATGCAACCTCTAATATCGTGTATGCTCGGAATACACTAAATGCAGGATATACGGGATATTTGAATTTCGCTATGCTGCAATATTGAAATACATATAATGTAGGATATATCGACTGCATTACGATGCTATACAATCGCTATACAACGTACAGTATATTTTAATTGCGTTACATTGTATTACTACGATATACGTATATTACAAGTCGCCCATACTATTATATAGTATAGTTATATAGCTTTCTACTATTATTATATTGTCGACAACGAGATATTATTACGATGTGGATACCTATTCGGAATTCTCGCCCTTAAATCTATAAAATAGCAATTCGAATGTATTACAATTTTCGATTTCTAAAACAACTAAAAGCTTATGTGACTTATTTATATTTGATTATTTAAAATTTTCCATACGCCCATAAGTAAATAGGATTCTAATCCAGGTCGATTAAATTAAATATTTTTCCAAAGATTACAACGGGGCGTGGTTTAGTTACATTTTCGGACCAATAGAATTGATTGATTTATTTAATCGGCATCGTTTATTAATTTCACATTCTTTTATCGATACATATTGGACAGCTCGGTTCGTTTTAATTTTATTAATCCGTTAAACTAATTATTTAATTATGAATTAACTAAACTATATATTATTTAAATATTAATTTAACTTTTAATTACCATACAGAAATACCGATGTCGAATACTCCTACAAAAATGTTAGTTTTTAATGATATATATACAATTAATATTATATTTTACCTTTTTATATATTAATATTTATTTATTTATTTTAGTTTAATATGTCTGTTAACGAGTAGTTAATAAGCACAACTCACTATATCAATATCGATATAGCGGTAACTTAATATTAGTATACAAACTTACTAATCGAAACAATAAAATATTTCACTTTTGATGAATTCTATAATTTCGTTTACACTTAATACATTTAAATACCTAGCTGAACAATTTATACGATACATTATTACGTACGTCTATAATATATCTATAGTATAGTTATATAGCGTTCTACTATTAGTATATCGTCGACAACGATTACGACACGTGCTTTACAATTTGTTTCCGAGAATACATTCGTTTATCGTTCATTACGGAAGCGAGCGCAGCTATTATTAAAATGTGGATACCTATTCGGAATTCTCGCCCTTAAATCTATAAGATAGCAATTCAAATTTAGTAGCATTTTCGATTTATAAAACAACTAAACACTTATGTGTCTTATTTATATTTGATTATTTAACATTTTCCATACGCCCATAAGTAAATAGGGTTCTAATCCGGGTTCATTAAATTAACTATATATTTCTAACGATTACAATGGGGCGTGGTTTTTTTTAAATTATCCGAACAATCGGATTGATTAGCAATATCTCGATATTAATATACAGACTTACTTATCGAAACGATACCATAAATTACTTTCGATGAATTCTATAATTTTGTTTCAACTTAATACATTTACATACCTAGATACCATTATTAAGAGGTACCCGGTAAGCCGAGAAACCAGATGATGTAACTATTATAAATTATTATATAATTATTTTAAATAAAATAAAATCGTAATATAATTTAAATAGAAATACAATTAATTTTCTCTTTTATTATATAACAAAAAAACTAAAAACGCTTGGATGGTTTCTTGGCAAACAGGCTGACTTAATATTATTGTAAAATCCTTTCATGTGTTCGCGAAAGTAAAAAATAATATAAAAGAAATTATGCAGTGTAAAAAATGTATTTACCTGGATTGTTTGCCGGCTATTAATCGTTTATTGACAATGTATACGATACATTATTACATTAGTTTTTATTACATTATACGTTTTATCTTTTTATATCCACACATTTCTAACGTTGCTATTTTTCTTATATCACGAAACATTCGATATCTATATCGTTAATTCGTGCATATAATTCCTAATTAGCCGATTCGTTACTAATAGAATAATAAGTATACTATAAACTATATTTCGTCGGTATATTTCACTATGTACATATAAATGTAAACAATTTAGGTAATAATATAATATTATTATATATTGTATCATAATTAATATTCATAGCATTATATTGCTTTATTACGTAGTTTTCTATAACATTATATAATATATATTTCGAAATTACAATACGTGTTTTACAATATAATTACATAATTTAACGAACGCTTTCGTTTCTCTGCGATTAAAGTCGACTCGAATATACGTATATAGGAAGGTATAGGCAGCAGATACTCTGCTGGAGAAAACGCAAATTGAATTGCAATGTATGTTTTATAAAGTACTTATATAGCGTGGCAATATGATATGGCAGTATTAATAGCGCACGACTGCAATACTACGGCTCCAACGCATAACACGTATAATATATTAATACCGTAGTATCTAGCCCGTAAGATATAGGACATATTAATTGCTCTAGACTTCGTTACTACGATGTTAAAGAAGGGTTTATATGTATCCTATATAACGTATAATATAGAAATATATATATTTCTATATTATACGTTCTATTATAGAACGTTATATATAATATTATTAATATAGAATATTATATAATAGACGTTATTATTATAGAATACAAATATTGATACAACTTTTAATTACCGTACAGCACACCGAAATCCCCCAACACCGAGGAACAGTTAGTTATTTAAAGTTAACATAATTTTGTACAACATCTTAGTTTTAGTTCAAATATTATTTAAATTTAAATATTACTATCTCTTTTACGTTACTATAGTGTACGAAGAATGTTTAACTTATTTATTTCGTATTCGTGTCTAAAAATTGCTGACTTCTAACAGTTTTCTATTTAAATATATTTTATTATTAAATAACACATTGCATATTCACATTTTTATATGTGTTTTATTTTATTATAGAATATAAATAATGATACAACTTTTACTTACCATACAGCAACGTCAATTCGATATCCGATATCGAGTTAGTTCCGTCAGTTATACATTATGTAACTTTTAGTTAAAATAGTATTTAAATTTAACTTTAATACATCTTTTAATTACAATAGAATTGTTTACTTATTCATTTCGTATTCATTTATAACACTTTCTATCGGTATGTTTGTTTAACTATATTAAATTATTAACCGACTCGATATTGTTTTCTATTATTCGATTATAGAATCTAAATATTAATACATCTTTTAATTACTACTCAGAATGATACAGTCGACATTCCGAGAAAAGTTAGATATTTTAATTTTAATTCATTTTAGTTTTAGTTCAAATAGTATTAACATTTAAATATTAATACGTCTTTTACGTACTATAGTGTACGAAGAATTTTTTACTTATTAATAAATTCGTATTCATTTATAACAATGTCCGACTTCTATCGCTTTGTTTGTTTACATTTATTTAATTATTAACTAACTAACTCGACATTTTATTTATATTATTTTATTATAGAATAGAAATATTAATACATCTTTTCATTACTCCCATCAGAATCAACCTATCGACCGCCGGCGAAAGGTTAGTTATTTCAATTATAAATCATTTTAGTTTTAGTTCACGTTTTATTTAAAATAATTATTATTAACAAACGAGACTACGTATTCGTATTTATATATCTTATTTTATTTCTACTCTTTTATTTAAGAATATTACTTTGTAATTCGACATTTTATTATACTCTTTAATTATAGAATATAAATATTAATACATTTTTTTATTCCTACACAGAAAAAACTTTACGATCGCCGGCGACAGGTTAGTTATTTCAATTATAAATCATTTTAGTTCAAATATTATTTAAAATAATTATTATTAACAAACGAGACTACGTATTCGTATTTATATATCTTATTTTATTTATACTCTTTTATTTAAGAATATTACTATATATTATTTAAGTATATTTAATTCTAAAATAACTCGACATTTTTTTATAGAATATTAATATTAATACATTTTTTTATTCCTACACAGAACATACGCGTCGTCGATTGCCGGCGACAGGTTAGTTATTTCAATTTTATATCATTATAGTTTTAGTGCAAATATTATTTAAAATAATTATTATTAACTAACGAGACTACGTATTCGTATTTATATATCTTATTTTATTTAAGAACATTAATATATCTTTAAATTACTATAGAGTACGGAGAATTTTTAACTTAATAATTTCGTATCGATTTCTAATAATTTCCGACTACTCTCAGTTTGTTATTTAAATATATTTAATTCTAAAATTACTCGACATTTTATTACAC
This sequence comes from Osedax frankpressi, assembly GCA_964035775.1. Lineage (NCBI taxonomy): Eukaryota > Metazoa > Annelida > Polychaeta > Sabellida > Siboglinidae > Osedax > Osedax frankpressi. The sequence goes on from OZ038317.1 coordinate 24,894,202, forward strand.
TATTTTATTATAGAATAGAAATATTAATACATTTTTTTATTCCTACACAGAAAAAACGTTTCGTTCGCCGGCG
>OZ038317.1:24899274-24902960 GCA_964035775.1 Osedax frankpressi
TTACCTTAGAAATTTAAACCTATCGATAGATAAATGATAAAGCTACAAATTCTTTATATATATTTATATTCGATAAATCAATTTTTAGTACCGTAAATAGGTAGTAAAGTTGAAAAATCACTTTTTTCGATTTTACATTTTTGGAGCCGAATTTCGGGTATTAATTTACTTATTTTTGAAAATACCTAAATCCTATGTCTTAGAGTTCGTCCGTATCTTACGTTAACTACATCGATATCGAAATTTCTGATAATAAGTTTCGAGATAATCGAGGTTATATTTTTCGAAATTTTTCGAAATCGAAATTCGAGAGCCTCGAGTAAATCGATGCGTCACGCATTTCTATGAATCACGCAGCGCTCTCGATCCATATACACGTATATAGGAAGGTATACGCTATAGTGACCTCGAATACGTATTTAAATGTATGTATCGTATAAGACTAATATATCGTTTTAACGCGATATGTAAATGCACTAGGCTACGATAATACGATACTAACCCCGGCATACTTCGTATACGAACATCGCTAGGCTATACTACTACGACATAACTTCCGACGTGCATTCCTTATAAACTGCACTAGGCTTTAAATCCAAGATATAACCCTCTAACATTCGATACGTATTACAATATTCCGTACGTATTAACTTCGATATTAATTCACACTATAATTCATTACTACGATTACTACCCGCTGTACTAAATTACCGAAGCCTTTTATAATATAATATAATATATAATACGTAAGCAAAGTTTGCTACGTATAACTACGTAATATATAAACTAACTAGAAAATGATATCGTATAGAGTTATATGGAACTATATATCGTATAATTTTATATATAGATTTATATAGCTTTGCATAGTTTGATATAGCTTTGCATAGCTTTATATGTCGTTCTATTGTTAGATTCGAAATTACAACACGTGTTTTAAAATTTGTATAGGATTTTATGAACGCGTTGGTTTCTCGGCGATTAAAGCCGACTCGAACGAGTTTATTCAAAATTAATAACGGATTCGGAATCCTTACCCCAAAATCTATAAGATGGCCATTTTCAAAATCTAAAAAAAGAATATTTGTGTTTCCTCAAAAAATTTCATATACTTGACCGTCAATTTTTAAAATGTCTCCTCTCACCTCGGCTTTCGCGCTCGATTTCTCATCGAATATTTAATATTTACCTTAGAAATTTAAACCTAACGATAGATAAATGATAAAGCTACAAATTCTTTATATATATTTATATTCGATAAATCAATTTATTTTTAGTACCGTAAATAGGTAGTAAAGTTGAAAAATCACTTTTTTCGATTTTACATTTTTGGAGACGATTTTAAGGTATTAATTTAATTATTTTTGAAAATATCTAAATCCTATGTCTTAGAGTTTGACCGTATCTTACTTTTACTATACCGATATCGATATTTCTTATAATAAGTTTCGAGATAATCGAGGTTATATTTTTAGAAATTTTTCGAAATCGAAATTCGAGAGCCTCGAGTAAATCGATGTGAGTCACGTATTTCGATGAATCACGCAACGCTCTCAATCCATATACACGTTCGATAGTATTCGCTAAAATACTAAAATACTAAAATACTAAAATACTAAAATACTAAAATACTAAAATACTAAAATACTAAAATACTAAAATACTAAAATACTAAAATACTAAAATACTAAAATACTAAAATACTAAAATACTAAAATACTAAAATACTAAAATACTAAAATACTAAAATACTAAAATACTAAAATTCTAAAATACTAAATACTAAAATACTAAAAACTGAAATACTAAATACTAAAATACTAAAATACTAAATACTAAAATACTAAAATACTAAAATACTAAAATACTAAAATACTAAAATACTAAAATACTAAAATACTAAAATACTAAAATACTAAAATCCTAAATACTAAAATACTAAAATACTAAAATACTAAAATACTAAAATACTAAAATACTAAAATACTAAAATACTAAAATACTAAAATACTAAAATACTAAAATACTAAAATACTAAAATACTAAAATACTAAAATACTAAAATACTAAAATACTAAAATACTAAAATACTAAAATACTAAAATACTAAAATACTAAAATACTAAAATACTAAAATACTAAAATACTAAAATACTAAAATACTAAAATACTAAAATACTAAAATACTAAAATACTAAAATACTAAAATACTAAAATACTAAAATACTAAAATACTAAAATACTAAAATACTAAAATACTAAAATACTAAAATACTAAAATACTATAATACTATAATACTAAAATACTAAAATACTAAAATACTAAAATACTAAAATACTAAAATACTAAAATACTAAAATACTAAAATACTAAAATACTAAAATACTAAAATACTAAAATACTAAAATACTAAAATACTAAAATACTAAAATACTAAAATACTAAAATACTAAAATACTAAAATACTAAAATACTAAAATACTAAAATACTAAAATACTAAAATACTAAAATACTAAAATACTAAAATACTAAAATACTAAAATACTAAAATACTAAAATACTAAAATACTAAAATACTAAAATACTAAAATACTAAAATACTAAAATACTAAAATACTAAAATACTAAAATACTAAAATACTAAAATACTAAAATACTAAAATACTAAAATACTAAAATACTAAAATACTAAAATACTAAAATACTAAAATACTAAAATACTAAAATACTAAAATACTAAAATACTAAAATACTAAAATACTAAAATACTAAAATACTAAAATACTAAAATACTAAAATACTAAAATACTAAAATACTAAAATACTAAAATACTAAAATACTAAAATACTAAAATACTAAAATACTAAAATACTAAAATACTAAAATACTAAAATACTAAAATACTAAAATACTAAAATACTAAAATACTAAAATACTAAAATACTAAAATACTAAAATACTAAAATACTAAAATACTAAAATACTAAAATACTAAAATACTAAAATACTAAAATACTAAAATACTAAATACTAAAATACTAAATACTAAAATACTAAAATACTAAATACTAAAATACTAAAATACTGAAATACTAAATACTAAATACTAAAATACAAAATACTAAATATTAAATACTAAATACTAAAATACTAAATATTAAATACTAAATACTCAAATAATAAATACAAAATACTAAAATACAAAATACTAAAATACTAAAATAATAAAATACTAAAATACTAAAATACTAAAATACTAAAATACTAAAATACTAAAATACTAAAATACTAAAATACTAAAATACTAAAATACTAAAATACTAAAATACTAAAATACTAAATACTAAAATATTAAATACTAAATACTAAAATACTAAATATTAAATACTAAAATACTAAATACAAAATACTAAAATACTAAAATACTAAAATACTAAAATACTAAAATACTAAAATACTAAAATACTAAAATACCTAATACTAAAATACTAAAATACTAAATACTAAATACTAAATACTAAATACTAAAATACTAAATATTAAATATTAAATACTAAATACTAAATACTAAATATTAAATATTAATACTAAAAATAAATACTAAAATAATAAATACTAAAATAATAAATACTAAAATACTAAATTCTAAAATACTATAATCTATACAACTGATACAAGATGGC